>CM033270.1:6964815-7331252 GCA_019343175.1 Oedothorax gibbosus | reverse complement strand
AAAGTTTTTTTTTTCTAATTTTTTCCATTGTATGTGTGCATAAGAATAAAGCCCTAAACAGCTAGCAAAAATAAATCGTGCACATTACACAGAAAAATAAGAAGTCTTACAAACATCCTTATTTGTATACAGTATATCCATCAAACTTTATTCAATAAAATTTCAGACAGATTACATTTCCATGCATTCCAAATAAACAATGACTTTATTACACAGTAACATTTTTCCTACAAAACATTAACATGGCGTGTAAAACGTGTGTTTTAAATTATTTATTATTTTATGATATAACTTATTATTTATGATTTTTTTCGAAGAGCACAACAAAACAAGCATTTTTAAATATGAATTATTTGAATGAAATACAAATTCGCAACATAAATCTCGAAGCTACATATATTTTAGCAATTATATTTTTTCAAATTGTTCTAAACTATTTTACGAACTCTACTTCAGCATAAATTCATATATAAATTGAGAAGATTTTTTTTATCTGGTTAAAAATGTAGTAAGAACTCGCACTTAAATTTACTATCGATTCAAATACATTTTAACGGTTCCATATTTGATATTTAAAAAATGGTTTGAATGTAATGTGTTTGTACTCTGTTGATAGCTGATTTCGTACTACCATTTAAAACACTTAATATTTCTTCTTAAAGTGTTCAATATGCGTATTTCATTCTTAGTTTAAAGAAAAGTCATTTTTCTTTTGTTGAGTCTTTATTTCGGACCAAATGTTTAATTTCTTTGTTCCTATATAAACGATTCGAGTCAACACCCCATAGAAAGCAAGCCTACTCTTGGATATTCTTAGACAACGGTAGGTAAATCAATGTGACATCAGCACTGTCAAAAATTTTACCAAATCTGGAAAACACATCACTTTAATTTGTCAAACTTTGAAGGAGATATTAATGTTCGGCGAAATTTTTGCCCTACCAATTCCTCAACATACTTAAGTCTGACAACCCGAACGTAGGCTTGCTTTGTTCTGTTTGTTGTGAAATAAATTCATTATGCATCCAGAATGAAATGGTAAAAAACCGGGGGGGAGGGGAATCCTAATTTTTTAACTAAAATTTATGGGCAGGGGGGGATTAAGGAAGCATAACTTTTGAATAAATTATAACAATAACTTTTTCAAAACTTTATTTGTTAAAAAAAAATTAAAATCAATTTTTAAACATCTAAGAATGTAAGCGTGAAGAATTTAGGGTCAATTTATTTCATAAAATTTTTTTGGGAGAAAAATTTTATTTTACCAGTTTTTCATATTTTCATTTAATTAAAACAAACATTATTTAATTCTTCAAAAGACATGATTATTCCTTCTAACGATAAATAACTTCGAGCTCAACTTAGTGAGACAAAAAATCGCAAGCTGATGACTCCAAATGGAATCATTTTGGGTGAAAGGGTTTGAACCGTGCATTCTCCTAATTATTTTGAGCAGGGTAGAAGGTATAGAACGAGTCCTATAAATTCCTTTTTCAATTCAAGGCAAACACACGACTGTCTCCTACATAAATATAAGAAAATAAAGAACACAAGTAAAAAGGTAAAAAATATTTTTCCTTAAACATGTAAAGAATGGACAATTCGAACAGGGCGTGGTTTATTTGTGGGAAAGAAGACAATGCTTTACGTAATTGTGATGCCACTGTTACCGTTTTAGTTTAAACGAATTAGCTGCCAGATGGTTTGTTTGTGGGGTTTAAGACGACGGTTGACGTAACTGTGACGGCACCGGAGGCGTAGCCGTTCCAGTTGTCCATTCCTTAACAATCGCCAAGAAATATTCTTGGTGACGATGACAACAGACAAGTATGTAGTAAAAACCTCGAAATTCTCTTCCTAGTAGTCAAAATATGGGGCTCCTACCTCCTACATAAGTGTTCTTCTGGTAAGGAGGGTTATCAAAAACGCTTCCTGGTCAAGAAGCGTTGGGTTAGCACACTGGGATGTCTTTGCGATCAATATACTATTTGATGTCTCAATGGTTTTTATACGATTTCAGCACTGCTTGTTTTCCGAAGTTTAAGGCAGTATGAAATTTCCCAGTAGTGAATCACATGCAAACGGAGCTAATAGGAAACATCAACTCGCATTCTCCTTGATGATGATCAAACTAAAACCTAATCCCTCCCCTTAAATATTTGAATGTAGTCTGAATATACTTTAGTTATTTAAACTTAGTTGAGAGATACACTCTTAAAACAAAAGAGTGAAATCCACTCCTATAGGGGAAGTGCATTTTCGGCACCGGAAAGGAGTGGAAATTTACTCAGACTGAGTTAAAACCGCTCGTTTTAAGAGTGTAGGACGTAGATTGTTTTCTTTATTTCTTCAACCCACTCCGCAAAAAGAGTGAAATCCACTCTTATAGGGGAAGTGCATTTTCGGCACGGAAAGGAGTGGAAATTAACTCAGACTGAGTTAAAGCCGCTCGTTTGTTTTAAAAGTGTAAGTGCTAACCAATTTTATAATTTTTATTTCTTCTCCAAAGTTTAACTTTAGAATTTAATTAAAATAGTTAAGGTTTAAGTGAAAGTGTACGAATAAACTGTGAGAAATTAGTAACTGTACTGCAAGTATATGTCTAGTCAAATTTCACGCCACACTACTTTTCCCCCTAAATGCCGTATAAAGCAACCCAAGCAAGGAATCACATGCAAACGTTGGTTAATCCTAATCATCAACACGTCGTCTCCTTGATGAAACACACAGGTCCAGCAAGAACTTGCTCACTCTCCTCCGAGTTGGCGAAGTGGGTGCACTCAGTAACTGTTCCTCAGGCACCGGAGTCACCTGGAATCGCACCTTGGTGTCCTGGTTTGTACCAAGAGGGCCATTAGATGAATATTAATAATTATTATAGAATTCGCAAACATCATAGATATTTGAGTATAGTCTGAATATGATTTATGTATTTGAACTCAGCTGATGTGTGCTGTATAAACTACGAATTAAATAGTTCATACTTCTTCTCCAAAGAGTTTTACTTTAGAATTTGTTGTAGATATAGTAAGGGTTTAAGTGCAATAGGACGAATAAACCAGGAGAAAATAGTAACTGTAATTGTCTAAAAATTCACGTCCGATTTCTTATTGTACGAAATAACCCAAGCAATGAATCATATGTAAACGTTGGCTAAAACAAATCATCATCAACAAGTCGTCTCCTTGATGAAAACACACGGGTCCAGCAAGAACTTGCTCACTATCTTCCAAGTTGGCGAAGTGGGGGCACTCAGCAGCTGTTCCTCGGGTACCGGGGTCACCTGGAATCGCGCCTTGGTGTCCTGGTTGTTCCAAAGGGCCATTTGGTGAAGTTTGATAATTATTGTAGATTCGCAAACATCATTGAATCAGAATATAATTTAGTTATTAGAACGCAATTGATATGTTCTCTATAAAAACTGCCAATTTAAATTATTAATCATTTCAAAAAGTTTTACTTTATAATTTGCTTAAAGTAGTTAAGGTTTAAGTGAGATAGTAAGCCGGCAGGAATCGGTAACTGTACTGCAAGTATGTGTCTAGTCAAAATTCACATCCAACTGCTTATTTTTCCTTAATGCCGTATTAAATAACACAAGCAATGAATCACATGTAAACGTTAAATTATAAGAATCGTCATCAACACGTCGTCATGTAAACGTTGACTAATACGAATCTTCAACACGTCGTCTCCTTGATGACAACACACGGGTCCAGCAAGAACTTGCTCACTCTCCTCCGAGTTGGCGAAGTGGGGGCACTCAGCAACTGTTCCTCGGGCACCGGGGTCACCTGGAATCGCGCCTTGGTGCCCACGGTATTCGAAGACGGTGGCCACAGCGTGTATGGGGAGTCAGCGTTGACCAGGGACTGTCTCAGCACCGCGACGCTGCTGCGAGGGGGGCGGCGGTGCGAGGAGAAGCTCTGAGAGAGGTGCACTTTAGGGCGGCGGAGCTCGACGTCTTTGAGGACGCTGCTGTCGAATGTGCTGCTGTTGGAACTGCGTGTCTGGAGGGGGAAAAGTAGGTTTATAACCACATTGTTATTTTATGTTTCGCATGTGAACATTTTGGTGCAAGATTGCATTGGAACCCTGGAACTTTTTAGCTGCCATCACTATTGGAAGCGTTGATTTACCTCTTTTGCGGTGTATCAAACTATGGTTTACAACAAAGCTGGTAAATTTACGCTCCAAATAGTAGTGGAAGCTAGAAAATTCAAGGAATCCTGTGAAATCTTGAACAGTGTATTACAAGTTGTATTGAAACAATGCGAAAATCGGGTTGTGAATGATTAGGATAATGCAATTTTAGCACAAACATTTTGTTGAAGGCTCAGCACTCATATATTTCTTCCAAAATGAAGTTCAGCATCTGCTCTACAAAAGTTTTAAACTTTCAGGAAGTACGGTTTAAAACTGCATATTTTGTCGTATGGATTTAAACTGTCAGCAATACAGATATTTTCCATTAAAAATTATTTTACAAGTTAGTTTTAATTTATAGTCTTGCCGAAGATATTACACAACCCGTTTCCACCAAACGGTACCTCAAGGTATTGACCAAGTTGCTTCGGCTTATATACTTAAACATTTAATGTAATCTAAATCACTTGTAGTAATGCAGCAATAAATCAGCCCCATCAAGCGTGGGTGTTATTTTTGAGGTTGCGTGTGCGGCGGACCGTTATAATATTATTAATATAATAATATTTACCTCTGGGACCATTAGCGACACTGTCCTCTTTATGTTGGTATGAAACATAGACCTGGACCTTTCATTCCTGGCTTCAGTAGTGAGGTTCGGAGGCACTGATATCATGCTGAATCTTTGAGTTAGAGGCTGTAGTAAAAGTTTATTTCAGATAAATTCATTGAATAATAGAACGCCTATTAAACATTTCAAATTTGTAAGTAATTGAATAACACAGCTCTACAAAAAAAAGTTTTGTTTTGTTGCCCTGGATATCATCGCAAATTTTTACGTTTTCAAGTGCCCAGATTACGAATATATTCATGAAAGTTCTCAATGTGCTCGTATTTTCATGACACCATTTACATACCATTACCATCACCATTTTTTATTCACCATTGCATATTAAGTTAGGTATGATAAAGGAATTTGTAAAAACGTTGAACCAGGACGGAGATTGTTTTAAATACGAGTACATTTGCAAAAAATTTCCAAAACTTAGTATGGAAAAATTGAAGTGTGGAATATTTGATAGTCTTCAAATACGGCAATTGATGAAAGACTCAGATTTTATCAAAGTTATGACTGTTCCGGAAAGTAAAGCTTGGAAAAGTTTGTGTTGGTTGTCGAAAATTTCCTAGGTAGCCATAAAGCAGCAAATTATGAAGAAATTGTGCAAAACATGCTGACAAACTTTCAGACTTTAGGAGCAAATATGAGTATTAAATTACACTCCGCAATCATCTAGATAAATTTCCGGATAATTTAGGAAATTATAGTGAGGAACAGGGAGAGCGGTTTCATCAAGATCTAAAAGTGATGGAGGAAAGATATCAGGGTCGATGGGATTGTCACATGGCAGATTACTGCTGGTCATTGAAAAGAGATTGTCCCCTGAAAAATTATAAAAGAAAAGCTCATAAAAGGCGTTTTATAGAAATATAAAATATATTTTCGACATTTTCCTCTTTATTTACTTCGATGTATCCTAATTTCTCAAAATATTACTGACATTATAAATATATCTGTTATTTTATTTCTCGTTTTTTGATTTTTGTAATGTAAAATGAAAATAACGATTTAAAAAAAATCAGAGCAAATCTAACAAAATCATTGATAGTTTCATGAATTGTGTGCATAAATGGACCCAAAATCATTTTCATATCTAGGGCAACAAAATCACTGTAGACCAGTGTAATTATACCTTGCAGACCACTGTAAAGTTTACTAAGTACAGGTGATTTTGTGATTTAAAAAAATTATTTTTTACAGAAAAAACTAAGCCTTTATTTTCTAAGAACAAATTAAATTTTGTTCAAAGAAATTAACCTTACACAATAAATATATCCTTAAAGTTAAGTTTTTAAGAAGGCATATCACATTGGCAGGAGAGGAAAGCATGCAAATCCACAATCCTTACCAATTAATATCTTCTGAAGCAATTGCGAAAAAAAGTGAGTGTTTACAAGTTAAAGGAAAAACGGCATTTTGTTTTGGAGTTATATTTTGAGCAATTCTATTCCATATTTTTCTCAACTGCACTAGTATCAACTACGTATTAGAGTTCGACATATGCAGTTCCTGGACAAATTATTAGACGCACTGCAAGATTTCATGCAAATATTAATTACCGGGTGATATTGTACCGTTTTATTATTTTAAATTGATTTGTTTTTTATTTTTATATTATCCAATCAATTACCGATTTATTTGACATAAATAAAACAGCATTCATTTAGAAAAGCATAAGTTTATTAGGTTTTAAAGAAAAGTGAAATTAATGTTAGTAAAAGTCCATATTTAGTTGAGCCACCTTTAGGCGCTATCAAAGCTTTAATTCTCTGCGGCATGCTATCAATGCAAGACTGTACTGTCTCCTGCATTTGAGTATGATGATGATTCCACACATAAATAATCTTATAATAAATAATTAATATAAATTAATCTTAATCATAATTATCTTAAAATAAATACAAATATGTAGTCTACAGCAATTGTTTTAAATAAAAATCAATAATATTGTAGTTTAAATATACCATTATTACATAAAACCTCTTTAGAAACATAAAATTAATTTGTCCAGGGACTGTACATAAGAACTCTAACTACCCCAACTCCTACTATCAAAACTGTAATGGTATGATTCTGCTAAATTCATTTGTCCATGCACAATCCACGTACGCATAACATGTAAAAATGTTGCATTGTAATGGAATTAAAAGCTTTTTTTAAAATAGTTTTTATCTTTTTTTAACATGCATGCACATTAACTAATTTAAATATATACTTTTTTCAGAAAAGTTCAATTATCCGAAGTTCGGATTTTCCGCGAATGGAAAGCTATTTTAATTGATTCGGATACGTGGAGTTCTGTATTAGGTTACCCATTTCACCTTATTTCTCTTATATTACAGTTTTAGCCTCCAATTTATCGTTTATAAATGTGCTACTTACAGTCAAATATGGTTGCTCCATCTAAATAAATAAAATTTTGTTTACAAGTAATTTTTATTTTGTCTTGTTATACACGTAAGTTTGTAAATAATTTTTTAACGCTGAATTGCTAAGAGTTTAAAAAAGCAGTGTATTAAACACAAATGAAATATTAAGATTTTAAAATTGTGCATTAGCACTTTCTGTTTTTTATTTATTCCTATGTTTTTATGTGCTGAAAACGATGCACTTCGCTTAAGTCATGAAACAGCAGTATGTTTTTATGATCCTTTAATCTTTTATTTGAAGAGCTTATGGAAGAACGTGCTAAGTGACAAAAAGGTGAAACCGAGAAAATGAGCTTTAAAGTTTTTAGTTTGTACTCAGATACGTTAAAATCAGCACTTACAAAAAGTAAAAAAAAAATACTTAACTTAATGTTTATGAAAAGGGGAAAACTTGAAAACTTTAATGGAGGGAATTAACATGTTTATAAAAATAAAAATCTCAATTTTTCAAAAATGTCACTTGACACGTTTTTTCACAAAGCTTCTCATTTGCGTTTAAGTATGATGCTTTTTCAAACTCTTATTAATTATGCAAATACTTGTTTTGTACCTTTTTATACTAAATAACTCATTATATTCCTCAATGTAAACTAAAAATCAATATAAAATTCCTAAAAAAACACTTATAATACTTCCCTTAAAAGAACGGTATAACAAAACAAACACAAATTATTCTTAAGTGTTTTAGTTTTCATTAAATGAAATGTAAGAAAATATATAGAACTTTACCCTGGTGTCCGCTTTATTGCCTACGGATCTGGAAATTCTCTGAAATACGTCATCTGATTCAACATCCTGTGAAAACAAAATTATAATTTTTAATGTTTAATCAGCATTATCATTTGGGTTTTAAATTTATATATCTTAAAAGCAGATACTTTAGATAGGGATCAAGTTTTCTAAAATTCGTTTAAAATTCCTAAAAAGCAACACTTATAATGACTGTCCGTTCAAATGCGGAAACAAACTTACAACAAAAGATTATTCCTTAAGAAATTTTATATTTTCATTGGAAATGTATAAAACTATATAGAATTTTCTTCCGCTTATTGGCAGTGTATACAAATTCTCATGAATAACTCATCTGATTCACATGACTGTGAAGTTAAACACTCCAATAATGTTCTTTCAAGTTTAACAACATTACCATTGAGGTGCAAAAGCGCTTACTGAGTATCGCTAGAAGAAGCTTCCTAGATATCGACCTTAGTTTCTGAAAATTCGTTTTTAAGCTGCCAAACCAATTACGCATCGAACATACAAATTGAGAGCTTACAACAAAAGATATCCTTCAAAAATAAATTGTCTTGTGAGTATAAACTATAGTCATGTTTTCCCCCATTTGGGTTTACCAACTTTCTCAGTGTAATCCTTACAAGGGACCTCTGGATAGTTACCTCCATAATGTCTTTCAGAGTTTCCATTCTAGTGAGGGCGGCTTCTGCGTCATCGCTGAGTATAGCTTCCGGCTCCAATCCATTCAGTGTCTGAAATCGTATGAAACATGAAGTCCATCATTTACAAAATTTATGATTCTGAACCAAAATAATTCTTCCAGTTTTATGATTCTATGCTTAAACGATTCTCCCAGTTTTGAAATTATGTGCACAAACGATGATACTAGTTTTAAGATTCTCTGTACATAAAGCGATGCTAGTAATTTTAAGATTCCCAGGACAAATGATTCTTTCCGATATATTATATTCTGCACATAAACTATTATTCCGGATTTAAGTTTCTGATTACAAATGATGATTATAGTCGGAATTAATCTGTCTGTAGTACAAAAAGGGTTAATTTCTAATGCTATTGAAGGAACACTTCTATTATCTTCTATCAACGACTATGGATAATAGGATTTTTGTGCCGAGAAAATTGATCATAATTGCCTGGCTACAAAATAATTATGAAGACCCAGAATAGATATATTTTCATGTATCTATGTTTTGAATAAATATACTTACAGCCCATTCTGCTAGGAACTGTTCACCAAGCTCGTCGGATTCAGCTGCAGGCATCGTTGTATTGTAATCCCTCGCAATCTGTAACAAAACTTAGAATTAATGCTAATGCGGATATGGGTGATATTTTTTATTACTTTTCTTATTCTTTAATTCAAAAGAATATTTTTAAAATGGAAAGTAAATATTTACATGGTGGAGATTTCCATCGTAAATATTTACATGGTGGAGATTTCCATCGTGAATATTTACATGGTGGAGATTTCCATCGTGGACATTTACATGGTGGAGATTTCCATCGTGAATATTTACATGGTGAAGATTTCCATCGTAAATATTTGCATGGTGAAGATTTCCATCGTAAATATTCACATGATGGAGATTTCCATCGTAAATATTTACATGGTGGAGATTTCCATCCTAAATATTTACATGATGGAGATTTCCATCGTGAATATTTACATGGTGGAGATTTCCATCGTGAATATTTACATGGTGGAGATTTCCATCGTAAATATTTGCATGGTGAAGATTTCCATCGTAAATATTCACATGGTGGAGATTTCCATCGTAAATATTTACATGGTGGAGATTTCCATCGGAAATTTTTACATGGTGGAGATTTTCATCGTAAATATTTACATGGTGGAGATTTCCCTCGTAAATATTTACATTGTGGAGATTTCCATTATTTACATTGTGGAGATTTCCATTTTTTACATGGTGGAGATTTCCATCGTAAAAATTAACATGGTGGAGATTTTCATCCACCTTTTGTTTTTTTCTGCCTTCCAATTCCTTTCTGATAGTCAGATTTTAATATTTTTGTTAAAATTGTAGGATATCATATATTTATGGATTGTGTGGATTCTCAAAAATTCATTCTTTATTTAAAGGAAAGTTTTACTGGCAACTTAGCTATCACAATATTTCCTATTCGAATTATCCGTTAAATTGACAAAAAAAAGTATGTCTTAATTTAAACACATTCATTCGAAAAAAAAATTAGTTGGCGCAGGCAAAGAATGTAAAAAGGGAAATAAGGAAGCGAGTAGAGAAAAGGAAGGGAGTAGTGAAATCCGATTGGACTAGTTTCTTTCCCAAAACCATCAATGGGCATGCTTCAGGTCTTAAGTGACCACATAAATGATGAATAAAAATAAACTGAACCTCGATTTATGAATTAACGCAACGTCTCTTTGGGACAAAGTACCAATTATGTGGTCACAAGAAGGTGATAAATGAAAGATTAACGGAAATGCGTCACCTGAAACACGCCAATTCGATTAGTATGCTTCATCAAAACTCATCACAAAAAGAAATCCTTACCCTGATGTCTTCCTTCCAAAATCTTGATGTTTTCGCCATGCTTGTGCGTGGAGCTACTTCTTTAATCTGAAAAAAATAATGGAATGGAATGGAATAATGGAAATTAGACTATTGATTTCATGAAGTAGATATCTGATTTTGGTTAGATAGCATACCTAAGTATATGCTAATATAATCATTAAAAAATGGCAACGCATTATTTTCCAAAAGAAGATGTTCTCAGAATAAAAATGGGTTTACATGCAAATTTTTTTAAATACAGTTCAATGGAATGCTACAATAACCTAAGATAAAAGTACTGTAACTACACACAACTTCAACTGTTGTTTAAAACCATCCTTATATTCAATTTATATAAAATCTCAGCCAAGTTTATATTTTGTTCCTACATGACCTTTCGTATCGTAGGCATTGCAATTGGAATATGTGTCTGAAGGGGGATAAGATTCTTAAGATACTTTTGATAATTATTCAATTTCGAGGTGACTTGTAACCATTTCTACGTCGCAGTGCTTTATTTTAAACTCCAATTAAGGACGATAAGATTGACACATTTAATAATTTTATTGAGGCCAAAATTAAACTAATAAAAGTACCTTAAGGACAATAACTGCTGCCACAAATATGCAGGCAATGTTGACCAGGGCCAGAGCCAGCGAGACCAATCCAAGCAAGGCGCATTCACTGTCCATCTCTATGTAGTAGTTCGTCTGGTATCCGACAGGTGGCCTTAGCGAAGGTTTCAGAAGACGTAACGCGCCATCGTAGCGCACCTAAAAATTCATATAAAGTTAGTTGTCAATCGTCATTTGAAATTACGCTAATGATATAGGAATGATACGATAGTCTTGATCAGCATACAAAGACAACACTAAAACAGGTAGGCCTGATAATGACGTTAAGAAAAGAATAAAAATTATTAATATAATTTAGAGATAATACCTAAAAACAAGTCTTTTAAGTCTTTATAAACAAGTTGTTTAAAACAAGTCATTATAAGCCGATTTAACTATATTTAACAAAAATTCTCAATTAAACTATAGTTTCTTAGACTTTAATTATTTATAACTTTAATTTCTTAGAAAAGCTGTGCAATCTCAAACTAAGGCATATTTAGGTATTGAACCCGAAGACCAATCAAACAAAATATATTGGGGCAATTCCATATGTGACGGAATGACATTTTGAATCGTAAGATTGAAGTAAAACAATTACCACAAAGCTATTTTCAAAGGAAAATGGGGGTTTTAGTTTATATTTACTGTTAATGATTAAAGGATAATTTAAAAAAATTGAATTTTTTTAAGTATTTTATTATTTCATTTTTGACTAACTTTTTTTGTGTGACGGAATGACATTTTTGCAACCACTACTGCATCCTGTTACTTAAAAATGAAAATTTATGTGAATTAACAATACATTGAGTTTTTAAACTAATGCATATCTTAAATATGATATATAAGCTATGTAAAATTATAATTTAGAGCAACCTACCTGTGACAAGGTTTAAGTTATTAACTGTCATTTGACGTGACGGAAAGACCGTGACGGAATGACTAAAAGTTTCATAAACATATATTAAATTAAAAGTGTGTAAAGTAACACATTTAATATTTTTTTTATTATCTAGAATACTCATAAAATATTAAATATTACATTATATACATTTATTCACATGTGAAAGGTTTCTCAAACACGTATCGAGGACGATTTCCAACTAGTTGAAATGCTGGCTGAATTTGCAACCAGTTTTTTTTTTTTTTTGTCCACTAGGTATCTATCGTATTTTTCAGGAAATGTGAATACATGTTCTTTACCTTCCCCTGCTTAAACCATAATTTGAAACCTTAGAATATATTTTTAAACTTAATTTGTAAAAATTACATTTTTTTTATTTTATCGAAGTTGACATTTTTTGGAATTGCCCATTGTTAAAATGAATTGTCCTTAAAAAATGTAATTATTAAGTTATTTCAATACATACAAATTCTAAGGCCTCTTCTTGTGCTCGCAATGTTCGGACGGTAGCCATACCCCAAAGAAGACCCTGAACAAAAAAAAAACAGAAACATTAATATCAGTAACAAACCGTTTTCGTTATTTTCTTTTCGCATGAATTATGCATTTTTATCATGGAGGAATGAATATAGGCATTCCTCTATGATAAATGAAATTATGCCATTGAGCCTTTATGCATTTAACACCCAATAAACACAACGGAAACAGAAAATTCTAAATGAGCTCCATTATTGGGTCAAACTTTGGACGTTACACAGAACTACACTCCACCCTATATAATGCATATTCTGGCAGAATTCGTCTTGAGAGGATTAACTCCTTTATTTTTTTAATCAAGCAATTGGGATGATTTCAGCACATTAAAACAATTTTAATAAATTATTGGCCCACAAATAAAAAAGTTAACCAACAGATAGGTCAAAATTGAAGGTTTTTCTTTTTGGAATGGGCAAATCAATATGGCTCATGGTTCTTCCTATAACAGGGTCCATTTTCATAAGTTTTCAGAAACAAGTATAGATCCAGTTTTCTTCTCATCAAACTATTCCCTCACCGCATTGACGGCAGGTGGCAGCAGTGAAGCAGATATGGCCACTCCAACCAGAGACGCGGCGTTTCCACCCAGCACCGAAAGAGCAACTCCAGCACCAGAGGGCAGTGCGATCAACACACCCACCCACAAGCTGCGCTCCTGACCCCTGGTGGTCAAAAAAAATATTTTATAGTTTAGGATAAAACAATTTATATAAAATAAGTTCAATGAGAAAAAAATGCATTTTGATTTTTTAAGTTTATAATATGTTGTATACATTGAGCAGAAGTGTATAGGTCCTGTGTTAAAAAGGAATTAAAAAAAAATTTTAATGATTCAATGAGAAGTTTTGCTTTTAAAGTTACTTTTCTTCCTCTTTAAACTTTTTTTTATTTTGTTCCGTATGGATTTTTTTTCATATTTATTAATTGGCAGCATTAAATAATGATCAGAGGCTTTTTTTTTATCATATACATAGAGAAAACCGTATTTTTGAGCAAAAAAATAGTTAAATTTGGAAATATAAATTTTACATTAAAAAATAACAAAATTAAATGTTACGAATCAAATTTTCTAAATATTAAAGAGAAAAGTATGACTATTTTTTTCTAATTATAATTCTGTTCAAGGTGTCGTAGCGAAAAAAATAACCTTCACACAGAGATGATTATTATCTATCATTGTCATTCAGTAGCACTAATTAAGCTTTGTAATGTTTCTGGAAAAATTCTATTTTCGTACCTGCTGACCATTTCGGGATTGGGCCACTCCTTGTGACCCCACACGGCATTCAGGACTTCGCTCAGCAAACCAAACGTGAACCCTGTGAAAAAAAGAATCAAGATAATCAGTTTTACTATTTTGCTCAACACAATATGTGGCGGTTCACCACATGCGCCACCTCAAAAAACATTCACGCTAGATGGCGCTGAATTACGACTGCGTTCCTACCAGTCATCTACAGATCATTGTAATATAAAAGCCGAAGTAACTCATCGCCACGTTGAGGATCCTTTTGGTGGGCAATGAGCTGTAGAGGTTGAGGTTATGGCCTCGCATGCAAAAGGTGACGATATAAAACCGGGTCGCTTCGTACCTCTTTAAATACTCCTCTTTTTATGCTCATACTAAGTAGTTTTCCTACTTTACTCCAACATTTATACTCATAAAATTATTTTTTTTTAAAGAAGGACACATCTACAATGGCACAAGTCCACTTCTGATTTCGAAAAATTTCATTTTTAAACAATCATACTTAGTATGTATTTTAGTGTAAAAGTCTTTCAAAAGAAATACGAACCAATTATTATTTACTACTGACTGTATACTTCTAGTTTGTGGTGAAATCTGATATGCATTCTGCAATTCTTATTAAACCAGTCTGCTTTTTTCATTCTAGGAGATTCGATGAATTCATAGTTTCCACTTTGCTTTAACAGTCAGACCTAACTACAATACTAATTAGCGGCTCTATATTTCACTCACCAATAAATACGCAGAGCAGCAGCCCAAAAATTTCTGTCTTGATGCCGAGATTCCTGAGGGACCGGTCCCGGATGACCGCCCCGAATGTACCCGCCATGATGGGGCCCTGAAACCAACACACGCGGGTTCTAGTAGTAGTAGTAGTTGAAATCAGACAGAAAGCATGTGGCAAAGTACTGCTTTAAGAATGAATGCCTTTTCTGCACCAGGTGTGACTAGTAATTTTAATTGATCGGAATATAGTAATTTTATATATTTAGCTCAGTCAAACAAATCTAATTAATGAAACTGTGAATTATGAATGGAATCTACAAAAATCATTTTATGACAGTTTCTCTAGCTTAGTAGAAAAAATAAATAAAACCTTAATAGAGAAGAGAGAATTAAAGTAACACAATTCGTACTTCACAGCAAACTAATTGAATTGATTTATATTCATTTGGTACAGATGTTATTTACGACATGCTATTGACGAAAGAGAGACCGCATTATGCATGCATCATATATACAAATTTTTAAACCAACATTTCACTTCATTACTCCATTGCAATTTTTTTAAGAATGACATTTTTGAGTGGGTGAGTGGTCGCCCGTGGTGGTACTCACCGTGGTCTACTCACCATGATGGGTGAGATGAGCATGGAGGCCACGATCACCACAGAACTGTTCTCCAAAAGACCCAGGGCGGACACCATGCTAGAACGAAAAGAAGCATTGTCAATTGGCTCGTTTCAGATGACGTACATTTGTCCAGCTTTCATTTCGGTTTTTCCTTCTATCGGTACTCTGATTGGTGCACTGATCCAGCGTGACATTGATTCAATAAGGAGGCACGAGAATGAATTTATTTTCATTTAGCATTTTTTTTTTGTCACACATGACCTGAAACATACAGATTAAGGTAAACTATTGTAAAGTTTGCGCAACTGGGTAATGCAACCTTATCTTTACTAATGTCTGAACTAATAGTCACTGTGACATGTTGTGTATAAGCCACTAATAAATTTTCTTTGACCACAGAAACATTTTCGAAACTTGAAAAAAGAGTTGTTGGCACTTAAAATGGCTATGTAACCATACTCGACTTTTATTAAGCAATATTCCTAAGTCCAAGTTAATCCCTTTTCGGAACGTCTTCGATGAAGGAGTAAGGTCGCTTTGCGTCCGTTAAGTTTCGATTTCAGCTTCGGTCACTACTTGCTATGCCGTAGTCCCAGTAAGTTGTTTCATGTTTTTATTCACCCACTCAGCCAACCACCCATACCACGTGCTAAATCAGTTTACGCCCCTCAATTCAAAAATACCATGGAAGAATGAAAAATACTGAATTCTACTACGCATTAAATACCAATAATAGCAATTAATCAAAAACTAGGCAGTCGATAGGGCACGACCTCCGAATGGGCCAGAGTTCACCCTTCCCATTTTAAAGGGGGCAGAAATCTGTTTCGATCAATTCATTTTAGATGTGCTGATACTAATTAGATTAACATAAGGTGTTCTTGTTTTAAATTGGTGCAAATACAATGCAATGTTACAAATTTAAGCCTTTTGCAGACTCGCCTATTCCTCAGAACTGGAAGCCATTTTTTTATGGCGCCATCAAGGTGCCTCTGGCTACCAATTTTGAATCTCAGATTTCAATAAATCTAATATCCCTGTGGATGTCAAAGTATTCCGTTACTTATTTTTGCCTCGAGAACCCAAGCCAGCTGGGTCCTCAATGGATCTTTTACATGCCACTTAATCTTTTGACATGCTTGCCCACCATTTTTCTATGAAGAAAATCTGCCGACTCAGTCGGAGCTCGAACCCACATTCTTGGGCATATGAGGCGGTCCCGTAATACCTCGCAGCCACTGAAACGACTTAAGAGGGACTGTCAGTCCCATAGAGCTAATGCATTAGTTTTGAATCATAATTTGGCAAAAGAATTGCTTTGCCATGTTATCCCATTTTCACCAGGTAGGAATCATCATAACATCATTTAAAACAAAATTGAAAAGAAAATAACATCCGGTTATTTAATTATTAATTGATAAAGTTTTAAAAATAGTGTCGCCATCTGCTGTAATTGTGCATTTTAAAACTTCAAAAATATATAATTTAATAACTAGATAACAGTTTCGTTTCAAAATTTATTTCATTCGATGTTATGTTCATTCTCAAACCTGGGACAAAGGGCTACATGGCAAAGCAATACTTGTGAGAAGTTATGATTAGAAAACTAATGCATTAGCTCTATGGGACTGACAATCCCTCTTAAAGATCATAATTTGTGTCTATATATGATATTGAAATAATTGAAAGTATTTTATTTCAAAAATAGCTGCCAATGCTTTAAAAAAACATGAAATACGGAATAAAATTAAAGTAACAAAAACCAATGTATGTTGATATTGTTTTTGACTTATTCAGTGTTCTAAGTAATGATTGATGTATTTATTATGCATGCAGCTTCGATTGCAAATGGTAAGAAAACGTAATTACTTTTATAGAATATCTAATATTCAATTGAAAATAACAAAAACAAAACATCCGGAGATAAATGCACATTCCTAATCAATAACAATAAAGCATTCGGAATATTTAAATCATGTTATCATGCTTCAAATCAAGTAATAGTTACTTTAAAAAAAAAACAGCATTATTTTTTTTCCATTCAAAGGCTATGAAATATAAATTTGACGCAAAGTATTTTAATATTTGATAATCTATCAGACAATACTTTTCATTCTCGATTCAACATAAAATATTCAAGATTACTCATTTCATTATAGATCAATATTATATAATTTTCATAAAAAAATAATGAATTTTTTAATATTTTATTGGAAGAAGTTTTTTAATTATTTATATCTACTTTAATTTATCAGCGCTTGTTGATATAATGCTTCTAACGTGCTAAAACGTACACATTTGAAGCGTATCAACAAACTTTAAATGGCAACAAGTTATACACTGTTAAAAATTTGGCGCAGTATTGCACCGGAATCCAAGAACTTTCTAGCTGCCACCACTATTTGGAGTGTGGATTCACCACTCTTACAGTGTAGCAAAGTAATGGTTTTACCACAAAATTGGTTATTTCACGCTCCGAATAGTGGTGGCAGCTAGAAAGTTCCAACCATCCGGTGCAATCTTGCGCCAAAAATTTTTACAGTGTAACATCTGTGAACGTAAGAAAATAAACTACTTTATTTCTAACTCACAATATTGTATAGCAAAACTATAGAATAAGAGTTGATTATAATGTATTAAAGTATAATTGGCCAGCTCTAAAAAAGGTAATACAGAAGAAGAAGAAGAAGAAGAAAGAAGAAACTTTATTTTTTCAGAACAGAATATGTTGGTTGCCAAGGGGCCCCCGGGTCCTTCCAGACAACACATAAAATTATACAATAGAATTTATCAAGGAAAATTAAAAGCAACATTTCAGATTATACTCAAACAAAAGGTATAATAAAGAACTTTCAGAATACCTTGAATGAAATCAACTGTTTCAACTGAAAGATTTTAAAAAGCTAATATCATGAACTCATTTGCTTTATAATACGAAATAATGATAATTTTTTTTTCAGTTTTCTTTACGCTTTTCGTAAAAGTTACAAGATTTCAAATACCAACTTGTAAAGGTGCCTGATTGAAATGTACTATCTATTAAACACGAAGAAAATAAAGATTTCAAATACATTGATGATATCAGTCACCTGAAACTAGATAAAATCAGGTGCAGGTGAAAGTTCTACAAAGTTTGCATGAAGACGTGATAGTAGTTTAACTGAAAATAACTTAACACGCCAAATGAAACCAGTCTACAAATTAGTTTTCACACTGATCGGATTTTGTGGCATTTTTTCTTCAACTTCAACACGTTCTTGTTGTACAAAGCGCTCTTCAATGAATTTTTGTTCAACTTTAATTAATCTACTCATAATCCTGTTTTGTGTCTACGGAACGGCCTTCTACATATCCCGTAATCTCAACTTAGAATTTGTACCTGACACCATTGTAGGCGTGATATGTGTCATCTTCAGGTTAAGAGTTGATAAAAGTTTACATAAACTGAAGAAAATTGCAAATTTCATGAGTAGCTTTAATGTAATGGAAGAAAAACGTGCAAAAGTGTGTTTATATTCCTGGATCACACTAAGTACATCAATTCACGTTACTAGCTTTGTATCACAATTGATTGTTCCTGACCAAGTTAAGTACATTTCGGAGCTTTTCGGTGCGGCTGAAGGCAGCTCGTTCTTTCAGATTGGTAACGCTGCTTTTGCATATTATTTGTTTGTGATACTGGCACTACCGATGACTGCATTTGGAATATTTTTCGTTCTTATATGCTTTCAAGTAAGATGCGTCCTTAAAGCAGCTACATGCCAGATGACAGCAGAGAGGGACAATATTGATTACCAGATACTTTTGCAACGTTTCAGGTCTGCGAAGACTACAATAGACCGTCTTGACGATGAACTGTCGTTTTTCGTTTTGTGCGAGACCGCCTACACTTCGACAGAGATAATGTACGCGATCCACCAGCCCTCTATCACTTGTACACTGTGCCTACCAACAATTTCATATTTCTTCAAAGTAGCCAACACTGTGGTACTTTTCATCGCAATGTCAGTATCTGCATGCATGCTTTCGGAAGCGTATAGCAAAATGTGGAATAAATTAATGGAATTAATGGTGGATTCCCAAGTCGGCTGGGGTCATTTCAAGTTCCTTCTTTGTGTAGAAAAAGAAATGCATTTGACGGTGTGGAAGATAGTACCGATCAACAGGAGCTTTATTGTCTGCACTTTTGGGGCTATTTTTACTTACATCATGCTTTTTAAAAATATAATACAACCTCGATGTTAATACTTTGATACCCATCAAAAATCAGACTCCATTGCCAGAAAATTCTTCTTAAATTTAGATCACGAAGTTGTCCCCATATCTAGTCTAAAATTGTCAGCACTTTGTTGTTTTACATGGGTTTGGAAGCATACAGCAAGGTGTGCAATTAAATTATGAAATTGATGATGGATTCTGATGTCAACTGGGGTCAATTTTATTTCCTTCTTCGCTTAAAAAATACATCTGACTGTGTAGAAGATTTTACCGATCAATGGAACCTTTATCACGTATACTTTTGCGTACATCATGCTTCTTAATAATATAATAATTCTCGCCATTAAACATTAACATTTTATGCCACCCATAACTTCATTTCCAGAAACTTCTGCGAGATTTATGATCCTCGAGGTCTTCTATTGACTATCTTGACAATGAGCTTTCGTTCTTTGTTTAGTAAGAGACCATCTACACTTCGACTCAAATTGAGATAAAGCATGCGATTCATCAACCGTTCTCAAATTGTAACGTTTACCCACCACACATTTCATATTTCTGCACAGTCACCAACCCTCATGTATTTTTTATCACAATGTCGTTGCCTGTCTGCAAGGTTCTAGAAGTTTACAGTGCTTTATGGAATCGGAATAGAATATATTTCGTTTATATAACCTAAAACGATTTGTAGTTTCTAATGAATCACCATAGAGTAACTAAGAAATTATAGTTAAACTCATAGTTTCCTTGCACAGAAGCCACGACCGTGGGCGGAGCTATAAAACGCGCGGAGCAATCAGATGAAGAGGAAATAAAACGGCTGAAATTTCCTGCTTTATGGAATCGGAATAGAATACATTACGACTGTATAGCCTAAAATGATTTTTTTTAATCAACATAGAGGAACTAAACAATTAATTATAGCCCATAACTTTTGCAATACAATGTCAATTTCAAATATGTTAAGGAGGAGTCGGATACTTCTATCTCGCCCATGTTAATTTGCCTAACTTTAGGAACATTTTTCTCAGAAACTATATGTGATATCTTTATGATTTTTTTTTATATATTTTGTTCCTTACATCTAGCTCTTTGATTTAAACTGAGGATGTTTCAAAATATAAAAAATACTTTTACGGTGATTTTTTTAAAGTATGTATTAAATAACACAAAAAAAATCAGATTTAAATTTATATAACTTTTTTTTTAGCAGAGATATTCAAAATTCTTCGGTTTAAATCAAAGAGCTATTAATGGGGAAGAAATAATAAGACAAAACATGTTGATATCTTTTATAGTTCCCGAGAAAAATGTTCCTAACTGTTGAAAAACCTGATATTTCAAGAAACGCAAAAGAAATGTAAGGTTTTAGGTAAGAACTGATGTTCCAGAGTTTCTCAAAAATGCTTATAAAAAGAAAACCACTAAACAGAAATCGATAATCTTGGTCTTAAATTAAAGCTTTTGATATGTCGAATTAAAAAAAAAGGAAAAACAGGAAAATCGACATTTTTGACCCAAACACCCATCCGACTCTCCTTAAGGAAAATTAAACCTCAGTCTGACGATTACGTTAATCCTTCTCGAATAAAAATATATTCGGATTTATTTGAAATAGTTAATTATGCCATGCATTAATTTTGCTTAAAATTTTTTCAGAAATCAAATAAAAAGCCAAAATATTGTGTTACATAATATCTTTGCTAAAATCATTATTTTAATTAATCATTAATCTATTCATTATTATTCTAAACAATGCAAAGATTGTTAAATTTACATAACTTCGATTAAGAACTATTCAAAAACATAATTTATAATTAAACATCTAATAGTCGTTTCCCAATTTTAAAAAAACAGCAGTTAAAATGCATATCACCAATCAATACCATTGAAGCATTGTAGGGCATTTGTAATTTTATTTTACCTTTTCGTGTTTAAAAAATGGGCACGATAGTCATTTTTCAAAACACGAATATGCTTTTTTTTCTCATTCAATAATTCTCAAAAACTACGAAGCACAATTTTGCAAGATAGTTATTTAAATATTTGATGAGTTTCACTTCGATTTGCAAATTTTTATTTATGAGACAATACTTTTCATTCTCGATTTGATATTAAAAAAGAAGGCAAACTCACTTTAAAATTTTTTACTGTCATATTGTTTTCGAAATAATTGTTTTGTAGTACTACTATGATTTTTTTCTTTGGTAGATGAGTTTTAAAATTACTTATGTAAACTTTCATTTATTAGCTGGGCTATTCCTACTTTCCTGCTGAGAAATCCAATTTTACGAAAGTATCAACCTACATTAAATTTCATATTGCTAAAATGTCACCAAACGTTGACTCTGAAACTATTTTATTTCTGACTATAGTAGGGCATTTGATGCTAATGTCTACAAATTTTTTACTGTCATATTGTTTTCGAAATAATTGTTTTGTAGTACTACTATGATTTTTTTTCTTTGGTAGATGATTTTTAAACTCACTTATGTAAACTTTCATTTATTAGCTGGGCTATTCCTACTTTCCTGCTGAGAAATCCAATTTTACGAAAGTATCAATCTACATTAAATTTCATATTGCTAAAATGTCACCAAACGTTGACTCTGAAACTATTTTATTTCTGACTATAGTAGGGCATTTGATGCTAATGTCTACAAATTTTTTACTGTCATATTGTTTTCGAAATAATTGTTTTGTATTACTACTATGATTTTTTTCTTTGGTAGATGATTTTAAACTCACTTATGTAAACTTTCATTTATTAGCTGGGCTATTCCTACTTTCTGCTGAGAAATCCAATTTTACGAAAGTATCAACCTACATTAAATTTCATATTGCTAAAATGTCACCAAACGTTGACTCTGAAACTATTTTATTTCTGACTATAGTAGGGCATTTGATGCTAATGTCTACAAATTTTTTACTGTCATATTGTTTTCGAAATAATTGTTTTGTAGTACTACTATGATTTTTTTCTTTGGTAGATGAGTTTTAAACTCACTTATGTAAACTTTCATTTATTAGCTGGGCTATTCCTACTTTCCTGCTGAGAAATCCAATTTTACGAAAGTATCAACCTACATTAAATTTCATATTGCTAAAATGTCACCAAACGTTGACTCTGAAACTATTTTATTTCTGACTATAGTAGGGCATTTGATGCTAATGTCTACAAATTTTTTACTGTCATATTGTTTTCGAAATAATTGTTTTGCAGTACTACTATGATTTTTTCTTTGGTAGATGAGTTTTAAACTCACTTATGTAAACTTTCATTTATTAGCTGGGCTATTCCTACTTTCCTGCTGAGAAATCCAATTTTACGAAAGTATCAACCTACATTAAATTTCATATTGCTAAAATGTCACCAAACGTTGACTCTGAAACTATTTTATTTCTGACTATAGTAGGGCATTTGATGCTAATGTCTACAAATTTTTACTGTTATGTTTCGAAATATGTTTGCAGTTACTTGATCTTTATGATTTAAATCACTTATGAAACTTTCATTGATACTGGCTATTCTACTTTTGAAAATCAATTTTAGAATATCAACACATAATTCATATTGCTAATTAAATGTTATTTATTTTGACTATTGCATTTGATTAATGACAATTTTTTTATAAATAGATATTTGCCTTTGCATATTTTGCACCAATCACATGTGGATAGCAATCGGTAGGTTAAGGAAGAACGATATCGATTATAGATTGATATTAAACTGCAATACCTCATAAAGCTGAAATATTTAACGTAATTACGAATTTATAAAAAAACAAAGAATTCAAAAGATTTTTTAAATAATATTTAAATAGTTTTTATTAATAACTAATTGCTTTATTAAGAATAACTTTTATGTCATGCTTTTAAAGATTTTACACGCTTTACGAATTTTTTCCAAAAACGAAAGTCTGCAGATGACTGTTTGAGAAGTGCCATTTTCAAACATAAAAAATTATTAATATATACATAAATTAAAATTCTATATTGTTACTATAAGTCACCAGCAATTAGATTAAATAGCAGTTCTACTTTATGCATACAGAAGTCTGCGAATTTTACAACAGAAAGTCACCTTACACGCATAATGAAGCCTGTCTACAAATTATTTTTCATTCTAATTGGATTTTGTGCTATTTTTCCTACAACTGGTTCTGGTAGTACAAAACGCTCTCGAACGGAATACCTGGCAACTTTAATTAATCTACTTGTAACTCTATTTATTATTTACGAAAGGACCTCAAATATCTACCAGACACCAAGTTTGGAAAGAGTGCCTTACCTAATATCAGGTGTAATGAGCGTTATCTATCGGTTAAGAATGAGTACAAATTTGCATCAGCTGAAGAAAATTGCAAATTTTACAAGTTGTTTCAAAGTCACAACAGGAAGATATGAAATAATTTTTCTATATTCCTGGATTACACTATGTATGTCGATTCACGTACTTAGTTTTGTATCTCAAATAATATTTCCTGAAGGAATTTCCTACGTTTTGAAGCTTTTCGGTATTTCTTACGACAGCGAGTTTTTACAAGTTGGTAACGCTGTTTTCTCGTATTATTATTTTATTATACAGTTACTACCACTAACTGCATTTGCAATATTCGTTGTTCTAGTGTGCTTTCATGTGCGGTGTGCTCTGAAAGCAAATACAAGACGGCTGACTACAGATAATTCCGTTGACTACCAGGAGTTTCTACGATACTTCAGAGCCATGAAGACTAGGATTAACTGTCTTGATGATGAACTGTCTTTCTTTATATTGTGCCAGACCGTGTTTACTTCAACTTTGATTATGTATGCCATCTACCAGCCGTTCTCCAGGCGTACCCAATTCCTACCAATCATTGCATATTTCAGCAGATTAGCCAACGCTTTTGTTCTTTTCATTGCCGTGTCTGTGTCTGCCTGCTTGGTTTCGGAAGCATACAGCGAGAGTTGGAATAAGGTCATGGAATCGATGGCGGATTTGGATGTGGAATGTGGGCAAAAGTTCTTTCTTTACGTCGAAAAAGAAATACATTTGACGGTGTGGAAGATAGTACCGATAAATAGAAGCTTCATCGTTTGTATTTTTGGCGGAATTTTGACGTATATCATGCTGTTTAATAGTTTGATACATTCTCGAGATTAATACGTTAAAAACCAAACCATGTCTTGAAATTTCATAGTGAAAAAAAAATCTTTCTACAGCCTAAAGCAGACAGTTAGAGTTTATCTTATTGGTAACAATGAAATGCTTGCTTTCATATTCATGTGTAGCGTTGCGAAGATAGTATACACAACCCCTGTCCACCAAAAGCAATCTCAAGTCCAGCAAAAAGCTTCAACCTCAGGAGGAAGACCAAGCTGCTTCGACACATATAATACAGTTTTTGTTATAATCTAGATGGCTGGTAGTAATTTAGCGCCATCCAGCGTAATTGTTAATTTGAGGTTGCGTGAGCGACGAACTGCTACACGTGATTTATATAACACACACAATTTCTTATATACAATCAAATTATGGAATTATAGATTAAATTCAAAACCAGTTATATATTTTAAACCTGTTCGGAGTATTCACAGAAAATACACAATTAAAATATTGCTTTTTATCTGAAAATGCTTTCACGATAGTAAAAAGTTGCTTACCTAGCAATTAAAACAAACATTATGAAGTCGAAAGTTGGCTCAGCACCGGCTCTTACACCATCTACAACCTAAAAAATATCGTAACAATTTAAAATTAATTTCATATATATTAGGTATGAACTCGCTTAAATATTTATCTGCTAAAATGTATGAATTGCTGAACATAAAACTGCATAAAAAGAAATAATAATCTCGTGTAGCTATGGCGATTCAACAAAAATAAGGCCGAAATACATTTCATGGATTTTTTAAAAATATTTCTGTTATTCCCATGTAAATTTCGATATTCACCTTCAAAAAACTTCTTAAATGCCGCTTTCGCACAATGAAATAAAGAAATTGGAATTATTATGTGAAAAGCACCATCTTTTGAGCAGCTATTTATATTCACGATCAACTATTACAACTGCAACTAACGAGCATTGAGAAACTATTACTTTTCAACGATCACAATCGTTTTATGACGTTTAAAAACGTTTTGTGCTATTTTATATGACAATGATGTTTAAATAACGTTCTTCGCACAACTAAAAAAAACTTTGAGTAAATTCCGTGTAATTATTAAACATAAGTCAGCCGGTTTCTTACAATCCTTTCACAATCAATTTATAACTTTAAAAATATCTTTGCTTCGTTTAGATTGGGTAAGACTTGAAGAAGTTGGGTAACATGTCTAACGAAAGTTCGCATATTCGGATACGAATATACGAAAGTTTATTGGTATTATATAACGAACGTATATTCGTATTATATAACGAACGTATATTCGTATTATATAACGAACGTATATTCGTATTATATAACGAACGTATATTCGTATTATATAACGAAGGTATATTCGTATTATATAACGAACGTATATTCGTATTATATAACTAACGTATATTCGTATTATATAAGAACGTATATACATACATTCGTTTTCGAATATATAAACGCATTTTCTACATATATTTGTTCTACCTATCTACACATTCGTTCTACGTTTTTATCTACGTATATTCATTCATATAAACGTATATTCTACCTGTGCAACCGTCAGCCTTGCCGTCACTGTTTGTAGAAATTTCTTCTGCATATCCTTGAAATTTCTGAAAGCCTTTTTGACTTCCGACTTAGTTTTGGAGAGCGTAGAAGAATCACTTTCACTAAAATGAAAATAAAACACAACATGAAATTTTGTATTAATTTACACACTAACTCTTTATACACTAGCTAATTATGCACTAACTATATATACACTTACTACTTACATACTAACTATTTATGCACTATATTATTAGCTTGTTGTTTAATAAGCCAATATAATTCATAACATTTCCTTAGCAACTCAAAGGTCAATGACAGATACAATAGACAATGTTCAATAAATACCCAAAGTAGCAGCATAACGTAAAATATTAAGGCGATTTCTTGACAATGCCAACTTACTCCTTTTAATGTTGTCATTTCTGAATCCATAACATTCGCTACTATCTCAAAAAAGTACGTCATTTTAGAATTCAATCTTTCCCACAAAACCAATTGAATTATGTAAACTTCGCGGGAGTTTGTGACAATAAAATAAGGTCATTTCTGATTTCATGCCTTTAATCAGAAATTCATCGATGAGCATGAGTACTTTTAAGTAAGTGACATATTCGGTCTAAAGAGAGTCAAAACATGATGACCCACTTTTGTCATTAGACTCTTATGTGGAATTTCTTTTTACACCGGAGAAAATTTGTTTTTCCTCACAAATCTAATTTTCCATCTTTAAAGAGAAATAAAATAGTTGAATGTGCTTTAAGTAATGCTTTTTATGTAAAATTTTCAGATGTTGAGATAAATAAAAAAAAGCATTGTATATTTATTTAATTGTATGTTATTTTAATATTTGTGGGATATTTGTCTGTCTGTGTGAAGAGTATTAAAGGGGCACCTATGCTTATGACCATTTTGTACCAACCCCAAAATCTATAAAGCTCAGCGGTGGTAGAAGCCGCTCATGACACCGACGCAGAAGAGTTCATTGTTACGGTATATGCTGTTCAGTTTTGGTCTCCCCTCCTCAGAAAAGATAGAGAGTTGCTTGAAAAAGTTCAGCATAGGGCTACAAAAATGATTAAGGGTCTATCTGGTATTGATTATGATAACAGATTAAGATCTTTAAACATGTATTCCCTGGAAAATAGGAGAGCTAGGGGTGATTTAATTCAGTTATTCAAGTTCATAAAACAGGGAGACATGGAGGGCTTAGGTTTTACCTTAAATAGCCGGACCAGAGGACATGATCAGAAATTAAATAAATCATGCTTTTTATGGGAGGTAAGAAAACATTATTTTTACAATAGAGTTGTCAATGAGACTAGAGCTCGAAGAGAGTAGAAGATTTTAAGAAAGAATCTTGATGGTCAGTGGAAACTGGTAAAGTATTAGATTTATTTTAGACCAACCTTGCTGGGCCTCTGGCCTGTTGTTGGTCGACAATTTTTGTATTTGTATTTTGGTAGCAATCGCCAATCAGTACATGAGGTAGCAATGCGGCCTCATGTGGCACCGTAGAGGGAAGCACCACTACCACGCTCTTTCGTTTGGGTCTACTACTTAGGTTTCCTCGTTTGAGAGTAACGCGATAAAGGGCAGAACAACCGACTGTAAGTGGATGCTTCTAATTTTAGAGACGGAGGCCAAACAGAGGATCGCAGAATGGTCTTATCACCCCCAGAGGTATTGATTTGGTATGGAAACTTGGAAGATTTTGTGACTTTAACGTGCAACAGTCACAATCAGCCTACAAGGGGAGTCTTCGGCACGGAAGAGTTCATTGTTACTCATTCAGCCGGCAGGGCTCGAACTCCCAACCTTGGGGATGCCAATCTAACACTCAGCCAACCAAACTATCCCGGCTCTTTTATGGGATATACTAGTTATATTATTCGCTCAACACACACACTGCCCAAACTATCCTTGTGTCCAACTGTCTCCGCAGCATATCTTTGGCTGTCCAGCAATTCAAGCTAGGCTCTTTAGCATTGAAGATTAGCATTGAAGACGCAGAAGTTTTAGTTTTTTCTGAAAAAGCAGTTGAGGTCGCAAAGCTGTTAGCTAGGTCACGACAGCTTCAGACATATCTAATTTTTGCACATATCAGGAGCACGACAGCAACATCAAAAGTTACATTATTAAGTAATAGTTTCTTTGTTAAACCTTTATCTCACCTCTTTCCGTCTTCTTCGGTGAGCAACTGAAGTTTTTGTTCGTTTTCCTGGGAGCCCTGCGTTGATTCGTCTTCTTCCTGCAGCCACACTGTGCACGGGAGGACCCTTTTGGAATAAAGAAACTTTTAGAATAAAGAAGACACTTTTGGAATAAAGACCCTTTTGGAATAAAGAAGAATTATCTTTTCGTTGAAATTCAAAACTTTACAGTTTTTAGTAATGGAGAGAAGAGTGTAACAGAGACCATGAAGCGTTCCAATTAACAATCCATGAGAAGATTCATGAAAAAAAAATTATTAATTTATGGTGCAAATAGTTTTATTAGTTTCTACACTACTTACCTACCACTAAGTGGAAGCTTTGCATAAGCTCTGTTCGTCTATCACCCATTTTTATAGCTCAAACTACAAATGCAAGACAAGTGCGATACGTCAAAAAAACATTCATCTCATCTGAACCAGAAGTCATTTAAAATCTCAGAAAAAATTCGAATTCGAAGTACTTCAAATATTTAAAAAAAAAAACCTGCTAAATTTAATTCCCATTTAAAAAGCATAAGAAGGCCGTTTTCTAATTATTTGAGCACAAGGTTTCGGGACCAGTTACGACGATGGATTCTGTTACAGAACTACTTTTATGTATTGGGATCAAGGATGAACGTTATTTTCCTCGCTAATCTTCTCAGGTATCATGAGACATTGAGCCAAGTTATACATCGCACCTTCGCGACAAATGTGACACACCTTCAAGGTACAGCTATGATATAGGGACCTGCCTCGATTTGACGAAAAGCGTTAGGTTGCCAAATAACAAAAAAAAAAATCAAAAATCTGATAAAAATTCCAGTTTAACTAAAATACAACTTTTTAGGTAGTTAATTTTTTCGCAATCGCCCCAAGTCACCTATGAGCAAACCGGCCGGCCCCTATATCATACCTGTACCTTGGAGTTGCGTCACTTTTATCGCAAAGATACGATATATTCACTGAAACAACAATCCTCTTCTAAAAGCGATTGCCTGTATAAGTTTTTTTAATCTTTAAAAAAAACATAAATTAAATAAATTACATTCATATTATCATATAGAAAAAGTTTTTATATCAACTGAAAGATAAAGATACTTTGTGAATTTTTAAGGGATCGAATTCTGTTTAACAAAGAGTAATAGAATTATGCATCCATAGAACAATGGAATAAAGCAACAAATCTAGTAGAAATGTTTCATTCGCATAAATATATAATTGGAATGGAGACAAAGCTATAACTAGATAAGGTCAAAAATTCCAGATTTTAGTAAGGTTTTATCTAAGTCAATTGTTCTGTCATTTCATTACTTTAAAATGTAATTGCTCTATTAATCTTATTCAAACAAAATTCAATTGAATTCACATCGAAATTCAATTGAGTTCACGTCGAAATTCAATTTATTTCACATCATTCTACACTCAGTATTTGTGTTGGCATCCAATACAAAAAGTTGTGTGTTTCCCAGTTATTACGAGTTGCGTTGAAACAACACAAAATTGTATTACGACCAAGTAGTAATGCATTGTTAGCGCAAAAATTGTGTTGAAGGCGCAGCATGCATGTATTCTTCCGAAATAAAGTTCAGCATCTGTTCATTAATGTTTCGAATAAGTAGCTATACTGAAGCTTGAAACATATATACTGCGGTACTTTCAAATGAATTTATAATTTTGTTATACACATTTGAGGAAACACATTTTGTTATACACATTTCAGGACACACATTTTGTTATACACATTTCAGGAAACACATTTTGTTATACACATTTCAGGACACACATTTTGTTATACACATTTCAGGACACACATTTTGTTATACACATTTGAGGACACACATTTTGTTATACACATTTCAGGACACACATTTTGTTATACACATTTCAGGACACACATTTTGTTATACACATTTCAGGAAACACATTTTGTTATACACATTTCAGGAAACACATTTTGTTATACACATTTTGGCAATCACGCATGTATATAAAATAATCGTCTCCTCTCGCGATCGTCAAATGTGTTGAAACAACACAAATTTGTGTTAATATGCCATCAACACAACTCTTATATTGAAATAACCCAATATTGTAATATTCCCATTTTTACACCATATTTGTTAAAACACAAGTATTTTCTGAGTGTAACCTCATAGTTGAAGAGCTTAGTGGAAGAACGCACTCAGTAACATTTTCGAAAAATTGAGATTTTTTTTTTGTCAAAGAACATGGTATTCCCTTCTTCATATAAAGAGATATAACAAGATTCCCCCTTTTCATAAACTTTAAGTTAAGTAAATTTTTTACCTTTTGTAAGTGCCGATTTTAACGTATCTACAGTCCCTGGACAAATTATTAGACGCACTGTATTTTTTTTAGTAATAATGAAAACATACCAAAGAATGCCATATCATTAAAAAAGATGTCGATATATGTATTAAGTATAGCAGATAGTATTTTCTATTCAATAGCTTAAGTTTAGGAACACAAATGTCCTTCTAAAGGTATTTTGTTCATCATTGATTGATACATGAAATCTTGCAGTGCGTCTAATAATTTGTCCAGGGACTCTATGTGCAAACGAAAAACTTTAAAGCTCATTTTCTCGTTTTCACTTTTTTGTCACTTAGCACGTTCTTCAACTAAAGTCTTCACTTAACAATATAAAATTAGAATATATTATTGTAACGCTATACTCACATAAGCGAAGATCCTCTACACATGCCAATTCCGTTGGTTGCCAGTGATGTGAGGATAAGATCACATGGTAGACCGGCATTACAAGTAAACGTGACCTGAAACGATACACACAAAGTAACTCAAATCGATGTACAGAATATTAGTTGTTAACCTTCCTTTAGAAAAAAGGAACCGGAATCGATTAAAACAATTATATCGATATTCAGAGAACAACGGTTTTTAACCTCTCTTTTCTTCGTGAACTCTGGAGGTTGTGAACCAAAGGGTGTAAGGAACTGAAATACAGGTTTTAGACGAAATCCTATTTGACTAATGTGTTTCTTTTTTCGGAACGCTCAGGAAAGTTTTTTTTCTTTTCTTTTCTTGAAAATGAAAGTCTTCGTACATTAACTGAATACGAAATGATATTTCTCGCTGATAGACTCGCAGTCCTTTGAGAGATAAAAATTGGTATTCAGAATTGCCCGCTCCCACACTTTTTTTTTTAAACTTTGAAGTATTTTTGAAATGTGCTATTTTTAAATGCGTATTTAAATTTTTCTTTATTTTGAGACGATATTTGAAAGTACATTGCCGAAATCATTTAGGTACTTATGATTAAGAGTCTATCTGGTATTGATTATGATAACGGATTAAGATCTTTAAACATGTATTTCCTGGAAAATAGGAGAGTTAGGGGTGATTTAATTCAGTTATTCAAGTTCATAAAACAGGGAGACATGGAGGGCTTAGGTTTTACATTGAATGGCCGGACCAGAGGACATGATCAGAAATTGAATAAATCATGCTTTAGAAGGGAGGTACTAAGAAAACATTATTTTTACAATAGAGTGATGCTTTACAATGAGTGGAATGCTTTACCAGATTATGTGGTGTATTCGAAGAGAGTAGAAGATTTTAAGAAGAATCTTGATAGTTATTGTAAACTGGTAAAGTATTAGATTTATTTTGGACCAACCTTGCTGGGCCTCTGGCCTATTGTTGGTCGACAATTTTTGTATTTGTATTTGTATACTTTTCCATTTAGCATTCGCAAATCTCGCCAAACGGACTTTTCTAGAGACAAAACAATGTATATACACAGTTAAAGCTTACCATTGCAAACATTCCATTTGGTGGCTGTTATTGGCGATTTTATAGTTTGCGCTCACGAAATAGAAAAATACCAGCACCTATTTTGAATTACGATCTTATATTTCTAAAAATGAAAACTCTAGAGAATATTTATTTAATTTGTTAACCATCTGACGGACGTAGATGGATAATTATGCTAGTATACTGTGAGTTTTTATAAATTAATTTTACTGCAAAATTATACATATATATTTTTAAGGTTTTTTTTAATTAAAGATTTTAAATTTCTGTAATGAAAACAGGTTTTAACGCTCAGAGGGTTAATAAAGCAAAAAATCAATGGAAAAAAAATTTAATGTATAAAGGAAAATGAATTAAAATTTATCTTGCTACTGACCTATATAAAGATTATTTGACAAAACGGATTTTATATTTTTATGATATTTTTCACTAGATCTCCAATATCCTTGATAATTATAAACTACGAGTATAAAAATATTTTATTGAAAGGAACTTGAAGTATTTCTAAACCCACGTATTCTATTTTGGCAGCTGTTCAATTGACCACTATTTGTGAGGTAATATTAATGTCTAGGTCATATATACACTTGTTGTGGAGCCAAAATGTCTGTGAAGGTATTTGTTTACCTCGAATAAAGTGAAACAATAACAGCTGCCTCGACACTGCTAAAATAATCTATCAAAAAACATAAAATGGCGTAAGTGTTTTGTAAAATATATTGATGGAGAAAGTGTTGTTCCGGTATCTTTTTCATATGTGTCTCAGTATGTTTCTAAAAGTGTCTTAATTATATGTTTCTAAAAGTGTCTAAAAGTGTGTCTTAATTATATGTTTCTAAAAGTGTCTTAATTATATGTTTCTAAAAGTGTCTCCAATCAATCGACCCAATGTTTTTTGGAACTTAATATGCGGTTGGCATACATTTACTAAACAATAAACATGATACTTAGAATAATATAGCTGTTTTTCCTAGTACACACGGAAGAATATACAAAAATACACCAATTACGAATGCTCTAACCTTTAAAATGCACTGTTTAAATTCACTCCATAAAACTGGTGGAAACCCAGCTCCCTATGATTAATAGAGTAACGTTACACCAAATGTACGGAGTAACATTACACAAGTTTACTCCTATCTATTTTGCGGTGTAACGTTACTCCATAAATTAAATGTAACAGCACTTCATGCCACCTATTTTATGGAGTAAAGCCCCTTCTTTCGGTAACGTTACACCAAAGGTATAGAGTAACATTACACAAGAGACGAAGTTTACTCCTATCTATTTTGCGGTGTAAAGTTACTCCATAAATTAAATGTAACATTACTCCGGTAACAGCACTTCCTGCCACCGATTTTATGGAGTAAAACTTCTTCTTTCGGTAACGTTACACCAAAGCTTTACGGTGTAATAGTGAATTTATTTAGCACGAGCACTTCAATGCGATTAAAAGAACTAAATGTTGGAAATCGGTTGTTATATGGAAAATTAATGGAAAATTATAACACAAAATTTGCGAAATTATAACACACAAGCGAAAGTCATAAACTACATAATTAGGAAATGTATAAGAAATTTAGTACACTCTATTATGGTTCTTTTTACAGGTAATCTTTTTGAGTCAAGACTCACATTTGGTCAATCATTTTAAGACCTATTAGGATTGCCAATGCCCAGAATGTGTCTTAATATAGACAAACAGTTCATAGAAGTAATTGTGTTATAATGCAACAAAATTCGATATTATAACAAAAACAATTCAAATTAAACAAAACGAAAAGAATTAGCATTGGTTTCAGTTGTTTCTCATCAAAGAATGAAAGTTTTTTTTAGGGAGTCATTTTCAAAATATCATAATTTGGATTCTTACCTGGTAAAATTTCTCATCTTTGTCTAATACCCACAAAGAATCAAGTATTCTTAACTCCTCCAGGGACTTTTTTAGAACCTTTAAAAAAAAATTAAAAATCAAATTTCAAGTGAGCAACTAAAACATTTTGGCTACTATATATTTTTTTACTATTTGTGTAGGCTTTTTATATTCTTTTTTTAAAATTTCTATATGCAAAACCGCTACATGTGCGAAATGCTACTATGTTTGTCGTAAATCTTGTTTGTTTATTATTATTTAATAAAACGTATATATTTTTTTTATTTGAGGTTGGTTGGTTGGTTGGTAGACATATATTTTCAGGCTTGTGTGCTTGGTCACAAAGACCCGCTTATAAACCTTCGTCAAGAAGGACGGACACGACATACACACACATACAAGACAGATGCTGCCATCTATCGCCACCTCCACAATTTAGACATGTCCCTGAAGGGGATATTTAAGGTTAACCCTTTCAGTCCCAGTGATGCCATTTGGCATCATCATTTTTCTGATCATAATTTTAAAAAAAATAATAGGGATGACATCTATTGGGATTGATAAAAAATATTTCCTAATAGAAAAAAGTTTGAAGAATCGAATGATGTGATTTTTGATTTCATAAATGGCTATAGACGATCAGAAAAATTTTCTAAAATGATGATGCCAAATTGCTCATTGGGACTGAAAGGGTTAAAGGTGCATACTTTTTCCAAGGGCTCAGGTACTTTCGTCTTTACTTCCGTCTCGTCTGTTTTGTTCAATTCTTCGCTGCTGCTGATGTGTATGCTCGGAGTGCGATTCCCATTGGAAGACACTGAAAAATATTGTGATGTATATATTTCCGTAAAATGAACGACTAGAACGGGGCGGAGCTCAGCTGAATAGGATAGGATAGAATTTCGTCTGACGTAGATGTGACGTAACCGCAAGTGTGGCCGCTCTAGTCGTCTTTTTTTTTAGATTTAAAAGGAAATTTATTTACTATGGGATTCAAAGCTTGTAATGAATGGTTTATGAAAATTAGATCGCATTTAACAATTTGAGAAAAAGAAGGGGGAGGGTATTGTATTCGCTACACTGTTAAAAATGTGGCACTTGATCAAAAATAATAAGTAATTCAGAAAAAATTCACATTCAGAAATGTGCGTGTGGGTCTTAGATTGTTTTTACTCTGACGTCAAAATCTGAATTTCAAAAACAATTTCACAAAATTTTAATAAATAATTTCCAAAGTTAGAAAAATAACTTCGGTCATTTATGTCTGGAGACTCAAACCATTTCCTTTTATCAAATCTCTGCTGAGTGATTCTTTGGCTATCTCACTTATACATTGTTGTCCTCTTAAGGCAAAAATAATTTTTAAAAAAAGAAAATAATTAAAATTTAATTAAATCGAAACTGATCTAAAAACACTGGTGTCAAAAGAGGGAAATGCAAGGTTATGGTACATTTTCAAAATATTCGTGAAAACTTGCAGAGATTTTTATTTTTAAACTAAGGACCATCAGATACTTTTATTTATATAGATAACTCAATTTATTTTCTGAAAAAATCATAAACCTAAAGACCTACAAACCAAAATAGTATATTAAGTTTACAAATTGACTTAAAATAATACATGTCCCGTTATTCTATTAGAAAACATTGCCTTTTATAAGGACATAAATTACACGCTCTACTGCTATGGGTGACCGCGCCAAAACATCCTGGTTTCAGAGTTGTTAGAAAAAAGCTTTGACTGCTAGCAATGACATTAAACTCTATTGTATCCTCCTTTCGAATGAAACTTTGTGTCCGGTTATTTATTGTTTGAATTTTTGATTAATTTTTGGTTATTTTATAGAATTTTATTTAGTTAAAAGAAATTCATGGCTTTTCTGTCGTTTGCTTGATAAATAAAATTATTGTTTAGTGATAGCTTTTTTTAATAAATATTTTGTTATTTTATAGTTAAGTTTAGTTTGAATTATCGTTGCACTAGAGCTACACGAGGGCTATTAGCTACGGGCTTCGTATTTTAGAACCACAGTCAAGTGACGAGCCGACACCTGAGTAGGCACCCAACGCAACCGTTAAGGGCGACATCGTACGCAGCGTTAGGACTTTGAAGGATATTTAACGTGCACTTCCTCTACACGGGTTATTATTCGTCGGACATTTTAGGCTACACGGGCCGTTTATAGGTCGGCAGATATTTTGGCGATGCCCGGACCCGAACCTGGGACCTTTGACATGCTAGGCGGATGCCTAACCGACTGGGCTCCGGTTATTTTATAGAGTTTTATTTAGTTGAAAAAATTACTTGCTTTTCGGACGGTTGCTTAATAAAGAAAATGAATGTTTACTGTGAGTTTCGAAATTTCTATGCTTTTGAATTGAAGAGTTTAATTAGAGAAAAGCGTCAATAAGTATTTCTAAATTTACGAAAAAGAAGAAATATAAATCATTTGAATACAGGTTAAAAAAGCTGTCTTCCTTGGAACAGACATCATTGAAAAGACGGAAAAAAGAAGTCACTAATGTTCCAATGAAAAACCACAATAATTTAATACTTTAATACTTAATTAGATTTTTTTTTGGCGACATGATGGTTGATAACTATTTATTCCTAATTTATTGCATCTAGAATACTTTAAGCTAACCATTTACCAAATGAATTATTTTTATTCCGGCAACAAACAATTTTAAACTACTTTTTTTCTTAAATTCAGACCAATGCCAATATTTTACTAAATTTAAAACTTTTCTTTAGTCGACAAAATAAAGAATCCAAATATATTTAATTCAATGAACGCGCATTTTGAAACATTTTGATTTCGCATATCCTTTGCAGTTCTGAGCTTCTTTCTTTCTTTTTATTATATATTTTTATTGTTCGCCCTCAATCATTGATTATAAAAGGCACATAGTACCAAATATCTAACAGTTTTATATATAAAAAAAAATTGTGTTAATTAGTTAACAATGATTTTAAACTTGAACCTATAACCGACAGAGGGTTTGATCTATCCATAAAATCAAAATATCTTAAGTAATTAACACAGCATAGTCAATAGTTATACTCAGTGGCGCCGGAACCGGTATGGCAGTTGTCATACCAGCTTTTGCACAGATTATATGTTATGCGTTTTTTTCCATTTCACAAAATCAAACCCAAAAGTGACCATGTGAAAAAAATCCAACAAAACCAATTAAACTTGCAAATATTTTTGTCACATATCCTACCCCACAACCACACCACACCGAGAAAGATAACACGTATACACATTCCCCTACTGGGGATCTGTAGTAATGGGCTTTTGTCAAATATAAACATTGAGAATATAATTGAAGCGTTTGTTTCTAAAACAACTAAAAGAAATCAACCTTAGGCACAATTAATGATGTATCATTATATATACATATTTTTTGTTTTAAATATTAACTTTTTATGTTAACTAACATTTTATATATAGATAAAAGAGTTTGTTTGCTTTCTGCATTTTATATTTCCAAATAGCTGTTTAATTTCAGACATTGAAAAATAAACTAATTTATTTAAATCACAACATCTTTTTCTAGTCGGTAACATTGAAATGTTTTTTATATAGTACAGGGTGTCCCAAAAGTCACTGTATTCTGGCTTTGAAAAATCACTGTACGTATTCTATTAGGAATTTTTTTAATTTTATTGAAAAATACTTATTCGTTAAATAATATAATACTATATTTAAAACATCTAAGAGTTGGAGGAGGGGGTATATTGAGGCATTTCTTGCCATACCTCTAAAAAATAAGTTCCGGCGCTACTGGTTATACTTCAGGTATTTTTCATTTCTTAATATAAATGCAGTAAGTATGAATAATGCATGAAAAATCCGGATTTCTTATTATTTCCAATGACACGTCACTTTACTTAAGTATAGTATCCACATTCTACATAATGACGCAAAAAGAGTCATAGTTTAAAAAAATCTTGAATGACTCTTAGTAATTATGAATTAAATTGTACTGTGCATATCTTTTCGGTTTTGGCTCATACATTTTACTCGAAAATGTTATTTCTGAAATATCCATTGTTCCGAAACAAAAATGCAGGTGAAATTTTCTTTTGTATTTTCTGCAATAATTTCGTTGGATATTCCGCACCGTAAAATTACACACCGTATTAAAAACAAAATTTCATGGGCAAAATTATTCAAGTAAATAATTAAATCGAAATATTTGAAGTAATATTTAATAATAGTAATCATTCGTAAATATTTAAAGTACACATAACAATATTTTTTTCCGCTAACAGAGATATTACGACAAAAATTAAAGGCCGATAGATGCTACTTTTCAAGGACTCTATTCAATTGTCCTTTTCGAAGATTTTGTCCTGACGTAATTTCATCTTTTCTCGGAAATTTCCGCGGAAAAAAAGTTGCAGATATTCAGATGGGAACGGTATCAAATCGCCTCATTGTTTTTCTTCTCGGCAATGGGTAATTATGATGCTGAATATACGTAAAAGACTTTATGACGTTTCGTTATTAGCTCAGTTTTATTTTCTGTAGTTTGGGCTCTAGCCCAGGGATTCCCAACCCGTGGTACGCGGGAAAATTTCAGGTGGTACGCGTGAGTGATGTGAGCAGCATGATGCTATTAGTAGCTTCTGTACGCATGAGCAGTGAGCATATTACTCATTATTTTAAAGAGAAATCTTTAATTAACTTCTGGATCGGAGATGTAAAACCTATTACCTTTTGATCTTCCGGCAAGCTCTGCTATTTTTGATACCGTTTGTTACGAGTTACTGGTGTGAGAGTGGGTTTTCTGAATTCTTGTACATAAAAAATAAACATAGAAGCAGAATAAGCTTTGAAGAAGACTTAAAAGTGAAGAAAAGTTCCATGTATCCTAATGTTAATATTTTAATCACAGGCAACAAACAAGTTTCGCACTAAAGACTATAAAAGTATATTTTGTACAATGATTAATTTTTTGCTGAATTTGTACTATTTTTTTTATTAAATGTTTTTAGACCTATGGGTAATAAATAAAACTATGTAAATTAATATCATTTTCATCTTTTTATATCTCCTTTTTTATAAGCATGTCATAAATAAACAAATATCTAACCATTAAATATGAAGTTTTCTCTGGAATCTAATTCAAAAAGCCTTTGAACTGTTTTAGAAAGGTAAATACTATCCGTTTATTAAATTATTTAGGTCTGGTGGTAGGCCAAACTTTCTCAAAAAGACAAGTGGTACGCAGGTGCAAAACGGTTAGGAACCCCTGCTCTAGCCGATAGCAGTATCTACAACAATGAAATCGATTACAACAATGGATCAAGTCATTGTTGTTGATACTGCAGTTTACCTGCCCACACGGCAAGTTAGAGTATGTGACATAGGTACTATAATCAGAAAATACGTTGTTTGGGTTGGGAAAGGAATATTTTACGTTTGTTTATAATGTGTCCGAAACTAAACTTAGATAATTTTTTTAATTTTGCACTCACAAAAATATGCAGTTGCAATTTTCAATACATACAAAATGGAATTTAACCTCCGGTGAACTTCAGTATACCCAACAGGGTATCTTTAAAAAAATACATTAGTTTTTCTTTTTGTGCTGTTATAAAAATGTTAGATTAACGCTTTTGGAATTAATATTCTTACGTTTTTAATGTTTACGGTATCATTTTCTGCCAAACTCTTAGTCTTTGAAGAAGTAAAACTGAAAGTTGAAGGTTCTATAAAAAAAAAAACTTCACAACAATTTCTTTTAAATGGTTATTTAAAAAAAATTGCGAACTTTATAAAGTAAAAATAGAGAATGACTTGCAGAACTTTAGGTACAAGTCTTAAGAAGTGAATGAATTATTAACGTAAATTTCAAGAATAATAACAAAATATACTATATCTCCATAGATATCATAATTAAAGTATTAGATTGGCTGATCACGTGACATCCAAAGCTAACGACGGGACGCGCATGGAGGCTTTTTAAGGGGACATAATGGCCAGTGTTGCTGCCACTTTAAGGAGAAAAATACAACGAAAAAATACCATTTATTTCTAAAATTACAAAAAAAATACTAGAAAAGGATTTAAAGTCACTAAAAAGATACCAAAATGCAGTTCGTATTTTTACGATATTTTTTTGTAATTTTAGAATTATTCTAAAATACTAATATACTCTTTAAACTTTATAACTAAACTTTTAACTAAATTTTAGAATTTATTTTAGAATTATTCTAAAATTACAAAAAAAATATCGTAAAAATACTAGCTGCATTTTGGAATATTTTTAGTGACTTTAAATCCTTTCTAGTATTTTTTTTTTTTTTTTGTAATTTTATAAATAAATGGTATTATTTCGTAGTATTTTTCTCCTTAAAGTGGCAGCAACACTGGCCATTATGCCCTCTTAAAAAGCCTCCATGTCCCGTCGTTAGCATTGGAGGTCACGTGATCAGCCAATATAATACTTTAACTATGATATCTATGTATATCTCCCACTAGAAGTCACAAGAAGATGACATTCCAGTCAACTCTAAACCTTTATAAAAAAATTAAGAATAGGAAAATTGCACCAAGAAAAGTCGGAAGGAGCAATGGGCTACTACCGTACTACCGCTACCATCACAACATAAGTTTAGCAGACAGCACTGCAATATTTCAGACAATATTCCAAAAACAAAGATTAACGCACAAAACAAAGCACAAAACTATACCCTCTAAGAGCCATGAAACTATGTCCAATATTTTACTAACCAAATATACTATATCTCCCACTAGAAGTCACAAGAAGAAGACCTTCCAGTCAACTCTAAACCTTTACAAAAAATTAAGAATAGGAAAATTGCACCAAGAAAAGTCGGAAGGAGCAATGGGCTACTACCGTACTAGCACTACAATCACAACATAAGTTTAGCAGACAGCACTGCAATATTTCAGACAATATTACGACATCAAATGCAACAAAACTTGGCGACTTGGCAGAGTCAGGTTCCAAGCTATTGCATCGCTTGGCGCCCTTGGCGGTCGCCAAGTTTTGTTGTATTTGTTGTATTTGATGTCGTAGTCAGGACACAGCCTCAGCTGAATCTTTTATCCCGAGTTCATCCACTCCTTTAGATACTCAAGGCTGCTGTTCTCTTGCAAATTTTCCAGCGTATTTTGGCATCTGTCAGTGACATGTGTCATTAAAAACACTTGCGGCTCCATTAAGTGAATATCAGCTGCAATCTTGACAATGGCATTCCTTGCTTGACAACTCCGTATTTCTCGGGTAAAAAATACCGAAATTTTGAAATGACGTACTTAAATTTGTTTTTTAGATTTTCGCATCGACACAACCTAATTGCATATGGAAAGACGGAAAAGGACAGACTGAAAAACAGAAAAGATATATCTCTGATGTCGTACCTTTCAAACACAAAAAAATATATAATCGGAAAGTTATAGTGGAAATTGAAAATAGATACTGACCTTCCATAATATTTGCCTGTGCCTCCCATTTTTTTTTAAATTGAATTAAAAAAACAAAAAAAGTTGGATTTATAAGGCACCATTAAAAAAATCTATGTGTGTATGGAAAGACGGACAGAGAGACCGACGAACAGTAAAAAGATAGGTCTCTGATGTCATACCTTTCAAATGAAAATGAAAAGAAAATTTGAAATTAGAAAGTAATAACAGCAGTTGAAAGGGGACACAGACCTTCCACTATACCTTGTTTCTAATCTTTTTTTTACATTCTCTTGAATTGAAAAAAAAATTAAAGTAGGCTTTAAAAGGTAGCTGGAAATTTCAAAAAGTTTCATATGAAACTCCTAAAAAAACAACCCCAAAACCATAATAAGGCATCACCTATAATAAGGCATCACCGCCCAAACTACCCAATCCTAAAAAAAAGCCGCTTATCTACAACACAGGAATTTACAACAGAGATTATACATTCAAAATCCACAAACAGAGCCCAAAAAGAGAGCCAGACCAAATAAAGACGGAAACACCATTGGTGTAGGGATGATAAAGGAAAGCTGGATATTATGCCGGATGGATTATGGTGAGATATGTGGCGATAAGTTGATCTTCCTGCTGAAACAAGGTCTGTGAAGATCCTTGTTCTTTCAGGAATTACTTAATCTGAGTGAATATAGGAGGAGATGCCATTGGCAAAATGCAATGTCACTTCAAAAAGCGTTGCTTTGATGTGGTGAAAGTAATTGATAGGAGATATTGTGGTTTAAGTTGGCTTAGAAACAGGGCCGTCGCGTGATCGGAGCAATCGTCCCAGAGCACCGTGAAAAAGGAGTTAAAAAGGGTGCATGTAAATTGTAATATATTTTTATTGATGATGAAACTATAAATGTCAAAAAAAAGAAAATTCACACATTTAAAATATATTTTTAAGTCAAAATATTCTTATTGTAGTTACAAGTTACAAAATGCCAGTTACCAGTTACTTATAAATCTACTTGTTTTTAAGAATTCTAAGTAGTATGCATATGAAAAATCAGTAAGCGACAAGAGATTTTGACAGAAATGGGGTAAATTTCTCATGCATTCGAGAATTTAATATATGTGAAAGACTTGTGATTAAAAAAATCGCAATTTACGAATTCTGGATAAAAAGAATGCACGATAATTTTTTTTAAAAAAATCTGATCAAATTATAATTTTTCATTTTTTTCAAGTTAGACAGTTACGAATATTAAAACAACATTATTATCGATGTATCTTAATAAACTTCAATCTTTAATAAAAGAAAACCACATTCAGTTACGCAAAATACTCAAAACTTAGTTCAGAATTTTATACAACCGAGTTATTGTGACAAAATAAACATTTTATAAAAGGCTATGTGGCATATGGCATTGGAGCAGATGTAAAGATCCAATCCATGCCTTTTAATTTTTTAAATTTCGATAAAAAATATACTTTTCGAAGCATTCAAAATATTTTTAAAGCACAACTTGTACTTAACGGTTGTTGTTTTTGTAGCCAACAAAAAAAAAATTAAAGCACTAAACAGAGCAAAAAAACTATACCCTCTAAGAGCCATGAAAATTAAAGCACTAATAAAGCAAAAAGACTATACCCTCTAAGAGCCATGAAACTCTATGTCCAATATTTTAAAAAAATATAAATAATTAAATGCGAATAATTTATAAATTATATTTTTCATTTTTTATTTGCTTTTGATATATCGATATCACAACTGTTTTATTAATGTATTTTTATTTATTTCCATAAGAAATAAAATTTAGAGTCATCGATTTCCCGAAATACTCTTGTTTTCCATCTAAGATTTTAATTGCATCACTTCCTTATTAATAATTTCCAGTTATTTCTGACTTCTAGCAGAAAATAAGAGTTATATATTTCGGTAATCACACACACACACACACACTGTTAAAAATTATGCACTTTGTTTCACCAAAAATATGGTTCCTAGTAGCTGCAACGGCTTTGTGGTGAAACGTTAAACCATATTTTTGGTATTCGGTTGAACCATTTCTCAGGTTTTTGTTTCCAAATCCAGAAAAATGGTTCAACCAAACACCGAAAAAAAGGTGAAACATTTCACCACACAGCCGTTGCAGCTACTAGGAACCAATATCATGGTGAAAGGAACCAATATCATGGTGAAACCAAGCACAAAATTTTTAACAGTGTAATCACACTGTACTGTCCAATTAGTCCTATGACGATGAAATATTTTCTAGTAAATTCTAGTAAATATTATGAAATATATAGACACGCAAGTCCGAATACGTCAGCATTAAATTTCAAATATAAAACTCACTCTTTTTAAATAAATATTTCCGTTCAAATCAAGCAAATGCGATTAAAATAATAAACCATTTTATGAAGAAAACGAATTATGTAACTATTTAGCACATATACACGGGGCCTTAAGAAACAGCTGATTTATTTCACAATGAACAATGTATCTCTCTTTATGACAAATATTAAGTTACTTCTTACAGAATAATAATCAATGTAGTAGAAAACACCTATTATTTACTAAAGTTATACTTTCACTATAAATGGGGCTTTATTGGTTTTTTTTATAAAAAAAAAACGTATAAGTTGTACTTAAAAAGTCTTATCTTTGAATGCTTAGAAAAGCATGTAAATTTTTACATGATCGAGTAATGGAAAAAGGCATCCAGACCCTCAAAAGGCAAAATGACGACTGCAGCATATCCTATTAAATTTCGTATGTCATCCAGTATCCACTAAATTTAGGGTGGGGGGGGGGGATTGTAAGTTTAATAAAATTGTATTGACGTTCAAAGACGCAACGACCGCCAAATACTCTTGGACAATAACCACTTAAGCCCCTGTCACACGTGCTAGTGAACCTCAGGTTCTCGGTCTCCCTAAGTAAACAAGAGAAATCCGAAATTTGGAGAGAACCTGCATAAGAGGGTTGGGCCCTGTCACACGTGCCTGTGAACCGTAGGTTTTTTTAAACCTTTATTAGGCTTTTTGGAGTGGATGAGTGAAAAAGTTCCGTGTATTTTATGTGTTGCTATTTGATATTTACATCACACACAGAATTAGTCTTTTATTGTAAATATTTTCAAAATTTCATTGTGTATGTCAAAGTGTTTTCAGTATTTTTCCCAAAAAGGTCAATAGAAATCTATTTATAAGAAAATTAATTCAAAATTTCACAGAAATTGAAACAATTATGTTCAATAATTTTAAAATTTCTTCACTAACAATTAGTTCTACATATTAAGTAAAACGGTTAATTTTCAAAAATTGACCAATTATTTCAAAAGTATGCATGGAGAATTGTTTAGGCAGGAATATATTTTTATGCAGCTCTAGTGTGTCTGCTGTGGTTCTGCCTGCGTGCAGCAGACACAACTCAACTCTTACATTTTAATATTGTTAAAATCTATAAATTCTGTGATCTGTCTACAATTGTCCCTTTTTCTTCCTTCAATGAAACCTACAATATTTTAACCTGTTTTTAACTAAGAATTAAAGTTTTAAACTATTTCTACCTCCCTGTGTTCTCATTGAAGCTAAAACACTACTTTACATGCTCGTCATCAACAAGAATTATATTAAAATTTACAAAATAACACTTAAAAATATATTAATATTAGAAACAGAGGGAACATAGTCATTGTGCACTTTTTTAGAATCACCCATTAATTGAAAGTCCCTTTTTTCAGTTACCAACTTATTTATTTTGTTGATTACATTTACGCAGTAATAGTATTGTAATTATACAATAGTTCTTGATGCAAGAAGTGCGTAAATTAAAACTTTACCGGAGTTTTTAGAATTTTATTTTTCGCATGAGCCGTTTGGATACATCTTTTTTTATAATCCAGTGCAAAGACTATTTTAAACATTGCATTCAAGATTTTATTACTATTTTGCATACATCTTGTTGATTTAGTTTACTTTGCTTTATCCACTTTCTCACGAAGGCAGAAACTAAACTAACCCCACTGAGAATAGAATTGCAATACGGCCATGCGTGGGTGGGGACCAGGGTAAAAAAAATACACAAGGTCAAGAGGGAGTTGACCTTCGGCCGTTTCCGGTGGGTGAAACCTTTTTGGGAGTCGAAAAGTTGAAAATAACCCCACTAGAAATGCGATACTTTCAGGCTTGAGTGGCGATTCTCAGAAAAAAAACATTATAAAACAGCTTCAATAGGGGGTCAGACGTCAGAAAGGGTGGTAGTTGATTTAGCGGAAGTATTCTTTCTAATAATCGTATATGTCATCGTATGTCAATCGTATAATCATATATGTAAATTCGTATATGTCCAGTCGCTTGCTTGCAGAGTCTTCTTCCTTTTGAAAAAAGGGTTCTTTTGTTCGGAAATATTTAGTTTTTATTTCTATGTTGAAATGAATTCTTCAAGTAATGAATCAGACAGTGAACAACAAATATATGCTGCTGCACTTTGCGTACTCAGCGCCGAATTGTCGTCTTTCTTTGATTTAAAAAAATATCCTACAAATTTTAGCTTACAAGCTAGAAATATTCGTGATGCGTATACCAAATATTTTTCGACAATTGGCAAATTATCTTGGCAAAACAAGTTTTGTTAACTTATGTTTATGCAGTAGAAATAATGCCATGAGTGAAACAGTAACAACTTAAATGCCTATATATAATTTGTGTATCTATTTTTGTCATGAGTAACCTTCTATTATAAATATCTTTAAAATTACATTGTGTGTCAAAGCGTTTTCAAAAATAAAATACAAAAAATATTTTGCTGTGTATGTTTATTATTTTTTTTTTAATTTTGAAGTGATAAATTTTTCTTAAATACAGATTTGAGTTTATAATGTACTTTTTGGGTATAAATGTCTTTTAACATGAATAGCAAGTTGAAAATAATATTTTTCCTTTGCCAAAACATTAAGCAAAAAATTTTGCTACAAAATGTTTTCGTATTTTCCCGAAAACAGTTCAATAGAAATCTATTTAAAATGTATTCAAAATTTCCCAGAAAGTGAACCAATAATATTCAATAACTTTTAAATTTCTGCACTAATATTCTGTTCCAAATATTATGTTTATCTGCTAATTTTCAAAAATTGACCAATTATTTCAAAAGTGTGCATGAAGAATGAAATTCATGTTTATAAATAACAATTAAAATATATATGTATTATTATTGGTAATAGAGGGAACATTGTAATTGTGTACTTTTTTTAGAATAGCCCATTAATTGAAAGTCCTTTTTTTCAGTTACAAACATATTTATTTTGTTGATTCCATTGAACCAGCAATAATATTGTAATTATACAAAAGTTCTTTGCATAATTACAATACAAATTGTTTGCAACAAGTGCGTAAAGTAAAACTTTACCCGAGTTTTATGAATTTTATTTTATGCATTAGCCTTTGGATACATATTTTTTTATAAATCCGTGCAAAGAATATTTTGAACGTTGCATACAATATTTTATGTTGGTAAGTAATAATTAGGTAGGCTTAGTGGTAGTGTTCACATTGCCACGCCACAGATCCGGGGATCGAATACCGGATTGGGCGGGGTCGATGCATCCTTTCATCCCTTGAGTGGGTTGATAAAATGGGTACCAAGCATGCTTGGGAACTAAACACTGGGGATTCCGCGTGCGTGCGGATGACCACCTTACCAGAACATATGTCTAGCACCCCAGAGCCCTAGGTCACGAAAGCTGAAATGGGCACGGCAGGCCTTGGCCCAGTAATGAGCTGTTGCTCCGAGGAGTTTAGTTTAAATAATAATTAACTAAAGTTTAAGAGAGTAATTTAAAGCGAGCGCGATATACTTTTTTTCTTACCAGATCAAAAAAGCTACTTTTTTACGACTTATGTGCTTAAAAATAACTTTTACACACTGTTTTTCAAACGCTTTACTTTAATCAAGATTATTGATTTCAAGAAATAATTTTTGCACGGTTTATAAAAAAAAAGATTTTCTAAATTTTTTAATTAATAAAAGTTAACTTACCTCAGAATCTATGCTTTTCCATAGATTATATACATCATGTAAGAAAGAATCCATTTTCTCATACACATACCACTCTGGGGTGTATACTTGGTCTGTCGCTGTACCAGTTTTTTTTTTTTTTAACTTTGCTAGACAGCTTTCTATATCTATTGAGTAGATATTCTTTTTTGGTTTTTAATGTTTTTAATGAACATTCAAAAGAGAATTTTTTTGGATTCGTTTCCACGAATCGTGGACAACATTCCGATCCATGTGGTGATGGTGTTTTGGGTTCCATATGGAAATCTCTTCCTCGTACAAGTCCAAAAACTCCATAGTTCTTTCTCTCGACCAAGCATGTGCGTCCATATTGAAATGTAGATCACACTGAATATTTCGCCCACTTTCTTATGAGAGTAGAAACTAACCCTACTGGGAAATAGAATGCAATAAGGCCAGGCGTGGGTGGGAGGAGAAGGTAAAAAAACACAAGATCAAGGGGATAGTTGACCTTTGGCCGTTTCCGGTGGGGTTGGGATCGGATAAGTTTGCTTCTGGCTTTTGTATTTTTTTGTAAGTCGATCGCATGCTCATTGAAATTATCTTGTTAGTGAGAAAATGCCCAAATACTTGGAACTATATAAGCGTCATTTGAAGGTTTTTTAAGGGGGTGGGGGAGTATCTATAAAATACCAAACATCTATTTACCAAAACATCTATTGTTAATCTGAGTTTATTTAAACTATTTTATTATAATTTATACCTAAAAAAACGCCGTCTATTAACTCAAAGGGCCACTGTCTTGTAATTACCCCAACCAACAACCCTACAATTCATTTTCGAAAGCGGAAAAAAATTCTTTTCTGCCACGAAAAAACCGTGTAGTACAGGTTTCCTTTGAAATTTACCGACTTCGAATGGGCACCACGGTTCTGGACCGTCATATCCATTAAAAAGACCTCCATACCAAGGTCTTCACAGGTTCTGGGGTGTCAGACGTATACGTGTATACGCGGTCTTCGAATGGATACCACGGTCCTGAACCGTCATATCCACCAAAAAAGACCTCCATTCCACAGTCTTCACAGGTTCTGGGGTGTCAGACGTATACGTGTATACGCGGTCTATGATGGCGAACCTGCGGTTCACTAGCACGTGTGACAGGGGCTTTACACATGCGGCATCGAGACCGTGTATTGGGGAGTATACACCGTGATTTTTCCCTAAACATTCGACATTAGGGGATTTTAAGGAGCGACTCTATTTCAAGGTTCATTGCGGGTGGGGGTGGGAGGGTTCGGCAGTCTGTCAAATATTGCAAGGTTCCGTTTATTTTTATTTTCTTACACTCTCAAAACAAAAGAGTGAAATACACTCCTATAGGGGAAGTGCATTTTCGGCACCGGAAAGGAGTGGAAATTAACTCAGACTGAGTTAAAACCACTCGTTTGTTTTAAGAGTGCACATGAGATAGTCAGAGTGTATGATGAGTACTTACAGTCTAACCTCATTATCGCGAACTCGCTTGTGACAATGTTATGCCAATTTGATCTTCCATATGCGACGAAAGAAAAACCCGTACTGACGGTTCCACCTTTGGTTTTAAATCAAGAAGTTGTGACAATGTTAAACACTGATGCGGTGGTAATGTATACGGCAGCAAATTCACTTTAACCCCTTCATGACGGTTGGCAAAAAAAATACGCCCCGTGAAAATGTAATTTTATAAAAAATAAACTAAGTATAAGTCCAATAAAAACCATAGTCCAGAACAATTTATACAGGACAAATTAAGTTAAACGGAAAAAAAATTCAAAAAAAAAACTTAAAGCTATAAAGTTTAAATTTGGTAATGAAGGTGTTAATGGTGTTCACAAATTCGTCGTTGATGGGTTAACAGTGCCACTAATACTTGACTGAAAACAGTATTTACGATTTCCTCTTCCATTAAATGTGAAATATCCATTGACTTAACATTGCCATTGCGAATCAGCCGGCAAGGTAAGTGCGGCAAAAATTACCGGAACTGTTGCATGTGAAACAGGGTCTTAGTCACCTCATTAAATACTTTTATACTTAAAAAAAATGTCGCCTTTCAATTTATGAACTCTGTATAGTGATACAGCAAGGTCGAAACTTTATTTCTCCACACACAAGGTTTCCAATATATATTTTTACCCACACTAAATTCAAAATGACCTTGGGTTCTGTATACCGGTGTTTTTAAGCTTTATTTTTTAAACAACATGAAAGCAAAATTACGCAAAGGCATTGTCGGTGTATGTCCATTATTTCAGAGTTGCTCATTCGGTCACATGCTGTCCATTGAACAATGAAGAATTTCAAAGTGAGATTTCAGCGTAAAAGTCCGGCTTTTCTTTTTTAAAAAAATGACAGTCGCTGCTGGGGACTATTGAAATACATTAACCTTCGGTCTAACATGTAGATAAATGTATAAATTAAAGCAGTAAAATACATATTTCCAAACCGTATTTTTAAATAGGCTAAGCAGGCTGCAGCCTTCAACGTAATTTTTTTTTATTTATCAATAAATTAAATTTAAATTTATTATGTAAACTATCAAAAAAAACTACACTCATACGAACACAAATTCATGTTGTTTCTACACAACTGACGATCCCAAGAGGTGATGGTTATTATTTCCAAGCGCGATTTAAAAAAAAAACCGTAAACCATATTGTTTTCGAAAAATGTATCACAAAATAATAACATTCATTTTAAAGTACCAAAATAAATGTTTTTAAAGCTATAGTATAGCTACTTATCTAAAATTATAAAGAGCACATGCGGACGAATAACATGCGTGCTGCGCTTTCAACACAATTTTTGTGTTAACCATGCATTATTATTTGGCTGTAACACATTTTTTTGTATTATTTCAGCACAACTTGTAATAACTGGGAAAAACACAATTTTTTTTATCTTGAAAGTCAACACAAGTCTTTTTTTTTAGTGTATAGGTTTTATATAAACTAAATTAACTTCATGTTTTAAAAAGACGAAAATCCCAATGATCTACATTAATTTTTTTTAAAACAAACTTTAAAAAATTGTGTTTTTCCCAGTTTTATTTTTGTGAGGGTCTAGGATCAAATGATTTTGCTTTTTCATATAGAATATTCGTAAAATAAAACTCATATTACAGAGCTAATCCAATATTTAATAAAAATTTTAACAAACATTACTTACATAGTTGAATGCATTTACTTACTTATTTACTTTGTTCTTTAGTTAAAAGTAGTTTGTAAATTAGTTATTTGTAATATAATAAAAAGTTTTCCAGATTTTTAGCTTCCACACTACGTTTATAACGTAAAAAGTGGAAGGTATTATAATCGCTCAGTCCGCCTGTCTGTCCGTCCGTCACCCACTTTCATACTACAAATGCTACGGACAAGTGTGATACGTCAAAAAAAATTCAGCGCATCGAAATTAGAATACATTGAAAATTTCAGAAAAGAATTCGAATTACTTCAATTATTTAAAATAAAACTGCAAACTTTAATGCTCATTTAAAAAGCATAGGAAGCCATTTTTATTAGAATTTAATCACCATTGCCATTCGCAACAATTGCTCGAGAAACTTTAATTCTTTTAGACAATAAATTAAAATAAATTTATTTTTGCGACATCAATCAATTTGAAATGGCGTCAAATATATTTCACTACGAGATTCTTTGATGTTGATATGAAATATTTTCATTCTATTTAAAAGCGAGGAATATTACATATTTATTCTTTGAAATATAAATTAATTTTTGCAAACGATAAGTAATAATTATTGAATTTTCGCAATAAAATAAATGAAACTAGCCAAATTTAGCATGTAAATTTTAAATATAGAATATCAATGCTGTGTTTGTCACCTTTTTACCTGTTAAACACAACTGTTGTGTGGAAGCGGGTTAAGTGACAGATTCTGTTATAAACCTACTTGTTTTTAATTTAAAATTAAGTTTGTAAAAGAAACAGCCAATGAATTTTCTGTTTTGAAGCAACTTACAAATCCAAGGAAAGGAACCCGAAGCTTAGATCTACAGCGTACAAAATGTCCTTTCACCTAAATATTTCATCCAATAAAATTTTGTCTTTTGCCTTTTTACGTTTAGAAATATAATTATAAATGTTGAAATTAGTTTCTTTTTTAGTAGTTAGTTATTGATGAGGTTAATGCGTAGAATTATATATAGAATTTACAAAAAATAAGACAATGGCAAATTTCATTACCTATGATAAGCGATTCTTCATAGTTTTCTAATACTGACAATAAGTATTTACCAATAATTATAAACTTATAGTATTATGAAATGCTAATAAAAGAATAAAAATTTTGACTAGCATCACGATTAAAATAATTATATTGAGACACATATTTCGAAATATTTGGAATTATTTGAACAGATTTTTAAACATATAATTTGATTACTTTTTAGTTAAATCGAATTCCATCAAATGCAATACACCTTTGTGGTAACATTGCGGTTTCTGTGTTTCTCTTTTCAGAGCTTTAAGTACCATACGCCGCTGCACCATTCGTGGTGTTTCATGAGGTTTTTTCAGATGATGTACCTCTCCTGTTTTCCTTTTTAGTTATCCTGCGATTTCGTTGGTTATTTCGATTTCACTCCATCATTGCGCGGTTTTTGTTGCCTCCTCCGTCTATTTTAAAGTTCTTTCCGTGCAAATTGTTTTTATTCCTGCTATTTATTAAACTTTATCGGTTTTAATTTAATTTAATTCAAGTATGCAAATCATTTCCAAATGTTGTCAGAAAACTTGGGTTTAGATGATATATTGTCTTATGCGGAAAAAATTAAGCGAAATTGCGGAGCAGCAATTAACGTGATTCACGAACAGCGAAAAGCTTTAGTCCAACAAAAAAAGTTTGTACACAACATTGTTTCAGTAAGACAAGAAAATACTGTATTGTTCAAAAAAAAAATTATTTCCAAAAATACCCAAATTAAAAACAATACAAACTGTTGCCACTCAGGACGTGAAACATGCCATTCCTCTTGCATCGAAAATTACGAGTGAAAAATATGTAATTTGGTTAAAGCTATCCCTACTTAAATTTGTACGTCAATAAAAATTCAATCGATTTCCAGTTTTAATGTTAAGATTTGAATGTAGATTTGCATTTTTTCTTATAAGATACCGGGGAACTTTTTATGTTATTGTTTTCTTCTAGATTACAGAAAGAGGTAAAAGGTTTTATTACAAAATACCAAATTATTGGTATTATTTTTTTTTCTATTTATCTGCTCTGTGCATCTGGGAGCTTCCACAAATAACGATTTTAAAATTGCATTGTAAAAATTTTGAATCGAAAATTTTCGTACAATTAGTCTCTAAAGTAGGGTTGATGCCAGTCGCTCGCCCGGCGACTTTTTAAGCGTGGCGATGTCTCGAAAATCACGTTTTCTTGCACTATCTTAACTTGCGATTTTTTTTTCCATTATCACTCTAAAATTTGTGAAAAGTATGGGTTAATCTTATTCGCTAGCCTTTCGACTTTTCGAGCTTGGTGACAACTCAAAAATCAGGGGTTCTCGTTCTGTACACTCTTTGCTTGATTTTTTTTTCATTATTACTCTAAAGTCTAAAACATCTCGATCAACTTCAGGATGCGTGCAACATTAGTTTATCGTCCCCTCCTTTTGATTAGTGTATTTGGTTACCAGAAAAAAATATTTGTCGCTCTTTAAAAACCAGCCAAATTTGTGTCATTTGTCACCCACTAGGATTTCATCAAAAATAGGTTCAAATATCGAAATTTGCTGCCGGAAAAATTTATGTCAGAAATTTGTAAAAAATCTTATAAGTTGGAAAGGTTTGTATCATCCTATAACTGAGGTACCAACTAGTTTTTTATAAAGATGTAATGCTGAAATCTTCATAATGGTTTTAAAATAAAGTTTTAAAAATTAAATTGAAAAAAAACTTACCAATTTCAGTCTCAGACGTGGATCTCAGTCTTGAATCGTACAAATCCCTCTCACATTCCACAGTTGGCACCCGAATCAAAAAACACAAACCGCCGCCACCGACGGACATTTTTACACACACTCAAACTAAAAAAATTTACAAATAAAATACTTTTTTAAAAAAATTAATAAATTTTTCCGAATTGCGGGACATTCGCACAGCGAACAATATTCTGTGCAAACATCGAATGCGAGAAAACTCGCAAATGGTGGAAGAAGAGAAGAACAAAAAAAAAAAATTGTCAGAACCGTTTGCAAAACTTCTATCGTGATGTCACTTGGAATGATAAGTGACGTCACACAGGTGAAAACGGTAGCTATCCAAGCGAAACCATCCAAGAGGAATTTTATTTTATTTGCTTAGGATCTTTCTGTATAATAAATGTGGGACAAAATCGTGTTGCTCTTAACACAATTTGTGTTGGGAGTGGTTTAGTAAGTAAATGAAGGATGACTTCCAAAAATACACCATAGTCACACTATGTTAGAGACCATCTTTCCTCTTTTAGCTTCCACACTACGTTTATAAAGTAAAAAGTGGAAGGTATTATAATCGTTCAGTACGTCTGTCCCCTACTTTCACAGAGCGAATCAGAAGTGGGATACGTCATATTGAAGCAAAAAATCAGGTTAGATTATATCCCAAATTTCATTAAAAAATTTAAAATAAAAGTATACATAATATTTAAATGGCTAAAAGTTTAATCTACATTGAAATAATATGCAAACTACATTTCTATTCAATGCTAGCAAATTAATACCCGTTCTTCATTGATTAGAGAGCATCTTTCCTCTTAATTAATTACATTGTCAATACCAGTGTTTATTGCCCGTTTTAAGCAAGAAAATTAGTTCTGCAATAAAAGAAATATAATACTAGTTTTTGGATAAGCACATAGTGCTTTTAAAACAGCTTCCAATTTTAAAATTGATCGCAATAAATTTTGCAAAATATTATTTGGACGGATTTTTAAACAAATAATTTTATTACATTTAAGTTAAATCAAATTTCATCAAAAGCAATACGCTTGTAACATCACTGTTTCCAGTGGGTTCTTAACCAATCATAGAATACTGAATTGTTAAAATATATTTTTTAATTGCTTTGCATATTTTGAAAATGTTTAATATATTTTAAATTTACCTTAACATACTTTTTAAATGTTTGTGTCCGTGTTTAAGAGGGACTGTCAGTCCCATAGAGCTAATGCATTAGTTTTGAAATCACAACTTTGGCAAAAGTATTGCTTTGCCATGTTATCCCATTCTCACCAGGTATGGGAATCATCATAACATCCATTTAAAACAAAATTGAAAAGAAAATAACATCCGGTTATTTAATTATTAATTGATAAAATTTTAAAATAGTGTCGCCATCTGCTGTAATTTTGGGCATTTTAAAACTTCAAAAATATATAATTAAATAGCTAGATAACATTTTCGTTTCAAATTTGTTTCATTTTGATGTTATGTTGATTCCCATACCTGGGGAAAAAGGGCTAACATGGCAAAGCAATACTTCTGCGGAAGTTATGATTTCAAAACTAATACATTAGCTCTATGGGACTGACAATCCCTCTTTACAGACCATTTTAAACTGGGTAAGCATATTTTATATTTGGAATAGAAAGCGGCTAAATTTTTGTCTCCGTCTACAAAAAATGGGAAAAACACACACAGTAACCTCTTGATCAACATGTGGCCTGCATTTTAATTTTGAAAGTTCCCCCACAGAAAAAGCATAATAAAATCATAACAGTAAAGAAAGATTGACATAAACTTTTACCATGGTCAGTTCTGTATCATAATATTGACGTCTCTAGAAGAACTAATCAACTGTTAAAATAGATGTACAATATGACCAAAGATGATTTAAAAAAAAAAAACATGTCTGCCTAAAAGTATGATTAAAAAATTGAAGAACTCCAAGCTAAATGGTTAAAACATAACATTATTGCAGTTTTTAAAAAGAGAGAGAGTCATATATACATTTAAATAATAGTTTTGGCAATTTATTTCTATATCTACACATCTGTACAAGCACTCCTGACTTCTTTGGACGAAAACAGGATTGGTGACATACTTTTTTCTCGCACCACACTTCGGGTCAGTCAGTTCAATAGCACCTAAAACAACAAATGTAATATAAAGTTCTAAAATCATAATTATGGGAAAGTCCAGTTTGGGAGCAATTTTTGGAGCATCAAAATTTAAAATTTTGGAGCAGGAATCAAATTAGACTTGGTGCATGCAAGAGCTTGTACTTAAGAAGATTTCAAACAAAACTGGTGAAGAATAAAAAAAAATTGTAGCATGTTGGCATAGGTATTAAAATTGGGCACTTTCTGGTGCCTCAGAAGTTTCCTCTCGGAATTTTGGCACAGAAGTGTTATCCTTGCATTAAACATAAAATCCTATATTAGGGATAATCCTTATGCATAAAAATATCCTTATACGTAACAGTTTTAATTGGTGTTCCGAGCATTTCTATGCTTTCTTTTAAGGGAAAAAATCATGTTTATTGAATGTCAATCTTAATTTACAAATTTCTTAAAATAATTACATTTGTTAAAAAAACTTATTAATTATACAAGATTATTATACATATCATTATTATACATGGATATTATCAGCGTGTAAAATAAGCGGTATCGCATCGCGAAACGCGACACCAAAATGATAACTTGCGATAGCGATTTAGCTTTGTATCGCATTTAATTGCGATACTCACAAAGCATATCTCCGTTTGTCATAACCATGGTGTTTTTTGCAAACGATTTGAAGTCAGTTCGCTTCAGTTCAGTTGTCTAAGTCATGGAGCTCTATCTCAATTCGAATCCGTTGGCCACTTTTCGTTCGGGCAGGGAAACACCTAAACTCCATACCAGACTGGAAGTGAGTAGGAAAAAATTTAAACAAACCGCGGATAATCGCGCCAGAACAGAAAGATTTAGCGAGATTTCCAATTCGTTATTATTTGTGTTGCGAAAATCAACGAAAGTAAAATATGGCGGTTCAGTTACGAACTGTTAAAAATTGTGTAAATAACTGGAAGTGAGTAGGAAAAAATTTAAACAAACCGCGGATAATCGCGCCAGAACAGAAAGATTTAGCGAGATTTCCAATTCGTTATTATTTGTGTTGCGAAAATCAACGAAAGTAAAATATGGCGGTTCAGTTACGAACTGTTAAAAACTGGATCATGTCGTCGGATCCGAATAATGAGTGCGGCTGAAGTACGAATCTAACAGTAACGTTGTTACTAAAATAACGTGCGCTTTATGTGCAAAGCACGTAGATAACTTAAAATGTAAAAAAAATTCAACGCATCGCTAATCAACGGAATTAGCGGTGCAACGATAAAGATGAACAATATTCAAAAGTGCTATGCATTAATTAAAAATTGCTACACACAAATACTTTGGTGTAGCAGAACTGCTATACACACACAATAAAGTATTTTACACGCTGGATATTATACATATCATTATTATACGGGATTATGATACATATCATTATTATACATGATTATTAACAGATTGACTATTTTTTAATTTGTTATGTTTTCCCCCAAACAAAAATTGCTTTTTATTTATAGCTCAAAGAATAAACTATACCAAAAAAAATATTTCAGTGAAGATACTAATTGATAAGATCTCTTAAATTAATTATAAATAGAGCTATAGGTTAGAACAATGTTACATTAATGTTATCATTTGTTGAAAAGAAAATTATGAAAATTTTTAAGAATGTTTTTTTTTAATTTGTTGAATTTACAGAGCACGTTTTACTATAGGTTATTTGATATAGACAATGTTCGTCAGTTTAACTCATGATTCCAACCACTTGGTCTTAACCATGGTTTAAGCCAAAATGTTATCCATGTATTAAACCAAGGTTAAACCACATTATTTTTGCCAGAAAAAACAAATCCATGCTCAAAATACTAACTCAAGCTTAACTACTACTAAACTCTGTGCTCAAAACATATCATGCTTTTTTTTAAACTATTTAACAATTATTTATGGTTACTAATACAAAATTGCACACACAAAATTGACAAACACACTTTTTTTTTTATCTTTCAACATTTAAAAATTAAGCTGCTCATAATTATCCTAATTAATCACATAGCTTCCCACTGCATGTTAATTTAGTGTAAAATAAAAAGAATAAACAGTTCACTCAGAATGAAAGAAGTTCTAAAAAAAAAATAGCCTACTTTTCCGTTTTTTAGAACCTTGGATATAGGCAAGTCCCATAACAACAATGGCAATCTGGCTAAATTTTTAGGACACTGTATAGGTAGGCCACTGCACTGTTATGTAATGGCAAAAAGGGACTTCTGTTAATAATGTTTTTTAAATTTATACATTCTAACACATTACCACACAAGAACCCCATATATTATTCATCAATAAATGCACAGCAGTTAAGTGTCACATAGCTAACATTGTGATAAACAAACACATAAGTTTTGTAGTGGAAAAGTGCTGTATGTACTCTTAAAAAACACAAGTTAATTCAAAATAAAAAAAATGCACCTATTTTGTACAGTCAAACCTTGTTGACACAAACTCGCTTAACACAAATTTTTGCTTAAGATGAACTGAAAGCATTTCCCCAGCCTGTAAAGCTTAGAACTAATGCTAAAAAATCTCTTGAGGCGAAATCGCTTTAGGCGAAATCTCGCTTAACTCCCGCTAATTTGAAACTTTTTCATAGTAATTCAGTTTTGAAGAACAAATGAAACAAAACATTTTAGAAAATGGCAATGAACATTATAAAAATAAATTGTCTTAACCTACTTCTCAGAAAATCACGAGTTTTGCCATCATTTGTTAGTTTTAATCCAATGATTTTGGATTTTGTACCTATTCATTGTTCGTAATTGCTGTTCGTTAAAAAATTTCCAAATTTTTCTATAATATGTACTACACTGTTCAAAACAATTAAGGGAACGCATGGTTTAAACCTTTTCACCCCTAATGATTCCATTTAGTATCATCAGCTTCCGATTTTTTTTCTCACTGAGTTGAGCTCGAACTTATTTATCGTTAGATGGAAAAATCATGTATTTTGAAGAATTAAATAATATTTGTTTTAATTAAATGAAAATATGAAAAACATGGTAAAATAAAATTCACTCCCAAAAAATTTTATGATATAAATTGACCCTAAATTCTCACACGCTTGCATTCTTAGATACTTAAAAATTGATTTTACCTTTTTTTACAAATAAATTTTTTAAAAAATTATTGCTATAATTTATTCAAAAATTATGATTCCAATATTTTCCCCCTTAAATTTAAGTCAAAAAAATTAAGAATTTTTTCCCTGATTTTTACTATTTCATTCTGGATGAATAATGAATCTATTTCACAAATTTTAGATTTCTATAATAAAAAATGAGAAGTTGGAACTGAAAGAGTAAACAAAAGTAAGCAAAGTGCTCCCCTAATTGAATTGAGCAGTGTACTTCAAATGAACTTTATTACTTGAATTACTAATTGTATACATGTATTAATAGTGTATTACATTATTGAATTAGAATAATTTTTTTGTCATTTTTTTAAAAACTGGTTCAATTTACTGGTTGCTATTTACGGATTCAATGTAAAAATAAATACCTGATGGTTAACATGAAATTCGGTTAACATTAAATGTGTCGGTGCTCCCTTCGAGTACGTGTTAACAGGGTTCGACTGTATAAATATATTATGTATTTAATGATATATCGTATCTACTGCATACCTTTTGGGGTTCTTAAACTTTCAGCTTGCCTTCTTGTTTTTCTTGGTGACAAAAGTCCAACCATCAGCTTCTTCAAAATTTTCATTGACAGATAGTTTTTCTATTCCTTCACAAGCAATCTGAAAATAAATAAAATTACTAATTAAACAAATTAACAATAATTTAATCACCTACTAAGAAATCTTTCAGACCACTTTTTGTTGTTGTTGTTGTTGCATGCCCCCGGAGGCCAGCAGTGCTAGACCAGGTCCATGACATCGTACACCCTCAGAAAGTCCAACACCATTAAAGGGTCGTCGTCAAAATCCTGCTTGGAGAGCCCCAGGCACGCGAGTATGTGATCAGGCGAAGCCTGCTCAGAAAAGCAGTTAGAACAAATTTCGAAGCTCCTGGATCCCTCATTAAATTTCAATGACAACAACACCACTTTTTAAAAAGCATGGATAAACCCATAAGAAGGGTTGGCGCAAATGGCACAATGAATTTTACAAGAATGTGTTTTTACCAGTGAATCCTAAATCAGGATGAGATACCTAGTTGCTGGCAGTAAATGCATTAACGACAGTTGGCGGAAAGAAAATTTGCAGAGAGAAAGTGCTTTCTGCTTGAGTTTATCTAACTATTAATAAAATATAACTGTAAGTGGGACAAATATGTAACTATATCTGCAGGGGTCCATCACGTTTTTTCTTTTACAGGGTCCCTTTTTTGTGAATTTTTGAAGCAATTTTGTGAAAACTTTGTATTTTTGTGATGATTTTTTTTTCGTACATCGCTAGTTAATTTTTTTTTTGTATACATTTGTTAGGAAAAAAAATTCAAGGACTAGAAATTTACTAGCAACATAAAATCTAAATATATAAAGCTAGTATAAGCCGACACTCAATTTAAGAAAAAAAATTGTCTAAAATCTGTCACCCCAGTATAGGCCAAAGTAGAAAAAAAAGTTTTAAACAGGAACAAAAAGTATTTTAATATTCAAGCTGTTCTTGGGATCACGACTCACAACACAGAGAGTTGGACACTTGATCAGAAAAATATTCTGGTTGTCAGACTTCGCCTGAACTACAACTACAAAAGTATCAAGATACTCTTCCAACGAACCCAGAGCCAGAGAATTGTCAATCATTCTGGTGCAATGTGGCATCAATGGTAGATTTTGTAAAAATTACTAGGCAGCAAAATAAGTAAACCAGGAAGCATTATTGGACTCCTCTTCCAATGGGAGATTGCACTAGCTGGCCGATATTTGAAGACATCTTAGTGTAATCCAATCTTATTCATCTTCTTATTTTGATTAATATTTTAATAGTATTGGAATCTGTTATTTTAACTTGTTGTTTATTGAAATTTAAGTTTAGTTTCACCGAATTAGGATGCATCGCAGTTGTAGCAAATCAGTTGACTATTTGTATCGCTGTTTCAGTGAATTGGCATCGTAAATTCCGCTTAAATCGAATCCTTTTGCAAATATAGATAAAGGGATTAACCTTCCATCAGGCGCAAAAAAATTTACAACCGATTTTAACAATTAATAGATTTGTTAATAACCTAAACAAAATTAGGATTTCAGAGATGACCTTCTAGCCAATTTTAAAGGTTTTGAAACACTTTTAAAAAACAGATGTTAGGAAATTTTAACACATTGTTTCGTCAATTTTGTGAAGGGTCCGTTTTCAGCGATCGTAATTTTGTGAAGGGTCCGTTTTAGCGATCGTAATTTTGTGAAGGGCCGCTAAACGGCCCCAAATTTGCTCTGGATGGACCCCTGGTCTATGCGGGGTAGAGGAGTGGCCAAAATGAAGAACATAGCACTGAATAATTTATGTATGATAAATTAAGAACAAAAAAAAGAATTTAAAAAATTGATATTTAACAATTTTATACGGAAATGAAGATGTCATACCTCTTCTGGTTGTAGTGGGGTTGATACAGTTCGAAGCACTGCTGCACCGTTAGCCCTTGGTGTGGAAACTGAATTGGATTTTTGGTGCATCTCTCGGAAGATTGTATGGTTGGGGTCTGCCAAAGACAAGGGATAGGCGGTGCAAAAGTTCTTTGATACCTGTAAAGAAACATTTGTTTATACATAGCACATGCAAAGCTTAATTTTAACAGAAGTTTCAGTGGTTTGTTTTTAAATTATTTATCTTTAACATGAATTTGACACATTTGCCATTAACACAAACCAATTTTTAAAAAAATAAGTACAGTAAGTTTATAAGTACAGTAGACACTTCCATAACCGGATGAAAGGGGACCAAGGGCAAGTGGTTTAAGCAAAAATATGGTTTAACTAGAACAGGGAAATTAAGGTTTGGATACATATTCGATTACACATTTACACATTATTAATATTGGTGTAATAAATATAAACTCAAAAAAAGGAAAGCACCATTTTATTTTTAAAAAATCAAACATTACAAGTTACATAGCATTAAAATATCTAACTTTTTATGTTGAAGCTTAAAGATCGGAAATTGGCTAAACAGTTGTGACATTTATTTTGTATCATATTGTTGGGGATGGATAACGAAACAAGAAATTATTAGCAATTTTTTATATTTTAAAGATTAAAAAAATCTTGCCTGGTTAAATGAAGTCTGGTTAAGAGAGAGTCCACAAAAAAAAAATACTCTTTTTCACAAGCAAGTTTTTTGTAAGAATACAATATACTTAAGAGGATAACTTAAATTATTCTTGAAAATTATTTTAAGTTTAAAACCAGTCGATACAATAATACGTCTTTCTTAAAAAAAAAAAAAAAAATTGGTTAACTATTTTGTTCATTAACTGTTCATAGAAGGGGGAAAATATATTTTATTGAGGTATGGGTATATTTGCTTAAGGGTAGAGGTGACCAATTGTTGTATATAAAAAAATATATAGATTAAGATATCCGAACAAATAAAGTAGAATTCCAGAATAATTACTTCTTCCAGGCTCCCATCTTCAAAATAAGTGTCGAATTCATTTTCGATCATTGTACCGAGGTAATCTTCTATTTCTTCTGGCTTGACATTACCTAAGAGTAAATTTAACATTTTACTAAAACAATTTAAATATTAAAAGAGTTGACTTAACCTTTAACAGATGTTATACAGTAATAGCCAGGGATTGGAGTAACACGTTACTTGTAACGCTGTTACTTGTAACAGTTACTTTTTTGGGGTAACGCTGAGTAACGCCGTTACATTTTTCAGAAAGTAACTGTAACTTAATTACTTTTAGCGGTAACGAAGTAACGAAAAATGTCGTTACTTTTCCGTTACTTTACGAAGGCTGTCTGATGCCAATTTTGAAATTCCACTCTAGAGCAGAGGGAACTTGCAATCCCGAAACCTTGGCTTTTCTGGAGGGAAAAATAGGGCATAAAGAATTGTCCACTTTGCTGATAAAGGCGTGACAGGGCTTAGACAGAATTTACAGTCCGATGTTTTCCCTTCTGTTACCTTTCTAAGTATCACATTATAAGCCCTGCATAATTACAGGCATCTACGGAAAAGAAGGATTTTCAAATAAATCACGCTAACTGCCAAGCAGGTTGGATCCCTCAGTCCAAACCCCTTTGTGTTTTGTCTGAATGGGTTCTACAACAATGGCCAACAACGAAGTCCTTCTTCTCGAAGAGGGGTAGGGAGGGGAGACAGAGATTTCACGTTCATTCTTGAGATACCCCTCGTTTACAGATGGACTCGTTGTCTTCTGATTATCAGGGTAAAGGATTAAAATTAATTATAAAAAATGTTTATTAATTATAATTTCAGTGCTTTGTTTCTTATGATTCTTTTATCGTGGTTCTCTTTGAAAAATGGTAAGATGGCTAAATTTCAATTTTTCTTATAACTTTAAATTTCAAAAAGTAACTGTGATTCGTTACTTTTTTTAAAAGTAACTGTAACGTGTTACTTTTCATATTAAGTAACTGTAACTGTAACAGAGTTACTTTTTTAATTAAGTAACTGTGTTACTTTTTAAAAGTAACTTTCCAATCCTTGGTAATAGCATGAATCCTGTCTGTCAACTCAATATTTAGTCTAACTTAAGAGTTTGTAATAAATCAAATAAGTGCTCTGAAAGAAAGTAAAGAAACATCCATGAATACGTGAGGTGTTTGGGAGAGCATCAGGTTGAATCTCACCCAATCTCATTGTAGGAGCTTGTCAAATCTCACATAATTATTATTCACAAAAAAGACAGTGTAGAATTGCGAGGAAATTGCCCTTTTAATTCAAGTAAAAAATTTCTCGACTTAAATATGACAGAATCGAACACAATAACGTTTATCGTCACTATCCGAACCATAGAACGGGAAACCCCATTTGAACTTTGCAGAAAAAAAGGGTACAAAAACAAACCACATGATGGCGGACAGATGTCAGACAGATGATTTTACTCGTAAATCATATGGTAATGTTGGTTAGAACTGAGGTAAGACTAGAACCGGAACCCATATTCAAACCTTGGGAATAAGTGGTACAAAAACAAAGGTAAATTTTAATTTCACGGTGCTGCTTGGCGCGGTTCCAAAATCAACAGCAACTTGGCGAAACTCGCGTGTTTCCCCATTGCCAGATTCCTTTCCGCCGATGCAGTAACCCTAGTTACTTTTGACAAAAGAACCAGACTCAGGGTTTTGGTTTGCTTTGGGCAACACAAAACAAACTTTACACTACATAATGGGCTAGTAGTGGCAATCCAGTTTAGTTTATTTTGAATTATCGTCGCACTAGAGCTACACGAGTGGCAATCCAATTTAGTTTTAATTATTGTCGCACTAGAGCTACACGAGTGAGTGGCAATCCAGTACGCACGCGTTTGGGGCTCCGGGCAATTTTGTTTTCTCTAAAAAACATCAGTATCCAACATGGGGCAGTACTGTAGGGCCCATTGAAAGCCTAAATACTCATTTGGGGCCCCGGGCAATTTGTTTTCTCTAAAAAACATCAGTATCCAAAGGCAGATGTGGGCATAAGCTAATACTCGTTTGGGGCCCATTGAAAGCCATATAACATGCGTTTGTGGGCCCCAAGGCATTGGCCCTTTGTTTTACAAAGCAAAACAAAAAAAATTGTTTTGCAAAAAAAGTTTTTTGTTAGTCCTTCAAAACTGAATGACAGCTAGCTGTCCAGCCCTCTTTAAGTCGATTAAAAATTCAGAATTTAAATACGCACCATCCATAATAATCGGATGTTCCGAAATGACGATGGAACAAAAAGTAATGTAATAGAATAAAAATAATTCCGTGCGCACATCATCCGCGCAACCTAAATTCTACGCAAGTATTACCGTGCCGGCGATTGGACAAAATTACAAAACATCTCATGGACAATTAGAACAAATAAATCCACGCGCATAACATCCGCACAATATAACGCGCATAGCCACACAAAGAGCCGCAACGCATTTACCAGAAAATGCTGTATCACAAAAAAAAATTGTTTATCGCTCCCTACAAAAGCGCCAAATCCTGCGAAGAAGCCCGTCAAATAAAATAACCAAAACAAAAAACATGATGGCGAATGAAAAAGTGTCAGGAAGATGATTTTACTTAAAATCACATATATATATATTGGTTCCAATAATCACTTGAGAATATGCACGAACCCAGTAGCAGAACTTTCTGAATGTGGCTGCAGCTTTCTGAATGTGGCTTAACAATTGACCCAATATGAATCTTCCTGTAACCAGGCAAAACCAAAAAGTACTTAAATTACAAGTTCTTACTGTACTGTTTGAAGTATTTTTCGACTTCGGTTCCAATCCAACTTTCTTTTTCCTTGGAATATGGTCCTCCCATTCCATCATTAATGGCTTCCTAAAAAAGATAATAAACAGTCATTTCTTAAAAATTTATTCTTAAAGTCAGGATATATATTGCCCAACTTATAAATAATAAAAGTACTCACAAGTAAAAAAAACTTAACAAATGTTTTACTTTATTTAAATTATGAAATGTATGTTAGCATCTTTTGTTAGAAACTTTTTTCAGAATACTTTTGATTAATTTTATGATTAACAATTGTTTTAACTTACTTGGAATCCGGACCACTTTTTTAAAGTATGTCGAACATACGTTAAAAAAGTGCTTTCTGGGTCCATATAATCTTTAAAAAAAGGTCTAAATAGACTATACAAGTTAATAATTTAGCCAATTTCTAGATTATCGTTGCTAATTTTCACTTGAAACAGATTTATTTAGTTTAGCCATGTGTTTTCTTGGTTTGTTTATTTACATTTGAATTATGGCATCTCCGATACAGTTAAAAGACAATAGTTGTACAGAGTGAGGAATTAATTTTAATATATATAAATAATTTTAAATAGAAAACCTTACTTTATTCCATAATTATAACCAATGATTTTGAATGTACAATTTTGATTTTAACCCTAAAAAATATGTTACTTTTTTTTATTATTTTTCCTTGTATGACAGGATACCTACTACTCAACAGATGTTATTAGTTTGTAAGCGGGGTTGCTATATTTGGCTAAATTTACTAAAAAAAATAGTTTTATTTTCTTTAAATTTTTCCCATCAAATAATAAATTAAAAATTTTCCCATCAAAAAAATATATCAAAGTTTCTTCTTTAACCTTTTATTTAATTCAATTTATATGTGTGTATTCTAACAATTATATTGGGTAAAAAAGGTGGATCTACGAAATTAGTTGGCGAGATAATTGAAACTTGGCTGCATTTTTTATAGCAACTCCAAAATACACAGGTATATATACCGCCATCTTGAATTTTTTTATTTGCAAAACGTGCGATGCAAGTCGTGCGTTTTGTCTACGATACTTTTTGATCTTATTTGATTGGATTTTGGTTCCTCAAACCGAGGGATTTTGATCCAAGATGATGACAAAAAAGAATATTGAGCCATGATGCTATGATATATTCAGGCTTCGACGGAAATGATGAATCGAACGGATATCTGAAGTGAACTCGTTGCGTGAGTCGGAAACGATGCACGCGGCTTGAGTTTACCGAGTGGAAAATCCTTATTCTGATCCGTTCCCTAAAAAATATTAATTTTTGTCATGATTGTTGTGTTATTCTTATTGATTGAATCTAGCGTATTTTAACTGTATTAAACGTATAAAAGATACCGATAGTCGTTTTCAGGAAGTGTTACTTCCTTAAGATCACATAAAACTATTATATGATTTTTAGTATGGATTTAAAATAAATGCTCTTAAATCATCTAGTAATTAAAAATCATCTGTAAATTTCCTCTTTATCATTTAAACCTCTTTTTGGGTTCCTATGACTTCTGTATTGCTTTTGGCTAATTCCAAGTGAAAGTCGCAATAAAAAATAAATCTAATTAAATGGAAGCATGTTACATAATTTAGTTGCAATAAGTAGATCAGCTATTCTGTACTTTTTTTTCATTTAATGTTTACAGTTGTAGTAATAATCACTTTACACACATGACTTACTTTACATAACGGTTATTTTTGCATGGAATTGGCCTTTTATTTTCAGAAGCGATAAATCTTTACTTGACCGTAGCTCTAGTTCAGTGCAACGTTAGTTCAGCCCATCCTAGAAATTAATACCAAAAGCTAGGGTGACCAGACGCAAGGCAGAGTGGGGCTAACGGGACAAATTTTTTATTAACCTCTGTATTTCAGCGAAATATAAATACTTTTCTTTTTGTACAAGCTTATAAACTGAACATTTATTTATTCAAAAAGTCATTTGACAGATATCAAAACATTACCAAATTTTAGTTGTTGAACACTTTAAACAAGCATGTAAATGTGCTATTAGCCCCCATGTGTGGGGACTAATGAGGCATGGTACTTGTTACAATTTTAAAAAATGAAAAAAATCAGGAAAGAGCCTGAAGATAAAATTTGAAAGCAAACTCTATTTACAGATATGTATACATACTGAAATTTTATTTTTTTAAACAATTATTTCACAAATAAAAGTGAAATATCAAAGTTACAACTCAAAATCGAAGATGATCACGTAGTTTTTGTTCAATCAGTGGAGAGTGCTGTTTAGTTACTTAGTCTTCTAAATTTATCCAAAACTTGTCCTCTTTCTCAGGGCCTTTATTTTTATAACCAAGCTCTTATAAGATAGAATTTACAGGTGGTAAAATATATCATCAATAAAGCTACTTGAACTTTCACTTATATCTTATATTACGAGGAAAAAAGTTTGAAACTAAAAGTTTTTGACAATGTGACTGCAAAAGGTATTAGAGATTTATATAGATTCTTCAAGAAAAGCATGCAAAGCTACGTTTATTCTTGTCCCATTTGGCCCCACAGTTTTTGTTCCATTAGACCCACAGTGTTATTATTTATATAATATATGATCCAACAAAAAAAAACCGTGGATTTTCACTACAGTGTTGTTGTCGTGTCCATGTTGTGTGCAAAAACTAGATGGATCAGAAGCTGTCGTAGACAGCTTTCGCTATTTCTTCTGCTTCTTCGGAGAGAATTAAAATTTCTGGGTCTTCAAAGCCAATCCTGAAGAGCCTGGCTTGAATTGCTGGGCAGCCAAAGATATGCTGCGGGACAGTTGGACACCAGGGCAGTTTGTGGAGAAGCTTCTTTGTCCTTCCGTTGAGATTTTCATTCCTTTTAAATGTTTTGTTCGTAGTCTGGCTATTATTGAAGATATTGTACGGTTACAATTTAGAGCAGGGATGGAATATTTAAAATTATTTTTGATAAGTCTACGGCTGGCAACTGCATTGGCGTCAACGAGAGTTATGAGGTTAGATGATTGGGGGCAAGCTCTTGATTCTTTGGCAAGCTCATCGGCTTTTTCATTTCCAAGGATGTTAACATGAGATGGTATCCACTGTAACGTGCAGGTTTTCTTGGCTGCAATGACTTTGTTGATGGATAGGATTATTTCATGGCTGGCTGATTTGGCACTTGCCCTTCTGAATGGCCTGCAGGGCAGATCTTGAATCAGAAAGGATGGTAATGCCGCTGGATCTGTGGATGCTTTTGGACAGGAAAATCTCCAACGCGCTCTTGATGGCAACGAGTTCGCATGTATAGTTGGAGGCAATTTTCCCTACAGGAATTTTGTGACACTCATTTTCATCGCCTGGACCCGTTAAGAAAACTCCTGCACCTCCTCCATCAAGATTTGAATCGGAGGAGCCATCTGTGTAGGCTAATACTAAAGTTTGGGCTTTGGTTGTGAGTTCATTGATGGTATGGTCGCCTTTTTCTTTAATTATCTACAGTATTTGACATATAATAACTATCTATGATATGTCTTCTACCAAACACTACAGTTTAATTCATGAAAAAGTTTTTATTTAATACTTTTTTAAGTTTAATATAAGATAAAATTTTAACTTTCTTTGGATTCCCCAAAACAACTATGATTCTCTAACCTTCAACACATGCTTTTAATGGCTGGTCATTGGTTGTAAAAATATGAAGTATAACTGTTAAAATGCTGCAATGTAGAAATATTTGTAAAAATATTTTTTCACCCCTTGTCCCATCAGCCCTCACTTTCCTATACTGCATTTCCCTGCATACTACTACTTTTTGTCTTGCCTGTTTCAAAAAGTCCTTAAAAACTAAATAAACCATATTTTTTTAGATAAATAATCCCAAATATAATGCATTTAAGTGTGGTTGAAATATAATTTTTTCTTTAAGATCTGCCATGAATAAAACTAAAATTATTTCCATAAATATTCCTTTAAAATTGTATGTTAAAACAAAGGCTTACTGCATTGATATCAAAAGTATGTTTTCGCCATATCAAAAGCAGCAACTTAACTTCTGCAAGTAACTTACTCAAAATTACAACACAAAACAAATTTTGACATCAATTTTTGTTCTTAATTTTAAACTTGCAAACTTTCCAATGAGGTTTTGACGTGTTCTTTTTTTCTCCGGCAATTTTAATGTTTTAGCATTTAAACCAGGGTTTGGAAAGTTACTTTTGAAAAGTAATTCTGTTAGGCTATGTCCTCACTACGACAACAAAATTTGGCGACCGCCAAGCGCGCCAAGCAATGCAATAGCATGGTGGTTGACTCTGCCAAGTCGCCAAGTTTTGTTGCCTTTGTGGCGTAGTCAGGACATAGCCTTACAGTTCCTTAATATGGAGAGTAACTAGTTACAGTTACTCAATACGAAAAGTAACTTATCACAGTTCTTTTACAAATTTCAAGTCATAAGAAAAATTGAAATTTAGCCAAAAAAAATATATGGACAAAAAAAAATTTGTTTTTAATATATGGACAGTACCGAAAATATCCGTGAAGAGTGGCGTCAGAAGTAACGAAATTCTTCGTTACCAATAAAAATAACTCGCAAGTAACGCGTTACTGCAATCTCTGATTTAAACTACTAGGTAATTGAACTTGCAATCCTGTGTAGGAGACCCAATGGGAATGCTTCAGATGATGTAACGCTCTTGTTTTCATTTTTCTGCAAACTGCGATTTCATTCGTTGCTTCGGTTTCACTCTCAAAATGACCGATATAGTGCAAAGAAACTTTTCTTTCTATATAAAACTTTTTTTTAACAAATGTTTTGAACAACCAACAACACAGCAAGAAGTTGGCGTGCACGTTGAATTTTGAAGTCCTGACGCTGCGTACGATGTCAATCTTAAGAGTTTTGTTGGGCGCCTACTCAGGTGTAGGCTCGTCACTTGACTGTGGTTCTAAATAACGATGCCCTTCGCCATAGTCCTCGTGTAGCTGTAGTGCGACGATAATTCAAATAACCCTCAAAGGGGCCGACAATTCATCTTTTTGTTTGGGGATACTTAAAGGCTACAGCAGGTTCTATAGTACGCTAACGTTGGTAAAACAACATGTTTTTCCGGAAAGGACCCGACTTGGTCATTGAAAGGTTCGCCCGTTTTTCCCGATTAAAGGCTCCCCGTTTTCCAGTCAGTGTAATTTAACTATGAATGCAACAAAAAAAAAACTTCAATTGTGGGTTTGACGTACTGGTATATGGTTTACTTTACAATCTATAGGAGTTCGTTTTGTATTATTTGTAATAATAATCCTGTTAATGAACTCTTAAAACGCTATTATAGAGCTTTTTCATGTCGTCAGAATGCTGAAAAAGCATTTGAAGTGACTACATCTATTTTCCTATATAATTTATTAAAAGGAAAATTTAGGTTTGGGTAAGTAGAATTGTCGTAATTGCGCGTTTCAAGAATCTACAGTGTTCCACTATTAGCGTGGAGTACCCCAATTTTGAAGTTAAAAGGTTATAGAATTGCTGAAATTATTCACACATAAGAGGAGTTTCTCGATTGCCTGTTTCGTGATTAATCGCTTTGTTCTGCTTAGAAACTAATTAAAACCTTTAAAATTAAGTTATAATAATATCTGTTTTTTTTTAAATATTTTTTTAATGCGCTTAAATTGCGTCCTTTCTAATTGGTAAAATATTTAAAATTTTAAAAATCTTCATGATTTTCAAGGCAGACAGTGTAATACAGATAATGAAGAAGCACGTGATTTGGTATTCCACCCTTCATCTCTCTGCTCCTGATATCAATATAATGTGATAAACGCTTCCCATTTTAAAAGCGTAGATAGAAACGCTTGAGTTGAAAATGAAAAAAGCAAAGAATAAGATGATAAGGCTTTTTTCAAAAGCGATACATGTCCTGGTAAAGTTCTTATCTACCACACAAACTTCCCGGGTGGAAGTTTCCATGGCATCCATTCGATTAAAAAAACTTATCAGTTTATTGAGAAGGATAAAATTGAAAAACATATTCTTATGCTATCTGATCAAGCAAAGTACAAATTTATGCATTCGAAGAGCTTGATAGACACAATTGTTTACTAAAAAACTATAAAATTGTCTGAGGTGACCATGGTTAATTTCGGGATATTTATTCGCAGTACCCAAGACGACCTTACGATCATAGAAAAATGTAAAAATCTTCTTGCTTCCATCCAATCTGACACGAAAATACTCCATGTCCACAGAGATAAAGCTCGTGGGGGACTTAAAGTGGTATTTGACACCGATTCAAGCGTCGAACAACTTTTGCAGAGGAAGGATTTGGATGTCACTTTAACCATTCACGCTTTGACGACTGCTCTCATCGTCCACGAGGCATTCCCCAACAATGAAGAAGAATTTAAGAAAAGCATTCGGAACAAGATTGTGGAAAAAGTTCTGGATATCAAGAAGGTTCCACTTTCAGCGAAATATCCTGAAATCGGAACTGGGAAGTGGATTATCATCTTAGACGTACCAGAAATTGAAGATTTAGATGAGTTTAAGGCGATGGGGTTGCCGGAAAACAAGATGCTTCTGAAGCTACCGAATAATGATTGCAAATTAAAGGTAGAATTTTACTGCCGTCTGTGCCACAAAGGTGGACACGTTCAGAGGAAATGTTTGGAAGCACCCACATCTTCCTTTAGCAATTCGGGGAAAATTGCTTCTCCGAAAAAGTCTAGTTCAACGAAGAAGAATATCCATTCTCCAGGAACTTCCAGCACTAATGCGAATCCAATTGATCGATATTTTCAAAAAACGCCACCGAAAATCGGGATACCGCCGAAACCGATGCAGGCCAGCGCGTTTCGAATACGAGATATCGCTGAAGAAAGAAGTGAATTGTTTCTGAAGTCTCTTGCTGACAAGCGAGATATCAAAGCTTTTAAGGTCGAACTTGGTACAGAAGAAGTCAAGCGTTCTCTTCACATCCTACAGGATGTCAAGAAAGAAAAACATGACACAGAAGACCAGCTTTCTCCGAAGGGTTGCAGCAGTGCGGCAGCCAGTAGCACCAGCACAGACAAAGATGGTTTGGAGATCGTTTACGAGTCACCAGGAAGTCATCTACATCCGGATTACATTCAAAGTAAGATTCATTTGTTCTGTTCACAATTGAAGAGCTGAGTGGAAGAACGTGCTAAGTGACATTTTTGAAAAAATTGAGATTTTTGTGTCAATGATCATGTTATTACCTGCTTTAAACATAACAGCTTCAATTTTTTAGAAAACATTCGATTTCGTATATTTTTCGCATACGAAGTTGGTAGGTGCACGCGTTTTCGTCACTTTTTCAATGGAAGAACGTGCCAAGGATCCTTGGCATGTTCTTCCACCGAAATCGCCCGATTCTGGAACGATCGTTTAGTGGAAGAACGTGCTAAGTGACACGTTTGCGGAAATTTTTCAGACTTTCGCTTGCATTAATAGCAAAACAAATGGTTCTTTTGTATTTTTAATCAAAAAGAATTCAACAAAATGTAATTAATATTTCCTAATTAACTTTAATTAAATATAATCAATGAAACTAAATTTATATTGCGTAAAAACTGGGTTTTGAGTGCATTTAGCAAAATAGGAAAAAAATGCATTTTGATTTTTAATTTAAACGGAGTTAAAGGTTTTAACATTTTATAAAATGTCGTCTGATTTTTATTGTAATAAACATATAATTTAGCAGCGAACAGATGGTATAATTAAAACAAAGTTGCACCTGCTCTATGGAGATGGCAGTTCGCGTTAAAACAACATTGCATCGAACATTCAAAGCATCTGGTTTGTTTAAAAAAATGAATTATGGGTACAAAAATCGTTTTAAAGCCATTTTGCGTTTGATCTCTTAAGCTATCGAACGCATTTTGTGCAATGTCCTAAACTCCTAAAATTATTAAAATGGAATTAAGAAGCAAGCGGAAAGCTGAATTTTTGCTTGAAAGTGTGAATAAAAGCTTATACGGTAAGTACAAATTTAATCAAGATATTGCTTTGTTATGTAAAACTAAAATATTTTTATAATAATAGATGTAAAAATAAAGTGACAAAGTATAAAACGTTATAAGTTCTTTTTATTAAAATATCGATGACTTTAAAAAAGTACTATGCATCACGATTGTAAAAATAAATTGTTTAAACGATCATGTTCGATCGTTGTAGAAATGCTGTAAATTAAAGTAGCTTTCTTAAAATTGATTAAACCCTTTAAACCTATTGAAAAGGAGAAAGGAAAACGTAAATAACCTTAGGATCTATATCTTGCCATACAACTTATTTTTACTTTTTTTTTTAATATCAAAGTTTGTTTTTAAATTCGATTATTCTTATCTAAAAACTATTTAAAAATTTATTTTGCGAAAACTTACATCTTGCATTATAATCTATTTTTATAAGTCTTTTAAATTTAATATTTATTAAATTCAAATGCATTTGTGTATCTTTTACTATCTTTTTGTATACTTTTTATTAAGTTGGTTTGTCTTATTATTTTTCAAAGTATTTAGTTTATAATTTCAGTGATAATGGTATTTTTTAAAAAATATTTTCAATTAAAAACTTACTCATCTAACATTAAGCAAGAAGTTCTAAAATAACTTATATAACCTACTTTCTTTTAACTTAAATACTCAAAGAAATCCTTATAGTAGGGACAGACGGACGAACAAAAAGTATAAGATAGGTGACTGATATCTTAAAAAAAAACTAGGGATGTATAACACTATACATCAATACGCTCATTTAAAAGTTATATATATCTTATAAAGTATTTTCAATAACTTTCAAACCTAAAAAGTTCTATGGCAGCTGCTCCTTGCACATGCACAATATTGTAGAAAACTTTATTTTGACATCCGACTAGTACAGGGAACACGTGTATCAAATTAGAAGTCTGTATCTATTTTCGTTGTTCAGCAATTCCTTTAAAACCAAAAAAAGTTTATAGCAACTCTACTTGCGCATGCGCAATTTTCTCGAAAACCTTATTATGACGTCCAACAGGAACTAGGAACCCGTGTACTAAATTTGAAGACCGTAGCTCTTTTATTTTAAACTGTAAAGTAGTTTCAGACAGACAGACGGATCAATGTAAAAAAAAACTATTTTTTAGAATGAGCACCCTCCAAAACGTGTAGAAAGCACAAAATCTTCATTTTGGATTATTGACCCCTATCGCAATAATTTTATTACCTTTGATTTTATATTAGGTAATTGAAAGAAATAACTTTAAAAATTGGACGGGTACAAAGGAAGTTGGAGGGGGGGGGGGGGGGGGTAGTAGGACGTACGGACAGAAACAAAAAAGCAGACGTACAGGCAGGTGGCCAAACACTATACATTGTAGTCCTCTAATTTTTTACTTTCGAACCAAAAAAAAAAAAGAATTTTTAAAATCAAGAACTTTGGATCGGAAATTGAAAGGGATATGGACGGACGGACAAAATGATGAACGGACAGGCAAACGATTAATAAGTATAAAAGAGATCTGTGAAGTCCTATCTTCCAAACAGAAAAAGAATTTTGAAAATCGGAAGGTTAGTACAGAAATTATGAAACGTTTATGGATCAAATTTACCTAAAAAATGTCACTTAGCACGTTCTTCCACTAAGCGACTGGCCAAAATCTGAAGCACTTCGGAGGAAGAACGTGCCAAGTGCATGAGGTGTCAAGCGCGTTTTGTAAATGACGCGTTATGACGTAAATTACGGCTAAGCCAAAAGCCACCAAGCATTTTGAAGAACCAAACTAAAATACCATGCAAAAAAAACTGATTTTGTGAATAACAGAAAAGTTGCAAACTAAAAACTTTGAAGCTCATTATCTCGTTTTCACCTTTTTGTCACTTAGCACGTTCTTCCACTAAGCTCTTCAATTACTAAAGAAGTATACAGAACGCGGTGACTTTTGCTTGTGTTAAGGGGAAAAATAAATTGAAATGCGTAGTATATATTATGGATTCAGTATCACTGCATGAAAGCCGAATGCTGGGCCCTCCACACAAACATAATTCATTATTGTAAAATAAAACCCGTAAAAATAATTGAAAGTTTTAGCGTTAGGCGATATAAATTAACACGCAATCCAGTTCGTTATATTTATACAAATAGGATTGCTACATTGCGTTAATTAGAATAAAACAAGCATTCTATTCGCGTCGCGCGCAAAATAAATTTATAGATTGCAGTGTTTCATTCATGCGTAACTATCATCTACAATTAATTTTGTACTTTATAATGGTTAACTGTATTACTCTTTCCATAAAGATATCACTCCGTTTGAGAGAAGGAAGGTCCACCAAGGAGCTCAACACACCGTGGAACACACAAGGGCTTATTCTATACTATCCTATAGTAAACGTCGTTTAGTAGCACTAGTAATATAGTAAATGTCAAAAGTAGCACCCGAGGTCGAAAACACACAAAATGACCTGCAATACACATAATAATACCCCATAGATACCCAACTATCATAGGCCGTTTTGACCTCTTCAGCAAAAGGAGTGTAATAAATGTGGTTTAGGAGAGTCCGAAAACTGCACTTCACGTATATTGAGCTCAATGGGTACCACGTTATTACACCAGGAGCTCAAACTTGGGCATGTAAGTTAAGTATTCTCCCCAGATATAAACTTGTAGGATACTCTTACAGTTGTTCAATGCTGTGCTCCAAACAAACTTTTTCTTGCGACTGAGAATAGCCTTCCTTTTCAGACCCACCCGAAATCGAAAACCAAGTCACCACCACCAACTGCAAACGACGGATATCGTATGAAGACGACAACTCCAACCAGGATCCCCAAGCCAGGAAGAAACTCCGCATACTGCCCGTCGTGATCCCGGACGGAATCCGGCAGATCATATCCGGGATTCCGGACCAAATCCTGGACATCCAGGAACTGGAGGCCTTCTTCACTCACGCCAAGAAGAAATCCAGACCTTTAGAGATCGTGAAGGTGTACACCAGCGACGTCGAAGGGTTCAAGAGGCAGCTGTTGGAGATATCGAGGAAGTACTACATGTCTCCAAACGTCGGGTCCAACGCCGACATTCAGTTCGTGAAGATGCTGCAGGGCGTGCTGAAGAGGTTCGAGAATCCTCCGCCTACGCCGAGGAATGTGTCCATGACTCAACAAATCGGTTTTGAACAGTCTTTTTAGATATCTATGTCGGTAAAAGTTGTGTGTCCTGTCGAGAAAGCCCATTGCAATGAATATACATAGCATAAAACAGAAAAATCGCACAATTAACACTATCACAACACTATTACACGTTTAGAGCTAAAACATACCTTAGACATGAGTGATTTCATTTATTATTATTTACAAAAAAATGACAGTACAGCTTATAAATAATAAATGAAAGCACTCATGTTCTAAGGTATATTTTTTTAAAGCTCTAAACGTGTAGGGATTTTGGTGATGGTGTTAAATGGGCGATTTTTCTGTTTTATGCTACAGTAATTTAGACATAGAACTTTTTAAGCCATTGCCATGTTTTTAAGAAAATGATTAATGGAAAAATATTATGAGCATAAAATCACTAAAATAACCAAAATGTGACTTCTTTCAGAACTTGGATTTATAAAAACAGAAATTTAAAGCTAGTCCATAGAATAGATTTTTACCATGATTTAGAACAGTGACGATATTACAAAGTTAAATGCATCATACAAAGTTAAATGCAAAGAATTTCTTCAGTAATTGGATAAATTTCATTTAATCTAAAGATTCAAAACAATCCCATGTTTTTTATGTATATTATCTAAAACTGAAATTAATTTAAAGAATGGATGAATTTTAAAATTTAGTTCAGATTTCGAAACTCCAAAATGAAGTGTTGAGGGGTGATGAAGCCAGAAGTCGGGTTTCGAAACCGAAAACTACTTTCTGTGCTAATCCAAATGTTTTGTTATCCCATGTCAACTTTCGATATAAAGTTTTACACTAAAATATTAAAACCAATTTCAAAAAGTGGAATTATAGAATTTAAGCCATTAACAGTCATATAAAACGTTTTTCTAACGTATTCAAAAAAATATTTTTGTTGTGTAAGCATTCAAGCAGGCAATACACTAACAATAACATACATAATTATAAAGCAGTAAATAATATTTTGAAAAATAACAACAAAACTGTGTGCAGTGGCCAACATAGCAAAAAAAAACCCTCATTACCTTTTAAAGCAAGTTTATATTTTAACTCAATAAATGAATAAATTAATATTAAGGTAATAAATTATGAAGCACAAGTATCACATTGATAAATATGGCATATGAATAAAAATACTAATTACAGGTCTTAAATGGTGTTGTTGCTTATTCTCCATGATGTAGATAAACTAGAAGTCCAAGACACTGAACACCCTCAAAAAGTACATAAATGGTGTAAACCTAACATATGAAATTTTTTTTAAATACAGTTTAGTTAATTTTTAATTACATTTATCAATTTGGGATGTTTTTTTTCCTACTTCCCAACAGTTAGTTTGTTACATTCTTATCTTTAGTATTATTGCTAAATGGAGCAAGTATTGAATTTAAGCTTCAGTTCTCAAATAAAAAAGATAGGTATCTCAACTTGAGGTTTATGTTTCTATGGAATGACCCTATACTGGGCCGTTTCTAACGACCGTTGAACGTTAACCATTTAAAAATACTTATATTTTCCTTTCATCAACAGTTATTTTACCACAATCATACAAGTAGGTTAAGCAGAGCGTAGCCAAAAAAAAGGAAATAAAATGTGTCGCACCAAGGGCTAAGAAAGTACAGCAACCAATTCGTCAACGAAGGCGAAACAGAAACGCAAGGAACTTTTCATCACACATGGACATAATTTGTGTTAGTTTCCTCACAATTAGTCTATTTTTTGCTTATTGTCTGATATCCAGGGCTAGAAAAGTATAAAGCAGGATATTGTCAGATTGTTTAATAAATACATGCTATTGTAACGAAAATAGCCCTACTAATCTATCGACAATAGTGTTAAAATTGACCACAGTAAAAAAAAACTTTTTTCTAAAAAATTTTTATGGTTTATATTTTAACTTGTAATGACTATTGTATGATACGGAAACTCTGAAGCCTAGCAAAAATAAAATTGTAAAACGAAATCCTGAACAAAGCTTTCTTTTAAACTATGTACTAGAAGACTATGCTTACATGTTCTTCTAACACGATAATTCTTCGCCAAGTTTCGAAGGTTAATCTTGCTTGCAATAAAGAAACAATTTTTAACATTTAAAAAAGTTTTAATTATCATTTATCAATGAAAGAAAAGAGGTATCTACCCAGAGGTCTATAAAGCATATGAAACATTTTATTTATAAAATTGAAAACTGATGTATTTAAAAATGTTGTATTTGTATGGCCCATACAAATCAAAGCTTTATATTAGTCTTTCATCCTTACTTCCTGTCAGAACCATAAAATAGCCATGCAGTAAAATGCATTTTATCAGACTTGGTTATGGTTGAAATAGGCTTATATTAATTTAAAGCTTCATTAGAGCAATTAGCAACTAACAGGCCTTGCATGATCTAGCAAAAGAATGAAAATATTCAAACTTCTAGGGATTGCACAGCATTGCAGAATGACTTTCCGTCAAGCCCGGATAACTAACATGAACGCCAGAGTTGCAAAATACTGGTCAGAGAATTTGCAGCACCAATCAACTTATTTCTATTAATTTTGAATACCACTAATTCATAACAATGCATTGGAAACAAAATGCAATTTTACTGTTCAGTTACAATTTTAAAAAATGTGGACAATTTTTTTTAAAAACAAATTATTGACTATCATTAGAAAAACCATACCCATTCTTTTATTTCTTTAACAATTCAAAAAGTAGAATTTTCAAATTGATTAAGAAATAATTTTACGGAAATTTCCGTTCATGTTATCTTTTTAGCATTATGATTAATCTAAAACTTAACAGGACAGGAAAATAACTTCAGTTCAATCTAAAGAAGCATTTTAGGTTAACACTTTACAAGGTGCGAACGTGCAAATACTTAAGGGGGGGCGATACATGTAAAAATCGAATTTTTTAAAATTCTATAAATAGTGTAAATTTTTATAATGAAATTTGCATCATTTATTGATTAAAAACTCATTTAAATGCTTCACTTGAACTCGGCGCTTGAGGGCTTTTTTGTCAAAACTTTAAGCATGTTTATCTCAAAACTACTTTCTATAAATTGGCAGGCAAGATAACTCAAAAAGTTCAATAAATCCTTATGAAATTTGGTTTACGTCTTCTCTATAGTATTAGCTTCTAGTTGAACCTCAAAAATGCCAAAAAAAAATTTAAAAATTAGTTTTTCTACCCAAAAACCTTTGAAAAAAGGTTTAAAAAAATGTCTTATTCTGAGGCGAGCTAATTTACAATTTTTCCACTTTTGTATTTTTATTGGCTTAACTGGATGATGTAAGTTTTATGAACACTTCCGAATCAAAAATTTTGATTTCAGATCACTGTAGGAGAAGCTAGAATTACCGCCGATTGATACTTTTATCCGTGCGGGTCGCATATTTCAAAAGCAAAATACAATAGAACCTCAATTATCCGTTCTAATTGGGACCAGAGGTAGGTCGGATAATCGAAAACTCTGGGTAATAGAGAAATTTCATTAAACAGTAACACTTATTATAAGCACTGGTTTTGCAGTTTTAAATTTAGTGCTAAGTCATCTCTGAAACTGTGACTGCCTAGCAAAAATAAACTAAAATATTTTTTATTTCTATTTTATTTATTTTTAAATATTTAAGCGGGGGTCTGGGAAAAGTGCTCATTCTTTGTTTTATAGTAAATATTGTTTGGAGTCTCGCGATTTAAAAGATTCCAGGAATTGATTGTCAGAAATTTACATTTTTGGTTACTGTAGATTTGCTCACCACATTTTCCGTATTTCGTTAACGCCGGAATTTTACGATTTCAGAATCACCTGAGAATTCCGAGTATTTAAGGATTAGCCAGAGATGTTTTAATGGCAGAAGTTTGTCGATTAGGCAGTATCATTGATGATTTCTCAATTTAGAATCACCGTAGCTTTCCGCGATTGGTTGAACAACAGAGTATGAACTTTTTTTGAGAAATTTTGTGATGTTGACTTAGGAACGGCCAGTTAACAAAGTTCCGGATAAAAGGACAGATAACTTAGGTTCCATTGTATACATATTTCCAAACACAAAAAAGAAATAAAAACCATACGACAAACTTTTTCGAAAAGCAAAAACAAGGCACTGCTTTCCTTTATTTTTTTACTTTACAACACATACACTACTGATCTGCAATGGTGACTTCCACAGTGACTCCGGGCTCTATACTAATTGATGTGATCTGCTTGACGATCTCAGATGGACTGTGCAAATCGATGATGCGCTTATGGATTCGCATCTGGAATCGATCCCAGGTCTTGGTACCTTGAGGGATAGGAATAAGTCAAAATGAGGATAATTTTCCTGAAGTACAATGAAAAAACTTGGACGTGAAGTTTAAACTAAACATACAAATTTTAATAAAAATGGAAGTTAATTGGAAGGACCCAACATCAAACTAGTAACTGATCATATTAATCTTGAAAATAAAGATACTTGGTTATCAAAAATACCCACTTTGATGATTTAATTTAGTTTAAAATCCCTATTCACAAAATTATATATAATTTGCGCCAAAAATGAAACTTTAATGGGTTTAAGCAACTATAATAGATATATTACACTGGGTCAAGACGAGATTTAACCTGGACCAGTCCCATATACACAGTGTTATTTATTGGTAAATATTTTTCAAAGCACAATCATTTATAGGATGATGGCTCAGGTAAGGACAGAACCATAGTGATAGTAAAACCGTGAGCTATCGCTCACTCTCTAGCTAGAGGATAAACACAATGAAGAACCAAGAGGGAAATTTGTGAGAAAGCATCTATTTTGAGGTTGGTTTGAAGGGTTTTGTAAAATATTATAACAGTACTAAAATTGCACTATTTTAGAAGCTGTTATCTCAGTCTATGGCTAGTAAGTAGCTTTGGAAAGTTTTTTTAGGCATTGATTATACTTTTGTGTTTGTGATTCATGAACTAGGATCATTTTTGGGGCAGTTTTTTTCTTCAATGAAATTTATAATGTCAAACTCAAATTTTCTCAATAAACACTTCCCCGTTTTCCTCCTCTAGAGAAGTGTGCATGAGTGCTCAGATTTACTATCACTATGGACAGAACCAGCAGAAGCATCTCTGCGGGATTATGACTTCAGAGAGAATGGACGTGGGTCGCCCAAACCAAAGTGTGTGTTAATCCAATGGGGAAAAAATAATTGGGGATAATTAATTCTAAGCCACATTACTCTGGATGCATTCTTTATTTTTACAAACTTTTTACATGATAAATATAGCTGGTCCCTATAATCCCACTCTTGAAATTGGTTAAAATACTTTGATGATTACAGGGCCTCAGCTACATTTACCATATTAAAAAAAGATTTTGTAAAAAAATTCAACACAGCCGGAGTAATGTTACTTTAAATTTTTTTCCCCATGGATTAACACAGAGGAACTCCCACATCCATTCCCTCTTAACCACTGAGCTAAAGAATACTAACCTGGAGTGATGACTTCTGGGAAATTTACATGTAACCGAACGAGCACCGCGGATTGATACATAAAAAGCTGGAAGTAGGCAAAAAGACACTAATTCGACCCTTTTGCCTAACTCATTCTCCGCTGGTTAACATCGTTTTATACTGTCGATTTAATCATCGTGTTTTTATGTAATGAATTTCCTTATTATGATGTAGAATTGTAGAAGAAAGCATATTTTTTATGGTAATTTATTTTACAAACGCTGGGAGTCGCTAAAAGAAGCAAGATATTGGAAGCAATTTTTTATTTCCATTTTTTTTATTTCGTATTATATTGATGATATAACTTATGGGTTATTGGTTCGTATTCAATTATCAATTCTAGTGTCAATATGATTCCCCATTGACAACGATCCATGTACAAGCCTGAATGGGATTGTTTGCGTTTTAAAATTAAGAACTAAAATTGGCTGAATTTTATTATAATGAATTACGAAAATATAACGTTTTGTCAGGAATACAAAAGAATGAAATCAAAGTAAAAATCGTACTTTAACTATAAGTACCTTCCCGTAAATAACATCGATATTTATATACCTTATTTTTGTTGGTGTATATATTAGATATACCTTGTATAAATACTTTTTTACAACTGCAGGTTGCTTAATCGTTCTTTAAAAATAGGTACTCAATTTCCACTGAATATCCTTTAGCACAGTGTAAATTCCTGTTTTGATTTGGAAACAAAAAAGTTCTTTCACTTTAGTATTTGTTTATAAGTAGATAGTACCTTATCCAAATTCTTTTTTATGAGTACATATATCTTACTCATTATTCGAAAATAGATTTAAATACATTTTTATGTAGTATCAAACATGGTTCTTCAGCTTTTATTATAAGTGTCAAATTTAAATTTGTTTCCAATACAAGAATAAATCTCTTATACAATGGGATTAAATGTGTGATGAGTTGGAAGTATGTATAAATAAATTCCAAGTAAAATTCAAATGTATATTAATAGAATTTTTTATTGCATTTATATGTTTTTGACCCTTCTAAATATAGAATGCATAAAAAGTTTTCGTAATAAATTATAAATTCAATATGGTTTTGAATTAGGCGAAATGATCAAAGTTCCAAAACGGTTTGAAAAAGTGATCCGGAAACATGGAATTTTTTTTATTTTTCAATAAATTATGTATGGAAAGAAGCAGAACAATTAGGAGAATTATATTGTCCAACAAATATTACATTAAGATAGGAATAAAAGAAATTGTGCCTGATGGGAAACTGTAAACCTAACGTCCCATAGTACGTAACACTCAGCGCCTAATGCGTTTTACCACTGCTGTGAGGATATGCTGCGCGGTCGGCTATCATTTTCGGATGTTCGGTGAAACGTAATTGCACTCGCGTAGAAAACACTAAATTTTCGAGAAATCAAAATTTTCGAATAAATCTTACATTAGGTTAAAGGTGATAAATAGAAGATGAAAATTTTGAAGGAAGTATACGGAAAAAAAAATTAGCAAAATGAAACTGAAAATTAGTTCTTTTGCCTACTCGCACGCATAAACTAAGATTGAGGTGTGAAGCGGTTTCGGCGCGCTGACTACTCACTCCAGATCAGTATTCTTTAGCTCAGTGCTCTTAACAGACCATGCAATGCTGGACCCAAATCAAGATAAATAGCCAGGCAATCAAGCTCGCATGAATTTAAAATTACCTTCTCCGCAGGGGGTCTTGCGGGTGGTGATACGCAGGATTCGGGTGGGCATTCGCACCGGCCCTTTCACCTTCAGCTCCTTATCCTTGGCGCCCTTGATGAGATCTTGGCACACTGGAAGAGAGAACCAACAAATTAGAAACAACAGTAGAAAAGAAATACTTCACATCGGCATTGGGAATCATTAATGCTGTTTAGCAGAAAATAATGTCTAGCTGTCGCTAGCTAGTAAGGGAATTGGAAACAACAGTAGAAAATAATCTCTAATCAATAAAGATAGGTCTCCAATAAAAATAACTAAAAAGTGGAAATTATAAATAACTACAGTGTAACCAACTTTAACAGACAAGAACTGATGCTTAACAAACATATTTTAATTTTAAAATGTATGTTTAGAGGCCTAATACATATTACCTGTATAAGCAAGACAAGTGTATTCTACAAAATGTCATAAATCAAATTTTTTTTTTCTTTTTAAAAAAGGATAAAAACAATTCTGAAATAAATTTCTAAACTGGATAACAGCATACATACTTAGGCAAAAGTTCAGAAAAAACAAATATACTTTATAGAACGGGAGTACAATAAGTTGTCTAAGTATTCAAACTTACAGTGCATACACACATGATATGGCATGTTCTCTAGTACGACAATCGACAATGCATCAATGTTATTATATCAACAAATTTAAATATGAGAGGACATTGGACTCATATGAAAATTGAAATATACACATATGTAGATTTAAAATAATAGCAATTTAAAACAATAAAATCAGTTTTGCTAAAGTCAGCTTAACAACACACACTGCTAAGAAGCAATTTGTTTTGTTCGTAAGATCTTGGTAAATATTATCTTTAAACGGTACAAACATTTTATAGTCAACGAACTAGAATATATTATGGGACGTTGAGTTTCGGTTGAGCGATCGGTCTTGAACTAAATTTTTAGCCAATTTCAATATTAAATCACAGAAAAGCATTAAACTTTCAGTTTTGCCTATAACTATAGATATAAATTTGAATGATAAAAATTGATTTGAATGAAAGAATATTACCTTTTTCTAAACTTTTGACATTTAAACTGGAAAGCGTGATTCTAATTCGATGATTCGCCCAATTTTGGCCTTCTTCAACACCAGGCTTCATATTATCCTTATAAGCAGTTGCCTAGAATAAAAAAAATAAATTGAGCATTGCATAAAATTAAAACCGAAATAGAGTAATATTTCTTAAAGGATTTTCCCCCCGGCTGAAGAATACATTGACACCCGGCAGTAAAGGCGCCAATCTGGCAACCCCGCCAAATTCAGTTTTACGGCAACCCTTGGCGACAAAAACTTGGCGAAATCGCCAAATCGTGTAATTCGACATATTTAGCAACCTTTTCCATCGTTTTTTCGCTAAAAAACCTGAAATCTGAAGTTCGGCAACCCATGCATGTTGTTTTATTTTTTTCTTGACTCGAATCGCAACAGTCGCGACGGCGAAACGGTGCATGTGAATCTAAGTCTATTTTCTAATTTATTTAAATCAAAATGGTTTTTATTTAAAAGTAAATATTTTTCGTGCAGATCGATTTTTAATTCAATGTTTAACTATTTAAAATGATTATTTTTCATTATTTATTTCGGCACTTGCCGCATTATGATCCACGTTTTTTATTGTGTTATCGTTTTAGGATTTGCCTATTTTTCCTGGTATGTTAAACATGTTTCATTTTTAGAATAACATTTTTTATTGTTTTTTTATACTTTTTTTCAATACTGTTTGAAAAATATTTTTAGCTTTAGAAAATATTTTCTTACTAAATCAGTTAATCGTAAACGTGCCCATGTTTTTCTTTATTTAATTGTCCTTTAATCGCATTAATATTGTTTTAAATAATAATCATACGTTTAGAACGTGTTATGATTCTATTTTTTTATTGTTGATCGTGAAACAAACAGTTAAATTCCGATTATTTTTGTTAAAAAATCACTTAGATCGTAAATGCCCTAGTATTTTTTTAATGAGATTTTTCACTTTTCCCGGGTCTTTTTGCTGCATATTTTCGGTCTCAGCAATATATTTGGTTAGTATTTGTTGTCATTTCAGGATGGCAACAGACTTGGCTGACGCCAAGTTTATTGTCGTTTTGACTTGCCGACAATTTTTGACTTGTCGTTAAACCCGGGCGTCAATGTATACTTAACCTTTTCCCCCACAATACAAGAAAGTGTCATTTAATCCACTCCACATGAATACATTCACTCATGATCGAAGTGGTCAATTAATACATCGGAGTCTGGCACAAAATGGCAAAAATTATCAACTTTTCAATGAGTGACAAATTATTTTCGGCTATCATGTACACGGGTAGAAAAAACAAACAAAGCATAGTAGGAAAAATCAACTTCTTTTAAAGGTTTTGGTGAAAATATGCAACAACCTGAAACTTAAAATAGTACAAGTAGGTTTGTAACAGAAACTGTCACTTAGAGCTGCTTTATTTTAATGGATATTGAAATGTTTTTTTTTTATAATTTAAGTTTTTCAAATTCAATTCACTACAGAGATTTTCAATAACTTCTAGTGTTGAAGATTTTGGAGCGAGTTAACACTAGTTGACGGGCAAGCAATTTTTAGAACTTTGCAACATCCTTAAAATGTTTTTAGTAAGCCGTCTAAGAATGTGATTTATTTGGTAACCCTCAAATTTATCTCAGTTTCTGGATGCGTACAACCTCAGTTGACATTAACTTCTTTTGGTAAATAATAAGTTGACGGTGCTTCTGTCGCCAAGGGATTTGGCCTAAAAAACAACAACTTGGCGAAACTCGCGTGTTTCCCCATTGCCAGATTCCTTTACGCCGATGCAGTAACCCTAGTTACTTTCGAAAAAATAAACCAGACTCGGGGTTTTGGTTTGCTTTGGGCAACACAAAACAAACTTTATTCTACACAATGGGCTAGTACTTGCAATCCAGTTTAGTTTTGTTTGAATTTTCGTCGCACTAGAGTTACACAAGTGGCAATCCAGTTTAGTTTTGTTTGAAAATTTTCGCACTAGAGCTACACGAGTGGGATTCCAGTTTAATATCGTTTGAAAAATCGTCGCACTAAGGCTACAGGAATGGTTATCCAGTACGCACGCGTTTGGGCTACGGGCAATTTAGTTTAAATTATCGTCGCACTAGAGCTACTAGAGTGGAAACCCAGTACGCACGCGTTCGGGGCTCCGGGCAATGTTTTTTTCTCTAAAAAAACATCAGTATCCTACATGGGGCAGTACTGTAGGGCCCATTGAAAGCCTAAACACTCATTTGGGGCCCCGGGCAATTTTGTTTTCTCTAAAAAACATCAGTATCCTACATGGGGCAGTACTGTAGGGCCCATTGAAAGCCTAAACACTCGTTCGGGGCTTCGGGCAATGTTTTCTTCTCTAAAAAAACATCAGTATCCTACATGGGGCAGTACTGTAGGGCCCATTGAAAGCCTAAACACTCGTTTGGGGGCCCCGGGCAATTTTGTTTTCTCTAAAAAACATCAGTATCCTACATGGGGCAGTACTGTAGGGCCCATTGTAAGCCTAAACACTCGTTTGGGGCCCCGGGCAATTTTTAATTTACAAAGTACATCAAAAATAAATTTATTTAGTTTTGCAAAAAATTCCGAATTTAAATAAGCACCATCCATAATAATCGGATGTTAAAAGCCAAACGCAAACGAAAAACGAAACCTCACGAAATGACGATAGAACAAAAAGTAATTTATAGAATACAAATAAATCTCACGCGCCTAACATCCGCTCAAGTATAACCAGCGCCACAACAAAGATTCCACAACGTATTTCACTAGAAAATGCCGCATCACCAAAAAAAATTGCCTCCAACAAAAGCGCCAAATCCCTTGGCGACAGAAGCACCGTCAACTTAAAATTAACCCTTCTTTTAATTAGTACTCACTAAACTTGGTAAATTGTCGCCATTACGGAAACTGATTTTACTTTTGATGTGTCATATCACACTTGTTTAAAGCATTTGTAGTTTGGGCTAAGAAAGTGAGTGATCGACAGATGGACGGACATATAGCCTTTATAAAAGCCAAACTTAAGTTTTATAGGTTAAAATATTGACAATGACTTAGTTTTTGCCTTGTTAGACTCAATCACAGTTGTAAATGGGCTCAATTTTCAATTTTATATTGGATTTCTTGCCACTTGGCAGTCAATTTCTAATGTTAAAACGAATGGAACATTATAGATGTAAAAATCTCTCGTTCAGTAATCTTTTCGAAAGTTTATTTAGTGCACGATTTTTTTAAAAAAACATTTTAGTGGTTTCATCTTCAAGATAACTACACGTATACAAATACAGGGCCCTGGTCGTAAACAAACGTAAACAGATAGATACTAAGGCAGAAAAGAAGCGATTTTCTGGAAAAATTAATCTATATCTATATAATTTGTCGTAGTTCAAATACAATTGCAGATAATATACGACAATAACACAATTTTAAAGGAGCATTTCCAATAAAGTAGGGTTAGATACACACACGTGGTATAAGTACATTAACAGAAGGAAAACACAGCCAAAATAATAATTTAAAATCGAAAAATAAAATAAATTACCATTGTGAATCAAAGTCTCGGTTGTTTTTACTTTTTCTAAAGAAATATATGAAAAGAAACAAGATTTTTCTTTATAGTAAATATTTCCAGACACGGAGCATAGCAGAAGCGGGGAATGGAAGCTGAGTTGAGTTGAGCTCTTTTGCTCATATGCAATAAGTTTTTTTTAAGTGACGTACCCAAATATGATAATTTTTTTATGCCTTGTTCTTTGTAAACCTTATAAAGTATTTATTAAGAATACGAGTCTGTTTCAGAATTTAACCCTGAAAATTGTACCCCCCCCTCTCTCTCTCTCCAAATCTCCTGCCTCTCTAATTAAATTTTAATGCTAATTCAATGAGGAATTTACCGATAGACAAGAAACATATGTCCGTCTGGACGTAAAGACAAATGGACAAAAAGTATGAAAGTTGGGTCTCTGAGGTCATACCTTTCTTCTAAAAAAAGAACTTTTAAGATGCAACAGATAGAACCGATTTTGGAAGTGGAAGGGAGGTACGACTGACATCGTCATTAATTAAAAAAAAATTCTTTTGAATTAAAAAAAAGTAAAGTAGGCTAAGAAAAAATAATTTTTTGAGCCACATCTCCGGCGTATCGAATATTTATACAAACGTTTTTTTATTCGAATGATACATGTATCTGGCTTACAGCGCTTTAAAATCCCCTTTTCTGAAATTGGTTTGAATAGTAAAATTTTTTTAATAAAGAATTCAATGTGCTGTTTCACGTCTTGAGTGGCAATAGTGGCACATGACTGAAAATAAGGTCTTGTTGCTAGAATAGTTACGTAACATGAAACAAGTCAATTACTTCATATTTTAATATTAATTGAAACTGAAATTTCTATTTTATTAAAAAAATAAGTAATCTATATACTGCAAAAATCACTATCAAATGAATAAATACTTTTAAAATGATCTTTTTATTTTATTTTTGTGTAATGCTTCTTATCATACAATTTTCTACTTCTTTGTTCGTTTTGTTTTAAACTGCAACGTTTCATTCCAACAATAGAGAATTTTTTCTGATACGAAACATGTATTTTGTGAAAAGAAAATATAAAAATTAATACTTATTTTGTATGTTTGTGTATAGTTCTTAATCATGGCTCACTTAATTCAAGCAGCCCAGAAAGAATTAGTAGTTACTTATGTCAGAGGTGAAGGTATATTGTTAAAGCTTTGGGGCTTGCCTATTAGTTCTTTAGAAACCGTCAAGAAATTCGAAGCCCAGTTCTCGAACATCAAACTAGATCTCGAGCGCACGAGCGGCTTCCTCAACAGTAATCAAACTCCAGTCGGCTCAAAATGCGCAGTCTTCTCCAAGTTCAAATCCCAGTGGTGCCGAGCTCGTGTTCTGCAAGTTCGCGGCTTCAGCGAACTGCTGGTCAAGCTCCTGGACTACGGCAACGAGGAGATAGTTTCCGTCGCCGACCTCCGAGTCCTCGACGACACTTTCTTTCGGCAGAGGCCTCAAGCCATCGAATGCATCTTGGCCGATGTGATCCCCTGCTACAACGAGTGGTCTCCGGACGCGGTCAAATTCTGCGAGCAGAGTCTCGTCTGCCAGACCGTGATCGTCTGCCGAGTGTCACAGCACTTCCAGCGCAATCACGAAGGGGTCATGGAGGAAGTCCCCATTGTCCGAATCGCTAAGAAGGGCGAGAGGGACCCCTTCGCGCAGAGGCTCATCAACGCCGGCCTGGCCTTCATCAAAGAAGTGAACCAGGTAAATTTTGTTGTTACTAAACATTCATGACCTAGCAATAGCTAGACCTAGTCCAATGGTCCATGTATTTTAACAAAATCAATAACAAGAAGTGAAAAAGGGTTTAATGTCTTCTAAACCAAGAACCTTCCAACCCCCAGGCAGTCTAGGATATGCTCCGGAGAGACTAGCCAAACAAAAAAGCATGCTTTTCCGTTGTCAAAATCCGTCACACCCTGCTGATACATTAACCTTGGTTCCACTGAAATGGTTGTAAGAGCTATGCTGGTGCTGCCATGGCAAATATAACCAATCTCGCTACACAATGGGCTAGTAGTGGCAGTGTGGCAATCCATTCGTTTGGGACACTGGGCATTTTTGTTTTTTCAAAAAAACATCAGTATACTACATGAGGCAGTACTGTAGGACATGGGGCAGGGTCCATTGAAAGCTTAAACACTCGTTTGAGGCACCGAACAATTTTATTTTTGTTTGGATTCTGACAAACATAGAACAAACTGAAACTCTATGAAATGATGAAAAAACATTCCTAAAAATTTTCATGTGGCCAACACCAGCGCCGCAGCCTACATACAATGCATTTCGCCAGAAATTGATGCATGACCACAAAAAGTATTTATCACGCTCTTGAATTCCACAGTACCGTCGGATTATTATTAACCGTGACCAGGGCTCGAAATTAGCGGTTGTTAGTCGCCAATGCGACTAAATCTTTTAATTTTGTGATAGCAAAATAAATTTAGTCAATTATTCCTACTAGTTTTTTGAAATCGTCAATACTAACTTTTTATCGTGGTTTTCAACGATCTTGCCAAAGCAATCATCTTGAAAATACAAATATTCAGCAATTATAAAATTTTTACAACTCTGACTTATAAACTGCGATGTGAATACTACAAGCACGCCACTCCAACGACCTAATAAAATGGCCGAGTTGGGGACTGTAGATAAGTTTTTAAAGATTTTTTTCCATCATATATTTTTAACCCTAATTAAACTTCATAATTTTTATTACCTTTTTATGTATATCTGTAATACTACTTATTAATGTCTATAATGTAGCGGCCTCGGTAACCCACAGTCTACCAAAAGGATCCTCAAGGTGGAGATGAGTTACCTAGGCTTTTATACTACTGCTATAGTTGTTATTTAGGATTTAGTGGTAGGAACGCAGAGATAAATCTGCGCCCTCTAGCGTGAGGATGATATATTGAGGTAGCGTGTGTGGCAGGGTTCGAAATTAGCGGGTGCACCGTGCACCTAAAAAAAAAAATTGTGCACATAAGTTTTCAACTTGGGTGCACGTCCTGCACCCAAGTTCCGTAACTCGCGGAACTCCGAGGATCCGAAAGTCGCGGAACTACGGGGGATCCGAAAGTCCCAAAACTTCGGCGATCCGAAAATCGCGGAGAACTCCGGGGATCTGAAAATCGCGAAACTCCAGTGATCCGAAAGTTGCGAAACTCCAGCGATTCAAATACATTGATTTTCATAACTTTTTGGTCATTTTTTGTTCAAATTCATGACTTTTCATGTCAAAATTTACCCGATGTCCAAATTCATGACTTTTGATATACACGGAAACCCTTGAAATTTTTATGAAGAATAGTTTGTTTTTTTAACTTGTTATTTATATTATATGTGTGCACATAATATTTATATTTGTGCACCTAACTATTATTTAGTGCACCTAAGTCACAAGACTTGGGTGCACTTGTGTACCTGGCATAAAAAGTTAATTTCGACCCCTGGTGTGTGGTAATCGCCACAATAATATCCCAACAACAACCCAGTGGAGCTGCTAATTTGCTTCACTCTGCCGTTCCCATCGAAAATGTTTAGTCAGCAAATATTTTAAAAAGGACTTTATAACCTTTCCCATTTCCGAGCCTCGCACCTAATTGGTCAATCGAACGGAACACGCTATAATAATTGGCAACTGTGAATCATTTAGCTACTACTTACTGCCGAAGAGAAAATATGCAAAAAAATGCTCTCCGGTTGTGAGTAGATTGCAATAAAGACTCTTAACATCCACGTTCCCCCGTCAAAATTATTTTTTGTTACATACATTTGCTTCTAGTTTCTTAAGTTAGTAACACAGATTGCTCTTATATTTCTTTATCCAACTTCTAACACTGACTCATCTGCAGGTCCAAGTCCACCCTCAGATCCAAATCCAACCTCAGCCCTGCTACAAGATGAACATGCTGGACTTCAACACAACCCACCTGGTCCGAACTTCCTTCATCGAGAACGCACAGAAGTTCTACGTGCAGCTGGCCGCTGCTGAACTGGAGTTGAAGAAACTTATGGACCGCATCAAGAGGTACACCAGCACAGAAAGCTTGTCTCTGGTGCATGCGCCTTTGGTCAACACGCCATGCCTCGCTCAGTTTTCATCGAAACAGGTAATGCTTGATTACAGGAGCACCACTTTCGGTACAGCTATGATAAAATGGCCGGTCTGTTCATTGTCGACTTTAAAGATTTAATATAAGTTTGCTTTGCCTATCAAGCTGTGTGAAGTGGAATGTTAACTCAGGGTGGGCACGGTATTTACCATGGTTTTTAGAGTCTTGGAAAAACATGTTTTTCCTGTGGTTTTTAGCACCTGTAGTAAAAATTTGTTTTTCCTACCTTCTGAAATAACATTACACCGAGAACGCACAGAAGTTCTACGTCCAGCTGGCCACAGCTGAGCTGGAGTTGAATAAACTCATGGACCGCCCAGTTTTCAACGAAACAGGTAGGTAATGCTTGATTACAGGTGCACCTGGTTCGGTACAGCTTGATATAATGGACGGTCTTAGATTTAATGTCTTTGAAGATTTAATGTAGGTTTGCTATGCCTATCAAGCTGTATGAAGTTAATAATGTTTACGACATTTGGGCATATTCAGTACTTGGCAATGACTCAGGGTTGGCACAGTATTTACCATATAAGGTTTTTACCAGTATTTACCATGGTTTTTACCGCCTTGGTAAAAACATGCTTTTCCCACCTTCTGAAATAACATTACACCGAGAATGCGCAGAAGTTCTATGTCCAGCTGGCCGCAGCTGAGCTGGAGTTAAAGAAACTCATGGACCTCATCAAGAGGTACACTAGCACAGAAAGTTTGTCTCTGGTGCATGCGCCTTTGGTCAACACACTATGCTTCGCCCAGTTTTCATCGAAACGGGTAATGCTTGATTACAGATGCACCACTTTCGGTACAGCTATGCAGGGGTCGTAGTTGTTCTGAATTTCCTGAAAAAAATTTTTGGTCCTGAATTGTCTAATTTTTACGCATCGTCCTGAAATTCCTGAAATTTTTTTTAGCAAAAAAATTTGATTTGATACGTTTTCAGGGCTACCGCTGGAGACTATTTAGGTTATTAAAGCGACTATTTTGAACTATGTGCGACTTTTTTCGGAAAATATTTCGGTGCGACTTTTTTCGGAGTTAAGAGCGACTATTTCAGCTTAAACGTCTACTTTTTTCAACCATTGGCGACTACTTTAGATTTTTTGTGTGCTTTTATTCCTCCTGTGTCAAAAAACAGTAATAAAAAAAACATTCTCTTTCGGTCGATATTTTTAATATCTTTGAAGATTTAATGTAGGTTTGCTATGCCTATCAAACTGTAGGAAGTGGAATGTTTACGACATTTGGGCATCTTCAGTACTTGGCAACGACTCTGGGTTGGCACCGTATTTATATAAGGTTTTTACCAGTATTTACCATTGTTTTTACCGCCTTAGTAAAAACATCTTTTTCCCCTGGTTTTAACCACTTTTGGTAAAAAGGTTTTTCCCACCTTCTGAAATAACATTATATCGAGAACACTCAGAAGTTCTACGTCCAGTTGGCCGCAGCCGAGCTGGAGTTTTCATTGAAACAGGTAATGCTTTATTAGAGATGCACAACTTTCGGTACAGCTATGATATGAAGGCCGGTCTGTTCATTGGTGACTTTGAAGATTTAATGTAGGTTAGCTATGCCTTTCAAGCTGTACGAAGGGGAATGTTTACCACATTTGGGCATTTTCAGTACTTGGCAACAACTCAGGGTTGGCACAGTTTTTTATCATATAAGGTTTTTACCGCCTTGGTAAAAACAAGTTTTTACCATTCTTGGGATGAACATTGGTTTTATAAAAGTATACATAAGTTTCTTATTGAACTGTATTAAATATAGGGATTAGTATTTAGGGCCTCTTATTTTATTTTGTAAATGTAATAGTACATAGCTATTTCAGAAGGTGGGAAAAAATATGTTTTTTCTAAGGTGGTGAAAACATTTTTTTACTAAGGCGGTAAAAACAATGGTAAATACAGGTAAAAACCTTACACCTTGAATACCATGCCAACCCTGTTTATTACAGATGCACCACTTTCTTTACAGCTAGGGCCTGATGTGGAAAAACTCAGATTATCGGCGCAACAAAGTTTGGGGGGCCCCCTTCTGACAAAAATGTTGTGTATGATTGCACGTGATAATGGTGCTAGTTGCCTGATGTATCAGATTTTTTGCTACTATTTTATCGGCTTCTTTATAACATCAAACTAATCACTTTAGGAGTTACAGTCAAGCTGAAAACAAAGTGGGGTTTAGAACAATACTTTTTAATAACTAAATATAATATTTTACTTTTTAATTTATTTACTGAAATTTTGAGTGTCTACTGGATTTATCATAATAGAAACTATAATTTAGGGGCCCTTAAAATTTGGAGGCCCTAGGCCTGGTTCTTATTGTAAATCAGGCCCAGGGTACTAGTACAGTCGAAATAGAGTTAGAAGTAGAAAAAATTGGAACATAAACTATTCTTGTTGCAAATGGTAGGTAACATGCTTCTAATGAACATACTAAAAATCGCAACCCGTACTGTCGTAACAAATATGTTCAGGGTTGCCAGTGGCGACTAAAAGGAGACTATTTGCTACTATTTTCGACCCCCGGCGACTATGGCGACTTTTTTAGACAAAATCAAGCCAAAAGCGACTATTTTCAGCATTTTGTCAACTATTTTCAAGGATGGGCGACTTTTTCAAAAAATTTCCGCGCGATCGTTGATATCCTTTATTTTGGTATTCCCCCCCTTAAAATCGCCGGAAGGCCACATTTTACAATCGCAGAATAGCCAAAATCCTTCGGTTGTAAAATCACCGGAGTTTCGCGATATAGATCGCCGGAATATAGATATTTCGGAATAGTTGGATCGCTGGTGTTTCGGGATAGTTGGATCGCTGGTGTTTCGGGATAGTTGGATCGCTGGTGTTTCGGGATAGTTGGATCGCTGGTGTTTAGGAACAGTAGGATCGCGGGAGTTTCGGGACTGTTGGATCGCGGGAGTTTCGGGACTGTTGGATCGCGGGAGTTTCGGGACTGTTGGATCGCGGGAGTTTCGGGATAGTTGGATCGCGGGAGTTTCGGGACAGTATAGTAGCATCACCGGAGTTTAGGGATACTAGGATCGCCAGAATTTCGGGAAGTAGGATTGCCGAACTTTCGGGGTAGTTGGATCGTGGGAGTATCGAGACAGTAGAATCACCGGAGTTTCAGGACAGTTGGATCGCAGGAGTATCGAGACAGTTGGATCGCGGGAGTTTCGGGACAGTTGGATCGCGGGAGTTTTGGGACAGTTGAATCGCGGGAGTTTCGGGACAGTTGGATCGCGGGAGTTTCGGGACAGTTGGATCGCGAGAGTTTCGGGACAGTTGGATCGCGGGAGTTTCGGGACAGTTGGATCGCGGGAGTTTCGGGACAGTTGGATCGCGGGAATTTTGGGATAGTTAAATCGCGGGAGTTTTAGGACAAAAGGATCACCTCTGGTTGAGACAGAAGGATCACCTCTGGTTTGGGATAGTAGAATCGTCAGAGACTTGCGCGATTACGTGCGGATAAAGTAGTTTTCTGGTAATAAGAATCTATATTTTTAATCTGTTGGTTGAACCTTGGCACATCTCAGAAGTTTTGTGTAAACCATTATAAATTTTTAGTTATTCGAAAAAATATTAAATGTGAATTTGAAAGTTATGTAAAAGATATTTAAAAGCAAACTTCACTAACTTTTATGTACATATAGACAAGATACATGCAAAACTTAAAATTATGTTCTTTTAACAAATTAAAATAATAAAATTTAATAAATTATATCTACCTGATATAATATTTTCATAATTATAAAAAGTGAAAATGTCTATATTATTTTTGTTAACTTGTATGTTTTGTGTTAGATGGAGAAAGTAAAAAAAAAATCAAACTAAAAATGCTGTTTTAATTATTAAATTATTTAAGGTAATTCCAAGATGAATTAAGATATAATATTTTAACAAAGAGTTCTACTTTTAAGGGAAACAACATTCTGAGTTGGTCAATGAAATCAAATTCAAATTAGGTGTTTGCTGTTTAGCAGGGTTCGAAAATTACAGTCGCCTAGTCGCAAAATGCGACCTAATCCTTCAATTTTGGGACAACAAAATAAATGTAGTCAAAGTTACGGAGACTAGGTTATCAGAACTGTTAATACCAACTTTTTTCATCGTGATTTTCAACAATCTCGCCAAAAATAATCAGCTTGAACTTGAAAAAAAGTTATCAGTCTTAAAATCTTACAACTGCAGCGATCTTAAAATTAAGAAACTCTGGTTACTGTAAAATTTTTAAATGGTGATTCCTAAATTTTTTTGAAACTTAGTTATCGAAACTCTGATGCTTCTATAATCGCAAAACTCTAGTGATTCTATAATCTCGAAACTTAGGCGATCTAAAAAATAAAATCTTCCAGTGGGATACCCAGTAGACATCTAAATATTGCAGATTAATTTTAAAATAAAAACATTTTTTAGTAAAAAATATTTTTTTCCTTAATAAGGGTCCTAGATAATGTACATTTGCTCCTAAGTCGCACATATTGCTCCTAAATTTTCTTATCAAATTCCTAGCACTGCTGTTTACTCATTTAAGTTGATATAAATTTTAACATCAACCTTACTTAAAATCTATCAACTATTATAATCAAATCAAAAACTTAAAAAAGTGAACCATTTTAACATTTTCCAATTCAATTCCTTGAATGTGTTGATTTCATGCCGAAAAAGTGAAGCAATCAAAGTTAAATAATAAATTTTGCAAAGAGAATTTTAAAAAATTAATAATTATAAGTCTTAAGTTTCGATTTTGCATATAGTATTTAAATTTGATGCAACTATTTTTGCTACTATTTTGATAATAAGGCGACTATTTTTGCAACTATTTTGGAAATTCCAGGCAACTAAAGCGACTATTTTTTCCCTAAATTTGACTGGCAACCCTGTATGTTTTTTTGGCCGCCATCTTGAAAAAACATCAAATTTTTTTAAAAAAATCACAATAAACCATAATAAGTCGAGTTTGGTATCAAATTAAAGGAAATTTTATGCTGACAAAGAATATGTGATATTGGTTTAAAACTAAAAATATTTACAAGCATGATTTTGGAAGTAAACGACGAGAAAACATCCGAAAAATACCACTTTAAGCGACGGAACCATCCCTTGTTATTATTGAGATGTCCAACAAAAGTTTGCTACTTTGCGACTCAAAGCCATGATTCAATGAATGGATTCCCTAATAATAAGCAATATTGAACAAACTCTCATGAAATGTACTAAAAGAATGGACAAAGAATGACTGAAAGTCAACATGGAACCTGGATTTTAAAACGTTCGAAATGCAGTGAACTAACTTATGCAACGAGTGTGCTGACCAGTGTTTTCCGTTGATATAACTGATGCAAGGATGGCGAAAGATTGTGTCAATTTTTTAGATCACAGTCCACTTACTAACTCTTCATGTGTTTTGTGGAATATATTTAAATAAAATAACAGATAGTGCAGACAAGGTCAACGTGACATGATTGGAAGAGATATTCAAAATAAACTAACAAAAATTTTAGAGATGGAACTTAGAATTGAAAACCGACTAAGCAGTTACAATGAAACTATGGAAAAATGATTTGCGGTGAAACTCATCGTATAAATTAGCAGAGAGGATGCCTGCTTGCATCTCCTTGGATAATATAGTACAAGAAAAAAAGTTTTTCAATTACGAGTTATCTATGTATTACAAACTTCATTATTTACCATAACACTCGGCAAATAAGGAAATCGGACACATATTTCTAAAACTTATTAGATTCCATTGATAACAATAAAATTCGACAGTCTCCTTGTGCCCAGCAAAGTACTTCCTACGTTTTTGATAATGGTGCATTAATTCACCTGGACCACTTCTACAACATTTGGGGATATCACAAGTCAATACTAGTATTTATTATAATGTCAACATAATTTCTTAAAAAGTTGTAATAGTTTTTGATGGGTATGAAAAACCAAACAAAATGTGTATTGTGCAGCCTCCTCCTCAAATTACGCATTAAAAAAAGACATTGGCCCGTGGGTTAATTTGTATATTTTTGTGATGAAAAAATCACCTATAAATGTAAGAAACTACATATTTATTTCCAAATTGCCTAAAACCGGATGCTTTTGCAATATATTAGAGAAAGCTATTTGAAAGAAAGTAATCATTCCGTTGTTCATGTAGAATGTGATACAAGTACAGTAATCGACAAGGAATAATTAAAAAAGCACAAGAAAGGCAAATAACTGTAGTAGCTGATGATGCGGATATTTTAATGCCACCTTTCGCCCATTCTACTAAGAATACTTTTCACATGTAATCTGCCATAAAATATTATTAAGTTCGAGATATTTAAGTTTTCAAATTTCTAATACGAGAGGAAGCTTTTAAAACTTTAGTAGCCCTTGTCTAGCTCTATTGCGACAATTATTCATCAACGATTATTCACTATTTGAAAAAAGTAAATTTTCGGCTTTCAAGAGTACAATAAGATCAAAAACCTTACCGATAGGCTTGCAAATTTGAGTCATCCGACGATATTGGTAAAGAATATTTGGTATAAATTAGTTGTAAATTAATTGTGGTACTTTATGACAACACCAACTCAAGCACACTAAATACGCTGCGTTTCAACTAGAAAGGATTTGATATAGCTCGGTTACCCCCAACACAAAATGCAGCAACATACCACCTCCTTCGAGTGCATTTGTATATAATTATTTGCAAAAAGCTTTAATATGCCATTCCCTGAATTCCACACTGCCGTCGATACAGACATCCATATCCATGCTTAGTAGTTTACAAAAACAGTTGTGGAAAGGACTGTGCAAACTCTGGATACAGTTTTGATTTAGTTAACGATGAATGGTTTAATTTTGATTAATTTAACTTTATTTTACAAACCACTGATATAACTTTCAACTTTTATATATAACGGTTTAATGTACATTAAATTTTAAATAATGATTTTTTAAAATTTATTTTTATTTCTTTAAAATCCATATTTTTAACTAACAAGATTTTAAAACTATTGAGTTTGAAAAAGAATATTTGTTCGTTTTCCTGATTTGTCGACTGTTTTGATTAAATAATGAAGTTCGTAATGTAGATAACTCGTAATTGAAAAAAAAATTACAGTCTGTATTATATTATTCAAGGGAACACAAGAAAGTCTTCTTTGTTAAAAGACGCGTATCTAAATGATGAGTTTTACCAGCAATAACTAGTCCTTTTTTTCAATATTTTCATCATAACTGCAGTTCAGTCAGTTTTCAATAAAGTCCCATCGCTGGAAGAGAATGTAAGTTTATTTTGAATATCTCTTTTAATCATATCACGTTAGCTTTGTATGCACTATCTGTTATTCCATTAAAAAAATTCCAAAAAACACTTGAAGAATCAGTACATTTACTGCGGTCTATAAAAAATTGAATTGCCTTGTTTAGAACTACAAAATATTTCGTCATCCCTGCATCAGTTATATCAATGGAAAACTCTGGTCAACAAACTCATTGCATAAGTTAGTTCACTGCATTTCGAAAGATTTAAAATCCAGGCTAAATGTAAACTTTCAGTCATTGTTTGTCCATTCTTTTAGTACATTTCATGAGGGTATGTTCAATATAGCTTATTATTAGTGACTCCATTCTTTGAATCGTGGCTTTGAGTCGTAAAATAGCAAACTTTTGTTGGACATCTCAATAATAACAAGGGGTGGTTCCGTTACTTGCAGTGATATTTTTCTGACGTTTTCTCATCGTTTCCTTTCAAAATCATGTTTGTAAATATTTTTTAGTTTTGAAACCAATATTATATTCTTTGTCAGCATAAAATTTCCTTTAATTTGATACCAAACTTGACTTATTATGGTTTATTGTTATTTTTTTTTAAAAATTGGATGTTTTTCAAAATGGCGGCCAAAAAAAACATATTTGTCGCGACAGTACGGGTTGCGATTTTTAGTATGTTCATCAGAAGCATGTTACCTACCATTTACAACAAGAATAGTTTATGTTCCAATTTTTTCTAGATAAAGGTGTTTTTTCACTTATTTCTACTGCACTATACAGCTATGATATATTGGCTGGTCTATTCATTGGCGAGATTGAAAACGTAATGTAGGTTTGCTATTCCTATCAAGCTGTATGAAGTGGAATGTTTTCACGTTCCCCTGAACCAGTGGTGATTATCAAAGAACAAGTGTTAGCGATGTTAGTTAAGAGTTATGTACATTATTGGCTCAATACTAAATATTTTTAGTATATATTCAAAATATAAAAGGGTAACAGGTTTAAAATTAAAAAGCCATCGGTCAAAAGCGTGCCTGGGGAAATTTTTTGCAAGATATTATTTTAACCAAACCACACTAAAGAAGAAATCTCTATGTCAATACATCTATGTGTTGCCAAAATGAGTAATCCACCCACAACAAAAAGTGTGTATTCTTTTTTTAGCTGTCTTTTAATCGAAATCATTCCTTAAATAATTTTCCCTGCACTGAACTGTTAGGGACTCTAAGCTTTTGTTGCAGAACACTAAAATTAATCTATATATCTTGGCAATATAAACATGATTAATAGATGTTGCCAATTCCTACTTAAAATCTGGCGACTTCCTCAATTTTAATCTTAGCAAAGTTCTAAAAATCACATTTTTTCTGTATATTTCATTTGCCTAAGATTGTTGACCGCAACCCTACCAACCTTGCATGCACTTGTAGTTAATATAATGTCCCTTTATTTGATTGTTGCTGGACCTTGAAGTAGGATTTTACCTGCTAATATTTCCAATTGGAAATCGACAGGGCAAATGAATTATTCCATGTCTAAAGGGGTTCATTATTGAATTTTCCTCTAAGCTTTTTTTCTTCTAAATTTTTGTAAAGCAAGGAGCATGTATAGAAGTCTTACTGTGTTACTGTGACCACTTTCTGCATTCAAATGCAATCAGCCATTCACTCATTCTCTTATTTTTTGAGTAGGTAAATGATTAATAGTGTGGAGGGTATGGAAGATGTTGCAGATTTTGAAATAATTCAAAAGATTTATAATTAAAATATAACTAACTTTTTATTTAATTCATAACTATTAATATGATGACTAAAGTACGCATAATAAGGCAGCTGAGATTATGTAGTTCTTACGATAGTAGTTAAAAAAAATCAAGGTAGCAATGTCATCGATTTTTTTTTTACCCGCTTTTATGCTTCTTATCTTTGTCTTGAAAACACTGTCACAGAAAAATGTCACATCGATCACGGGCTGCCAACAGATTTGGCCACCCTGTTATATCCCAGCTGAATTGTGGAGTTGATGACAGTGTTAAACTAAAGAATAAATTTTCATATTGCTTGTGCGTACAGGGAAATATTACATGGTTTTCCCTAACAATGATAACTGCATTTGTTTGTAGCTCCATCTTAAGGATCTAATCTTATGAAATTTATAATCAATTTATCTTAAGCTCTTTTCATTTTATAATTCTACAAAAATGAAGTTTTTTTAAAATAAAAAATACCAGTTAATTAAAATTTCTTGCATCAATTATTAACTACTGGGTATGAATACATTAATTACATTATAATATAAAGGGATCTGCCAATAGCCAATGCTTAACTTTTAATCTATTTTAATAACAAACTTAAAACTATATTTACTAAACATTTCTTCTATCTTGCCCCTAAATTAAATAATAAACTGCCTATTCACCTAACAAATATAAATAATTTATATGCCTTTAAAATACAATTTTTTGTCAACTTGAATCTCTATTTTTCACTTTAATTTGAAGCATATTAATCATATCTGAATGCCAGCTGATTGCCACAATATTTTCGTTCTTATTTGTTTCTATGTTTGTTTTTGTTCGCCTGTATGGGATTTTTTTCCCATTGGCAGGCTATAGTGTTTTTATAATTGTTTCTTTGTCATTTTTAGCCTACTTTTCTTTTTTTAATTTGAAAGAATTAAAAAAATGAAAAAGTAGGTATTGACGTGCGGTCGATGTCCGTGTGTCTGTCCGTACCCCCCTTCCAAAATCGGTTCTATCGATCGTATCTTAAAAATTCTTTTTTTGTTAGAAAGCTATGACCTCAGAGATCCAACTTTCATACTTTTTGTCCTCCTGTCTGTACGTCCGGACGGACAAAAAAATTACTATCTGTCGGCCGATTTCCCATTGAATTAGAATTGAAATTCAATTTTGAGTCATTTAAATCACTGCTGCCAAATCAACAATAACATGAGAAACTTTATTTATTTAAAATTATTTGAAGCAAAATATTTTTTTCATGAATCAGTTTGGAATGACGTCATAAAATGTAGCACAATGTGATTCTTTGATTGTTCATTAATTGTTTACCAAGAAAGCGGCCAGGCATATTTTTTGCATACAATTATGCTTAGTTTTAATTTACATTTCTTATTTTTTAATGCAGTTTGGAGTAGTTTCATTACTTTTGTTATTATTAAATATTTAATTATTCTTCGTACTACAAATAAATCATGCAGACGATTAATAATATTAAGTTAATTTGCGAAAGAATATTAAGAAAAATAAATGATTTTGGAAGTTGAAACTATAGCTGAATGCTGTCTTTAGCTATTTTTATTTTTCGAATATGTATAAATCTAGTGAAGAAACGATTGTTGATGATATTTACTTTTAGGAACCTAGTTGTTTTCCTATTAGAATTTCAGTAAGTAATTAAGTAACAGGAAAGTAGGCTATTTTAAAGAACTTCTTGTTTGTTTTTGTAATAATAAAGATTATTATTATAAAATCCTGTAACTTTTTTTATTCCACAGGTATACTACCGAGCTGTCATAAAGGGTGTACAAGAGGGGCGGTGCTCTGTACTTTTTGTAGACTACGGCTGTTCCGAACTCAAGGATTTCCAGGAACTCCGAGCCCTGCCTAACGATTTTTTACAGCTTCAGGCGCAGGCAATTTGCTGCAGCCTTAATCCAGGAGATACAGCATCAGAAATGTGTTTTAAGGCTGTCCGGCCTGGAGAGGTATGTTATGTCCAGATCGGTTTTTATTTTAGAGCACTGCATTTATTTACGAAAAGTTTACTAAGAAACTTTCCTTGCTAAGTCTAAGGGATCGTTTTTAGGTCCAAAAATCGTCAAATGGGTAGTACAGTAAACTCGCGTTTATCCGGAATGCTCGGGAAATTGACTCTTCCGGATAATCGAATTTTCCGGTTAATCGGAAGTCGCCAAATAGGGTTACCAAAAAATGCCGATTTTTCCGGAAAATACAAGAAGATAACGGCTGCATCTTATATGCAAAGAGGCGATGTTGCATTTATAATAATAATATATAATAGATACTACAATATTTTGTATTAAAAAATATTAATATTTATTAATTAAGAAAAAAACGATCGTTACTTTTAAATGCTAAAAATCTAAATACATAAATCGTCCAACCCATGGTCTAAAACCAGTAGAATATTTTAACATGTAAACAAAATCTAGAGAACATTTAATTACAGAATTAAATTATAAAAATAACTTACTTTGGATTAGGGTTGTTTACGATGTTGATCGAGAATCCAAAAATATTGTTAAGTTTGAAAAACGTTCTTTGGGTGAAATCAGAGAATTATTTAATATTATCTTATTAAAAAAAATATTGTTAAAGTTAATTTGTTAAGGTATCAGTCATTATTTTAATCGTAAATGAGCGACGCGAGTCGCGACGCTAACGCCAAAACTGACCATCGAATGTTTGTTAATTATAGCAGCGGTCAAGCTTGGCGCAATGACTTCCATTGGAAGGGATCGGAATTTCATGGTAACCATGTGGGAACAGGCAAAAAAAATCAAAGTATTTTAGTAGTAAAAAGGCAGTTGTTCAAAGATACAATACTATAAATACTACAGCCTTTTTTCTACTGTGATGGAATTCTCAGAAAATTGGGGGACCATTGAGATCCCTCGCTGATCCTCCTCCTACTGTCTGATAACATACATTGCCTTCGGCTGTGCAGAAAAACGGCCTTTGAAACGAACATCGAATTGACGCTATTTTGGGTTTGCATTTTTTCCAAGCTCAGTAACTTTTAATTTCTGTATGAAGTACGTTGTATTTTAGCTATAAAGATGCTAATTTAATTAAGCAGCACGAAAAGGAATGGGGCATTAAATATTCTTTAAGAAAGAGACCGGTTTTGCCGTTATAATAACAAATACAGTTTAAGGATTCTAACTAATTATTTTCATTTGATTAGGTTTAAATTTTTTGTTAGTTTTTAAGCATTGATTCGATTTTTCGATGTTAACAACCGTGTTTAAATTATGTTAGAAAACCATTAACTAATAAACTTTAAGGTATCAGGGTAGTGAATTAATATAAACTTGAAATCAGAAATATCAACACTTAATTTAGAATCAAGATCAGGCGATTCGACAACTTGTCATGGATGTTTGGATCCTAACGAATTTGAGAAACTAAGTCAATTAACGTTTAATTATTTGTGTCATCCCAACTTTCCGTATAAATTTTAGATTCCCCGGATAAACAAATAGGTTTAAACCTTTTAAAACATTTTCGTTACTAGTTTATCCGGAATTTTATCCGAAACTGAATTCAACTTCTATTTTGAATAAGGATTTTGTATTGTTGTGGTGTAGGCTTTTTCGTTAACCGTATAGTTTTATCCGGAATTTAATTTATCTTTGTCCGGACTACTACTGATGTCGCTCTAAGGCTGCGCTGGGTGCCAGCTCATATGTCTGCTTCGTCACTTGACTACGGTTCCAAATTACGAGGCCCGATGCCAATAACCCTCATGTAGTTCTAGAGCGAAACCAGGAATGCTACCGGAATTTAAATTTTAGTTCTATGCGGAATTTAATTTTCGATTTAACCGAAAGCGATTTTCAGTTATCCGGAATGTAGTTTCGGATCGACTTCGTTTTATCCTAAAGTCTTTTCGGATAAAACGTGATTGAAATGCTGATAGTATTCTAAATGATTTTTCAAAAATTGGAACTTAAAGCCATAATTGACCTGCGTTTAAAATTGCGCTCAAGTAATAAAAAACTTTAATTTAATTACTGGATAACCTAAAGATGCACGAAGGTTGAAACCTTAACCTGGAAGGACATGCAGAATATTGGCGACAGGTTTAATTTTTTTAAAAATTTCTTACGGGTAAATACATTCATAATTTATTTAAGCATTAAGTTATTCTAAATGTACTCTTTTTTGAGCTCAGCTTGAAAAATGAAGTATGTTACAGTTTTGATCGCTGATCGTTTATGTAATCAGCCTCGTAATCTTTTTTGCAGTTCTGGTTCAAACCCAGCAATTCGACCTTGGAATTTGTTCTGTTGAAAAGATTTTGTGATTCGCGGCAACTATTTTGACCTAAAGGGTTTTATTGTAAGTTGGATAAATTACCGTTTCACTAGAGCTACAGAAGGGATATTGCAGAATAGCCACATAATTTTAAACCGAGGTATAGGCCGAAAATTGGCCTGGCATCCAACGAAACTTATAGTGACAATGGCAGATTTAACGTGCACCAGTCCCATACACTCGGCATTATTTAGCTTCTTTATTGTCTAGCACGATCCGTTTATGACTAAGATGAGGATAGAATTTGCTGAGGTATCCATCGTGGCATGATGCCTTAATAACCACCGCGCCCTGCCAATTCTTTAACAGTCTTTGAAAAACATGCTTTAACATTAAAAAATTCGTGGCGAATTAGTTAAAAAGCATTCATTGATTTATTCCGGATAACAGAAAAATGCTTAGGTTAAAACTAGATTTAAATTACAGATAGAACATAGAATTAAAATTTAAATTCAGGTAGAATTCTTAAAATGAATTTACGTCGCACACTAAAACTAAATGAGGATTTTCGACGCTGCGCCTTGTAATTTGGAACTGCGACCAAGTGATGATACTGACTTCAGAGCTGGCACCCAGCGCAACCTCAGAGCGACATCGGTACAGTCCGAATAAAGTTAAATTAAATAAAATTTATCTCGAATAAAACCAAAGTTAAACATGCCGGATAACGGAAAATCACTTTCAGTTTAGAACTAAAATAAATTCCGGATAGAATATATTGAACTAAAAATAAAATTCGGGTAACATTCTGGGATGAATTTACGTCACACTAAAGCTAAATAAGGATTTTCCGCGCCGTGCCTCGTAATTTGGAACTGCGATCAATTGACGAGGCCGACATCAGAGCTGGCACCCAGTGCAACATCAAATAGCAGTCCGGATGAATAAAGCTAAATTAAATAAAATTTATTTCGAATAAAACTAGAATTACATTTCGGATAAAGAAAAATTGCTTTTGATTAAAAATAGAATTAATTCCGCTTAAAATATATAGATCAAAAATTTAAATTCCGGGATGAATTTATGCATCGCACCAAAGCTAAATGATGATATTTGGCGCCGGGCCTCGTAATTTAGAAAAGCGATCAAGTAACGAGGCCGACACAGCTGGCACCCAAAGTTACCTTACATAACAACATCGGTAGCATTCCGGATAAAGCTAAAATAAAATCCTGTTAGTAATATATGGTTAGCGAAAATGCTTGCAAACGATAATTAAAAATATTTTTATTTATTCTGGTTAGAAGTAGAATTAAACTTCCGATTTCAATCCGGATAAATAAACTATAATTCAGTTCTTGATAATATGTCAATTCTGAAAATGTTAAAACCGATAAAATAAATTACTTATTAATTTATTCGTTACGTTTCGATGTAGAATTGTTAACCGGATTCCCTAATTTAATTCCGGTTAACACTCGGATTTCGTATAGTGGAAACACGTAAATAAAATGCAACATAAAAAATGTTGAAATAGCGCCATACCTGGCGTTAAATCAGACTTTCAGTTCCAAAAACACTTTTCGCGCCAAATGTTGTCACCAAACGAAATATTTTCTTGGAAAAAAAATCTGAAAAGTTTTTACTATATTTGGCGAGAAATCGTAATTTTGGCGAGAAATATTCAATTTTATCGCCAAATTCCGTCGCCAAATCGGAATTTGAAATTTTCCGGATATTTGAGCGTTCCGGTTAATCGGGAGCCGGATAAACGGGCTTTTACTGTACCTAGTAGCAAATCTAACAACCCTGCAACATAGAAAGAAAAATGGATCTTGGTAAAGTTTCGTGCACAGACCCCTGTTTGTATTCTAAAAATGTATTCTTTTTATTAGTATGCATACATTTTAAACTTTGATGCAATGTAAAAATTAAAAAAATGCTTTTTATTTTAATGTGTTGTAAAATATAGATTGTGGGTTATGCAATACAATGTGTAATGTCCAATAAATTTAAATTCTAAATACAATTTAGTTTTGATAATTAAAAAGGTATCATGAAAAGCATTTTCACTTTCCTTAACAAAAAAAAACTTTAACAAAATTGTTTTTTTTTTTAAATATTATTCCAACCAGGCCAATTTGCTCAATTGCCATGTTCTCGGATACAACGGCGAATTATTCCTGGTGAAACTGACTCGACACGAAACGGAGCCGCAAATTCGCCCCAGATCTGCCCTAACGCCTCCCCAACCTGCATTTTATCGTCGTCAAGCACTAGAAGTTGGCAAATGCTATGACGTCACCGTCAGCTTTATCAGCGACGTCACAGAATTCTATTGTCAGCTGACATACTTCAAAGAACACCTGGATCGGCTGTCCGTAGAGCTCAAGGGTGACTATTTTGAACAAATGTCCCTTGCAGAGTGCCTTCCCAACACCCCGGTTTGTGTCAAGTACTCTGAAGATAATATCTGGTACAGAGCGCAGATCATCAAAGTCAACCATGAACGAGACATCGAGGTGTTCTTCGTTGATTTCGGCAACTACGACAATGCCCAATTGCAGAATGTACGCAAGCTGAAGCCTGAGTTCATGATGTTGCCAATCCAGGCCTTGAAATGCTGTCTCTTTGAAGTGGACTTTCCGAGTGACTCTGATGTCCGTGATGACATGTTCACCTTCTTTGAGGAACTCACTACGGTCAACAGCCAGATCTTGAAGGCACAAGTCTGTGCCGTGACCGACACCCAGTGCTTTGTGATTACCCTCCAGGAACCAAGTTCTGATATATCGATCAACGAGAAGATCCAGGCAAAGTTCTCCACCATCAACACTGTCCCAATATCCAATGTCGAACAGCTCTATATAACAAGTTTCACCTCACCAGAACTGTTCTTTGCCCAGTTTGTGAAACTCAGCGAAGACAAATTGAACCAGATGCAAGAACAAATCAACGAGTTCTACCTTACCAGACGTAACACATCTTTTCGTCCAGTTGTCGGAAGTTATGTCTGTGCCAAATACGACCTCAATGGCCAGTACTACAGAGCACTTGTAGAGAACGTGCAAGGCATGCATTGCAACGTCTTTTTCATCGATTACGGCAACCGTGAAGTCGTTGCAATGACAGAACTCCACCCTATGCAGAAGGAGTTCATGGCCAATCCTCAGTTTGGCATCGAATGTGGTCTGGAAACCTACCCACCAGCGACACCGGTGGATAAGCTGAAGATTCTAATGGAAGGAGCTGTCATCCAGGCTAGGATGCTGGGTGAGAAGAATAAGAAGTGGACTGTATCCCTGACGGAGGACTTTCAGAAGAACGTTTCAATTTTGGAGTTTCTACGTCAGCATGAGATGCTTGTTCCACGCTCAATTCATGGTAAGTATTTGCTATTTATATTGTCATTTTTCCCTTTGTCATATGTTTTGTGTGTAGTTTTAAAAAAAAAAATCGGTTTTTATGAAGACCCTTTTTCAAATTATAAATTCATTGAGGAGAATTAAAGGAGTTACTTACTTATCTTTTACTCCCATCATATGGATTTTCAAAATATAGTTTTTCTTAAATGCTGTGGCTCAAACAGTGACTCGAGGAAACTTTAAATGAACCTATTTGGTCTTTTTTGGGAAGAAAGATTCAGGTGATTCTAAGCAAAAAATCGTTATTATCAGTTAAGTAAATTTAAATATATTGAAATGACAATACTTTAGTAAAAATTAAATTGAAAACAAAAAAGCATAATTTTCAAGAAGAATTTCTAAAATAAAGCGGACCCTTGTAAATTAAAAATGATTTTTCTCTTATGTATTCTTTCTTTTCCTTGATTCATGCATTATACTGATTCATTTTATGGCATTTTCAGGAGCTGGCTTGCACGGTTATAAATCAAATGTGGTAAATGAACCCAATCGTCCAGTGGCAATTACAGGTCGAAGTGAAAACTTCGGAAACAATTCACAGCAGTCTAATCAGTCTTTTGACGTTATGTCAATCCCTCTAAATGCCTGCAGGAATGTTTATGTGTCTTATGTTGTCAGTCCGAGTGAATTTTATGTTCAAATAGATGAGGAGAGCAACAAGCTAGATGAACTCATGAAGGCAATTGAAGAAACTTACACCAACAACAATTTGGAGGAGCTGAATATCAATAAGTTGGCTGTTGATACACCTTGCTGTGCCATGTTCGAAGACGGGGTTTGGTACAGAGGTCAGATAAAGAAAGCAGATCGAAATGAGTGCTCTGTTTATTTCATTGATTACGGAAATACAGATGCCGTTCCTACATCAAAAGTCAAAGTTCTCCAACGACAGTTCTTTAGTCTGCCTCCCCAGGCCCTTCGATGCAAATCGCACAATGTCTCTGCCAAGAACGGAACTTGGAGCGACGCCGAAATCGATACTTTCAGCGACATGACCCTGGAGAAGTCATTTGTTTGCCAGTTTGTCGAATCCGATGGCAAAGAGGTCTACTCCGTCAATCTGATCAGCACAAGTAAACTTGAAGAAGACATCCTGAACAAAGAGTTCGTATCTTTAGTGCAAGGGAAGTCTCAGCAACCAAGACAGCAACAACCTCGGCAACAACCACAGCAATATCAACCCAAACCAGTTGAGCAAGCCACCCAGCAGTACCAGCCCAGGGCACGATCACCACCGGTACAGACCAAACCCAAGCACGAAGCAGCACCAAGCAACTTGCGACTCCCCCCTCCGAGAGTGAGAGTCGGCTCCAGAGAGTCCATCGTCGTTCCCTATGGCCTCAACCCGGGCGAGGTTTTCTGCCAGTTGAAGTCGATGGAACGCGAGTTCAACGAGATGATGATGCGTCTCCAGGCCTACTACAACCAGGCCTCTCCTTCTGAAGCCTCGATCGACCGCCCGAACCCAAGCATGGTCTGCATCGCCCAGTTCGTCCAAGACATGGCTTGGTACCGGGCCGAGATCAGGAGCCTTGAAGGCCGGTCGCTGACGGTCTGCTTCGTGGACTACGGGAACTGCGAGAAGGTCGAGAAGTCCAAAGTCCGCAGCATCACTCAGGAGTTTGCCTCCTTGCCAATGCAGGCCATCAAGTGCCGGATCAAAGGTATTGTAAGAATGTGACTTGTAAATGTTAAGTAACACAAACTTGGGTAAAAAAAAATACTTAAGTTAGTTTAAAACAAACTAGGATTTGTGTAACATCATAAAACTTTCAATTACCATTCAATAATAGATACTTTGTGGTAATTACTTCAAATTAAATATCAATCACAATAATGTACCTTTTGTGTACACTGCACCCATAAGTACTTTAAATTATTATATATTTTGTATTGGGTATTTCATAGTGTTAATTTTTAAATCATTAATTTTTTGAACATCAAAAAAGTAAATAAACTATATTGTGTTTTTTGCTCACTAAACTTTAATTAACCTCGCATAATACAACACATACTGCAATATTAAGTGAACTAACTCAACCATTAAAGACTTAATTGACTGACTGAACTGCAGACAGCTTATATAATAGTAGAGGGAACAAAAATAAATCAAATATCAGCAGAGGGAAAAGTTGGGAACAAAAAAATCCTTTCTTTGGGGTTTAAAAAATGATTATTAATTTTCTCTTTAGGGCAAAATATCAATAAAAACGGTAAAAAAATATAAAATTTCCCATTTTCAACAGGTATCCGACCTCCGGGCCAAGACTGGCCCACCAACCAGAACATTAGCCGGTACTTTGAGGGGGAGTCCCAGTGTCACTTCATTGAGAAGAGCGGGGACTCTTTCGTGGTGGACATCCTTTGTAACAATAGGAGCGTGGCCCAGTTGCTGGTGAAGGACGGTCTTGCTGCCAGTGATGCACCAGTTACCAGTCAAGCTCCAATTGCTAAGCAGGGTCCTCCTGTTAATGTCCAGCCTCAGGCAACGGCTAAGCAGGGTTAGTATATTTTGCTAAGATGTATTTACTTTTTCCAACTACCAACTTCCCTCTTTACTTTTTCCAACGCCCATTCTCGGCCTCTCGGCTATTTGACGCCGAACCTCCCAATAACGACAGACGTCATTAGGCGGATGTTGAGCAAGTTCAGTGCAATGCCACCATCTATCCTAACCATCTATCCTAACATGGCTGCAGAGCGGGAAAGTCTCATCAGCAGCCAGGCTCAGTCGGTGGAGGTAGACCCCCAAGAAGTTGTGTCCGGTGGTGAGGTGAAAGCGGGTGCTCGGCTTTCTCAAGGTGTCTTGGGATAAGGCAAAAGTGGCAAGTTTTTCCCATTGCTTCCTAAAACTCTCGTCTCATAGGGCCGCAAGAGAAGAATTCAAATGCCTCGCCCTGCTAAGTGTCAAGTTGTAAAAACTTCTTTTACCAGTGTTTTTAAATTTCCTTATTTTGGAACAACTGGAAGTTATAAAACCTTTTGATGATTTATGAATCGTCGAGTCAGCCGTAAATCTGGCTATTTTGCGATTAGATTTTCTTAGAGATAAAAATAGATTAAACAGTGATTTATTTTTTGTACTGCTCATCGAGTTCCTAAAGACCAATAAAATAGTGTAAAAAAATCTCATATCTGTGATACATACAACCAGAGAACGGAAGGGCTCTAAAAACATGTCGAATCCCTTCCACAAAAAAGGTTGGGTAGTGCTGAACTTGGCAGTTGCACTACTGTTCAACCAGATTTGTAATCATACTCAGTCCAGATTTTTAGTTTTTTTTAAAGTTAACTTCCGGTACAGGTTTTGTACAGTCCTTAAATATAATTTAGATGCTTATCTGCTCACTTTTATCTATCTATTTCTTATAAATTAAAATATTGAAGTCATGTTTGTCCAATCCAATATCTAGTTAAGTCAGGTTTAAGTTTTTTTTAGTACCAATAAAAAATTTTGCCCTTGTAAAGGTACTTTATCTAACTTTTAAGATGTCTATTTGGGTCATTCCATATGAAATCAACCAATGGTCTGGACCTTGACCTCTTGGATTTCAATAATTTTTGGTATATAGTTTGTACTAATGGAGTATATGAAAAATCCAAAATTTTAAATTTTTTGTCCCAGCCGTTTTTTTTAAACAGAATTTAGAAAATCGTAAAAACTGCAAAATTTGCCTTAACTGCCATGCACAAATTTGTTGATAATGGACAAACTAATCATGCTAGAAAGTTCTCGTATGTGTCATCTTAAAGCTGTTGTTAAGGGCTTTAATATGATATGTAACATGAATATATATATAGCATTGTTAAATTTTCACAAAACAATTTATTTTTTAAATTTTAAAATTTCAAAATAGGAAATTTTAATTTTTTTGAAAAAAATATATGTTATTCCTACATAATTTGTTAACATGTGTACCAAATTTTAAGATGGTATTCCTATGGGATCATATTAAAATAAATTCCATTGTTCTGTTAAGTACAACATTCATCACATAATCAATAAACATTAAACCTAGGTATTACAATGTGTAATGGAAACTTGGGTTAAAAAACTGTAAAACCAAGATGGTCTTACTTTAGGACAAATGTATATTACTTTAATTTTACATATCAGTTTTAAAAAATTGCTTTTCTATATTAACAATGTAAATATTACGTATTTAAACCATATATAGCCTGAAAGAAAACTAAAGTAATATGCTTAATCTGACCTTCACATTATAAATCTATTATTTTTCTTTTGAAAAGCATGGAATTGCCATTATCCAGTATAATAAAGTAGGGCTGGGGAGCCCAGTCGGTTAGGCGTCCGCCTAGCATGGGAAAGGTCCCAGGTTCGGGTCCGGGCATCGCCAAAATAACTGCCAACCTATAAACGGCCTGTGTAGTAAAAAATGTCTGACGAATAATACCCCGTGTAGAGGGAGTGCACGTTAAATATCCTCCAAAGTCCCAACGCTGCGTACGATGTCGCCCTTAACGGTTGCGTTGGGTGCCTACTCAGGTGTCGGCTCGTCACTTGACTGTGGTTCTAAAATACGACGCCCGTCGCCAATAGCCCTCGTGTAGCTCTAGTGCGACGATAATTCAAACTAAACTAAACCATTATATAAAGTTATTTATGGAGGAAGTCCATTTAAAAACAAATAAAAAAATACTCTAATCTGCTTTTTTTTCCGAAAAAAAAAATTCACTATTGCCGAATGAAGCCATCATAGTGTGTGATTTTGCAGAAATTTACTCTTTTGAAATTCAGGACGAGGCTCAAGGATTTCATTGGAACAATTCCATGGCCACAGTACATCCCAGTGTTGTATATTACAAGAACAAATAATTTTCTGCAAAATCACATACTATGATGGCTTCATTCGGCAATAGTGAATTTTTTTCAAAAGAAAAATAATGGATTTATAATGTGAAGGTAAGATTAAGTACATTACTTTAGTTTTCTTTCAGGCTATATATGGTTTAAATACGTAATAATATTTACATTGTTAATATAGAAAAGCAATTTTTTAAAACTGAAATGTAAAATTAAAGTAATATACATTTGTCCTAAAGTAAGACCATCTTGGTTTTACAGTGTTTTAACCCAAGTTTCCATTACACATTGTAATACCTAGGTTTAATGTTTATTGATTATGTGATGAATGTTGTACTTAACAGAACAATGTCAATTATTTTAATATGATCCCATAGGAATACCATCTTGAAATTTGGTACACATGTTAACAAATTATGTAGGAATAACATATATTTTTTTCAAAAAAATTAAAAATTCCGATTTTGAAATTTTAAAATTTCAAAAATAAATTGTTTTGTGAAAATTTAACAATGTTATATATATATTCATGTTACATATCATATTAAAGCCCTCAACAACAGCTTTAAGATGACACATACGAGAACTTTCTAGCATGATTAGTTTGTCCATTACCAACAAATTTGTGCATGGCAGTCAAGGCAAATTTTGCAGTTTTTACGATTTTCTAAATTCTGTTTAAAAAAAACGGCTGGGACAAAAAATTTAAAATTTTGGATTTTTCATATACTCCATTAGTACAAACTATATACCAAAAATCATTGAAATCCAAGAGGTCAAGGTCCAAAATTGTTATTTAATTGGTTGATTTGACATGGAATGACCCATTTGTAATAGACCCAGGGTTGTGAAGTACTTCTTTTCATGCAGAGATATCATATGTACCTTTATTAGTTTAATTGCTGTATAAACAATCATTTATAAAAGAATTTTTTTTTCCAGAAACCTGCATAATTTACTTATCTTAATAATTATCTTATCCAGGATCTACCGTCTCTGCAAGGCAAGTTGTTCCTCAAAGACAATCCAAATTCACACCTGGCCAGTTACTTTCCATCACCGTGTCATTTGTGGAAAGTCCTTACCGGTTCTGGTGCCAGTCAGCTGACGAATCTCAAAGCCTGGAACAGTTGATGGCAGACATTGAAGTGCAGTACTTGGATGCTGATAATCTCCCGATTGATGCTAAATCCCTGTCTGTGGGGTCCTATTGCATGGCTAAGTACTCGGCTGATGAAGCTTGGTACAGAGCCCAAATCAAGTCTTGTGGTTCTGCTGGGGAATATGACGTGTTTTTCATTGATTACGGAAATTCTGAAGTTGTTGCTTCAAGTCAGGTATGATATAGGTTTTTTTTAATGCTACTAGATGTATAAACTCGTCACCCGACTGTCAGGTTTTCCAGCAACATAATTAAAAAAAAAATTTTAATAATTTTTAAAATTTAATATATAAAGTAGTCATTTATAATTATATGCTTCAGAAATAATATTTAAAACAATTTAAATAAATAAAATGTATCACTTCAAAGTTTTACATTTTTATCTCATGCAGTAAAAAAAAGATTACACTTAAACCATATTGCGTATATCCCTCAGAGGGTTAAATAGTAAGTGTAGACAAATTAAACATTTAGTTAGCATTTATTAATTTCCAGTAAGGTCAAGTACTATTTTTAATGAAATTAACTTTTATTGTATAAAACTCACAATTCAAGTGTCAATTAACCCTGTTTTTTTAATACATTAAGTAGTAATTATTTATCCAAAGAAATTTTGTGCACAGGAGATGATTAAGAATACACACTAAGGTGACCGTAATATATCAAATATGCAGCTATCCTAAATTGTTATAATCTGAAATTTTAGAACTCCAGTTATCTTAAAAATGCAGAATTCTGTTGATTCTATAATCACGAAACTCTGGCGATTCTTTATGAGCACAAAACACCATCGATCTTAAACTTGTCCATTTAAACATTGTAGACGTCTACTCCTATATTTCTTAATCCAATTTCTAACACTACACATAACCTTTATTCTAAACCCTTTTTACTCCTCTAGCTTGCAAGCATCCACCAAGAATTCCTATCCCTCCCACCCCAATGCTTTGAGTGCCGCCTCAACAGGGCTCCTTCGACCTGCAAACCCGAAACAACTGAAGCATTCCAAGGTTTGGCCGACACAGTTGAGGAATGGACGGCCAAAGTTGAAGTAGTGGATAAAGGAGTGACAGTCTTGACACTCTTGTATGAGAAGGATGCAGAAGAGGTTAATGTTAGTGATCAGTTGTTCGGAGCTGCTGTACCTGTTGGTAAGTTGTAGTTTTTTTTCCCTGTTACTTTGTACAGTTGGTTGCATTTATAGTTAATTTTATGTGAAATTGGGAAATGAAAATCAAGGGCATGTTCATTAATGAAATTAACGCTGTAATCAAACTAAAGAAAGTTTGATTTCAACAGGGTGTCTACCTGTCTGGAGAGCCTGGAATTCTTGGGAAAAGACTGGGAATTTTTCATTTTAGGGGTTAATCCTGGAATTTTTTTTATGTTTCAAAATGTTCATGTTGATTTCTTTTTTTTTTTGCTGATAAAGGAAACCTATTTTATTATTTAAATGCTTTGTTTTTTTAAACACTTTTTTTTAGCAAACAGGTTATGGCTAGCTAGCTTAAATTGAAATGTTGGCATGCATGTAATTTCACATACATAAAATTTTCAAGAACCAATTTAAACTACCGTATATACTCGTGTATAAGCCGAGAAATTTTGGACAATTTCAGTGCCGTAAAAATCGGGGTCGACTTATACACGAGACATCAAATTTCCAAAAAAAAAAAAAAAAAATCCCATGTCCTTAAAATAAAACTAAATTTCAATCAAACTTAAGGTTTAGATACTATCTATTAAAAATAAGGACCCAAAAGCGGTTAAATCTTGAAGATGAAATAAGATTGGTATCTATTCACGGTATCCACCATAATGATACTTAATTGTTAGTTCTCCACGTGATGCGTATTTTGCACGTGTAGCTCTGGCACAGGGCAGTTCAGTCAACCAGTCTTTAAGGTGTAAAGAAAACAACGGTCCGTGACCTTGGCAGCATAGTCTTCACGCTTCACTGAACTTAGTTTCAACTAAGATTCTCCATTCAGGGTCGGCAATGTCAAGGACACTCGGAGATGAAACCCGTTTTATTTTCATTGGGGTTGAAATTTAGCTTGCAAAATAAATAAAAATTACGATCCCGTTATGAACCGGTTTCTTCTTATTTTCTTCAGAAGGCTGGCCTACCTGGCCTTTTCCTACCTCGACTTATACACGGGTTACCGATTTTGGAAGGATATTTGGTTTAAAAATGGGGGGTCGGGTTATACACGGAGTCGGGTTATACACGAGTATATACGGTAATCAGTTTTATTTAGTTCATTTTCATATAATTTCGATACTTGCAGCACGGTTAATTTTATTCTGAAATACCTTTACTAAAAAAAGGTATTTTTCGATCAAAAATACATTTGAAAAAAAAAGGTAAGAATCCTTTATGGATATGTTGTGGTTTGGAATCCACTTCAAGCACTAGGAGTTTTCTGCTGTGAGCAGGTAAACTGCAGTAATCGCAACAATGAGTTGTACCACTTTTGATCTGAAATAATAAAAATTCCAGTATGTTTTCTTAATTGTTAGACTACTTGAGTGCTTGCAACAATGGTCCAAGTCATTATGAAAGTTACTGCAGTTTGCCTGCCCACAGCAGTATACGAAATGACTGATTATTTCAGGGGAAAAACAGTCCATTTCGTTGTTGTGGTTACTGCAGTTCACCTGCCCACGGCAGTTCTGACTCTTCTTAGCTTATGCTTTATCAAATAATTTTAAAGCTAGAATATCTGATAAGAGTTTCCTAAAATATCTTTAAAAAACTATTGGGAAAAATCACAATATAATTCACTTTTTGTCTTTTTAGGCAACTTTTTTTTTAATTCGAAAGAATTAAAAAAAAAAGTAGGTATGGACATGCAGTCGTTGTTCGTCTGTCTGTACCCCCTCCCAAAATCGATTCAATCATTCCGATCGTCAAAATTCTTTTTTTGTTAGAAAGCTATGACCTCAGAGACCTAACTTTCATACTTTTTGTCCGCCTGTCTGTACGTCCGGACGGACATAAATCTACTATCTGACGGCGAATTTCTCATTGAATTAGCATTGAAATTCAATTTTGAGTCATTTAAATCACTGTTGCCAAATCAACAATGGCATGAGAAACTTTATTTAAAAATATTCGAAGCAAAATAATTTTTTCATGAATCATTTTGGAATGGTCATAAAATGTAGCACAATGCGATTCTTTAATTGTTCATTAATTGTTTACCAAGAAAGCGGCAAGACATATTTTTTGCATACAATTCTGCTTAGTTTTAATTTACATTAATTTTTTTAATGCAGTTTGGAGTAGTTTCATTATTTTTGTTATTAAAAAATATTTAATTATTCTTCGAACTATTTTTCGAATTATTCTTCGAACTACAAATAAATCCAGTAGACGATAAATAATAAGTTATTTGCGGAAGAATATTAAGGAAAATGGTTGATTTTGGCTTTTAGAAGTTTAAATTATAGCTGGATGCTGTGTTTAGCGATTTGTTTTTCTAATGTGTGTAAATCTAGTGTAGAAACGATTGTTGATGATATTTACTGTTATGAACCTAGTTGTTTCCCGATTAGAATTTCAGTAAGTATTTAAGTAATAGGAAAGTAGGCTATTTTAGTTCTTTAAGAACTTCTTGTTTTCCAATGCAATTATATTCTCTTATAACTAACCACACAATTTCTTCCTCTTAGAAGTAGCCAAGTTCCCGACACCAGACATCCCACTTGGTCCAAAGGATGGTTACGTCACAGAAGTTGTGACCCCGCGGGATTTCCTCATCCAATTAGCAGGAATAGAAGATGATCTCTCCGATCTGTCTACGAAACTCTCCGAGCAGTGCGAGCAACAGCCGATTCTGGAAAATCCAACTGTTGGTTGTGCCTGTGCTGCCTTGTATGCTGAAGATAACAACTGGTACAGGGCTGAGGTTATTGGATTACAAGGTAATTAAGAAACTGTTTCTGATATGTTTAATGGTGGAAAATTCTCTGGTTTTGTTTGTTTTACTGTTATAAAGTTGCATGAAATATACAATTTGCTAAAAATATATCTATCTTTAAAAATTGAATCTTTTTAAAAAAATTTATGTTTAAAAATTTAAAAATAGATTGCACTTTGGCGCTAAAAAGTTATCCCTCAAAGGGTTAATATTAATTAGAAACAAACTTATAAATGCAACATTGTATTAAAAGAGAATTTTGGTATCACTATTAGTTGCATATATTATATATTTTTTCTTATTTGTACGTTATATTGGTCCGTAAAAAACAAAATTTGTTCTTGAAAGTTCTTAAACTCTGATTTTTACCTTGAAATGAGTGGAAACACTGCAATATTTGTTATACATTAAGTTATATTAAATGCAATTTTTTAGTTGATCCCCAACAGTTTTTACATTTTATTTTACTATCAAACTGATTTTGAAATTTATAAATTTATGTTTAATTCATATCCAATATCTTCTGATCAACTTGCGTATATTTACTAGCTTTATAATATTTCTTTGCTTTAGATTCCACAGCAGATGTCCTCTTTGTCGATTACGGAAATGCCAGCAACGTGCCAAAAGGCTCCCTAAGGATCCTCAGCGACTCTTTCCTGAGTGTGCCACCATATGCCATCAAATGCAAACTGAATGGCATCGTACCTTCAGGCGACCAATGGATGGAAAACTCAATTAATGCCTTCAGTGAAATGGTCCTGGACTCTGACCTTGTCATAACCTTCATTAGCAAAGACATCCCAGCCACAGTAAACATCTTGAAGGAGGACAAAGATGTGGCACAAAGTCTCGTGGATCAAGAGTTAGCCAGTGTTGAAACCTGTCCAGAGACAGAAGAAGCTTATGCCGATGACCATCTGACGACTGTCGAAGATAATCTCCATTCTTTGCCTTCGGATGCGAGTTATCCAAAGAGGAAGCTTGCATCAATGAAGTTAACAGTCAAGATCTGCTATGTTGATTCTCACACCAAGTTCTTCTGTATGCCTTCGGAGCTCACCACCGAACTGGACACTGTTATGAAAACCCTGGAGATCTTGTACTCACCATCTGAAGAGGACAAAGCTAGCCCATCGTTGCTTAATCCCTTGGAAGATCCTGTTGTTTCGATGGCTTGCGTGGCAAAGTACAGCGAAGACGAGTCTTGGTACAGAGCCATTGTCAACGAAATAAACGGAGAGAACATTTCTGTTAGCTTTGTAGATTACGGGAATTCAGAGTCAACCACTCTTGAAAACCTAAGGCCAATGACCCCTGAACTGATGAAGATCCCTCCTATTGCAGTTGAGTGCAGTTGGTATGGCATCCAGGCTGTTGAAGGTAAAGAAAAAGAGGTATTTGAAAAATTGGAGAATTTCTGCCTTGAGGAGACAGAATTGGAAATGGAAGTGGTAGTAGTTGCTGAAGGAGTGTATTCAGTAAAACTGAGCCTCGAAGGAGATCTGGCAGATTCCTTTGTTAATGATGGTCTGGCCACTATTGTAGCGCCAGAGACTGTAGTAGAAAGCATGAATCAAAACCTCAAAACTGTATTTGTTGAGTTAGCAGAAGATGCCAAAAGCTTCATATCCTTGAGATCAGTCTCTCTGGACAAAGATCTATTGGTTGGTGTCAAACATAGTGAAATCGAAAACGAAGTATTGGTGTTCTATGCCGTTCCAAACGATCTGGAGGATCCCTTGGCCCAGTTTCAGGAAAATTTACAAGTGGCTTACAATCAGATTGAAGAAAGACTGCCAAAGGTTGCCAACCTGGATTTCTGTGTAGCTAAATATGCAGAAGATGAACTTTGGTACAGGGCCCAAGTTGTCAGCTCTGAAGATAATGAAATAAAAGTGAAGTTCATTGACTACGGCAACAGTGAGATTGTTACCATCGAAAATCTCTGTAAGCTTCTTCCAGAATTCATGTCCGAGCCTCAGTTCTCAATCACCTTTTGTTTGAGTGGTTGCAAGGTGAGACAGGACAAGAGTGAGGAGCTTCAAGCCAAGATGGATGAATGTTTTTATGAAGAACCCTTACTCGTTAAATTGTGTAAATACTCGCACTGCCTCCCTGCAGTTTGTTGTATTGGCCTTATTTGTGGTGAAAATGACATTATTGAATCCTTTTTGCAAGAAAAGTTGTTGCTACACCAGTTCACTGTTAACCCAGAGTTAATTAATGGGTTTGAAGCTTCTATTGAAAGTATTGTTGAATGTTTATACTATGTTCTACCGTTAAAGTTTAAAGAAGTCCGTGACGAAATTCAGTCTAATATGAAAGCTGCTTGCGGTTCAGCTTCCCCTGTTGAAGGCATAGACTCTGGGCGTTTGTATGCAGCAAATGTAGAAGAAAGCTGGTACCGAGTTGCCATTTCTTCGGTGACCGATGATTCAAGTGCCTTAGTTAAATGTTTGGATTATGGACTTGATAAAAAGGTTGAATTGTCAAAGTTAAGGTTGTTGCCTGAAGAATTGTGCCATTGTCCCTTGTTGCTAATACCTTGTTTGATAGCAAATAATGACGAAGCCCCTGGTGTTGTCTTGAAACAAGACATGAAGGAACTCGAAGGTCGAATCTTTAAATGTGAAGTCCTCAATACCCTTCCTCTACAGTTCCCACTTGAGATAAAGATATCTGATCCTAATATGCAACAGACAGAAGTGCAAACAACCTCTAATGTTGTTGAAGAAGCTAGCCTTGATGATGCTCTTAAATCCATTGAAGACGAGATAAGTGCATATTCCGATTTAGTGACTGAGGTGGAAAAGGACTCTGTTGGAAACATTTTGACAGAAATGATTACGACCGTCGAGATTTCCCAGACCGATGATGAGAAGGCCCTAAACATTGCTGAGGGCTCCTGTGAAGTTTCGGGTAAGATTGGAGAAGAAAACGATTCAGAAGAAATGTACGTGTCTGAACATGAAGTGGAAGAGCCCATTGTGAAAGAAAAGGCCTTTAAGTGTGGAGAAGATGATGACCTGGAAGAACCTATTGTCAAAGAAAAAGCCTATGTGTGTGGGGAAGATGATGCCAAAAATCCTGAATCTGAATTTGAGGAATTCCGTGCAGATGAAGAAAACACTTTCAATCAGATCCTTCAAGAAACTGATTCATTTCTTGCAGAAATAAATAATATGTCCCGTGACATGGAAGAAGCTGCTGGCGACTTTGTAACTGAACAGAAACTTGTTTCAAAGATCATAAAAAAACTGGATCAGTCTGATGTTGAGGAAAATGAACCTGAAGGTGCTGTTATTGAAAATGATTTGGAGAATGGCACAGAAAGCGATGGAAACAATTTTGGTTTCAAAGATTCAGATGCGGCTGGTTTCAAAGTACCCCAAGCTGATGATACTGCGCTTTCACAGGCAGAAGACGAGTTTAAAGAACTGGAGCCTGAGTCTCAATTTCCAGAATCGGAAGCAGAAAGTTCTCTGTTCAAAACTGAAAATGAACAACCTCACCTTGAAGAGCCTGAAGCAAATGATGATAGGGTTGAAGAAGAGCTTGCAGAAAGTGATGAAGCAGCTAACCATGACTTTATTGAATCCACCGAAAGTGATAATGTAGAGAACATACATATAGAACGCACAGAAAGCAGCAACTTGGAAAATTTCGACAATGCTGAAAGTGATAATGTCGAAGAAACAGAAAGTGATAATGTAGAGAACATACATATGGAACGCACAGAAAGCAGCAACTTGGAAAATTTTGACAATGCTGAAAGTGATAATATCGAAGAAACAGAAAGTGATAATCTTGAGAACTTTGAAAATGCAGAAAGTGATAATGTTGAGAGTCTGGCTTTGGAAAGAGAAGATAATAATCATATTGTGAATGTGAACAATGCAGAATACGCAGAGAGTGATGCTGTAGAAAGAGTTAATAATATCCATACGACTGAAAGTGATAACATAGAATCTGCCGAAAGTGAAAAACTTGGAGTAGCTGGCATTGCTGAGGATCTAAACAAACTAGATCTCGAGGGTATTCCTGAAGCAAAAGGTGAAGACACACACATTTTAGAAGATCTTGTAGAATCTAGCAAACTTAAACCAAGCCAGAGACTTTTGCCTGTTGAAGATAATGAATGGGATGAGAGACCTGAATGCGACATCAAGCCTGAAAATGCTGTTGGAGGCGATATAACTCAACAGAAGACAGAAATCAGTGAAGATTTACTAAGACAACTAATTGGCACATCTTGGCACAAGTCGGCTGGTAAATTAAGAGCTTCTCTTACTGATGTCAGCATCATGGGCGAAAACATTTCAGTCCAAATTGAACCTTCTCCTGAGGAATTAGGTGCGATCCTTTTCAGTTCCCAAAAGAGTGTGTATGAATCTAAAAGCCATGACCTTCCTGAACCTGCAGTATCCAACTTATGTGCAGTTAATTTCAATAATGACTGGCATAGAGGAAAGATTGTGGACATCAAAGAAGACACTGTGACAGTATCTTTGATTGATAGTGACATGGCGGAAATGGTGCAGAAATCTGCCATCAAGGATTTGGATCTAGCCCACAAAGCTCCTCTCATTTCTGCACAATGCTTACTGGCTAACGTTCATTGTCTTCCTGATAAAGTCACAGCAATAAAAGACTTTCTGAACTCTCTCCTAAAAGACAGCAGCAACAAAACATCTGTCCAGCTGGTCGAAGCCAATTCTCCTACCTTTAAGATCCATCTCTTTTTAGACGAAACCGACATCCTGCACAGGCTTCTATCCGAAAAGATGGTCGTCCAAAAGATCCAACCCTTGTATCTCCCATCTGGGCAACAACCCGCCGTGCTGTCACACTTGGAGAAACTTGCAGGAATGCATGTCCACATTGTTTCTCAATTGGAGAACCTAAAAGCCTTAAAAGATTCCATGCAGGGTGCCTATCCCTTGAAAGCAGAAGTGCCAATCGTTGAAAGTGGAGTTTACGCCTATAAGCATGGTGAAGCCTGGGCTAGGGCACAAGCAGTGTCTTCTGAACAGGGTCTTGTTTTACGTCTCTTGGACACAGGAGAGACAGCCACTGGTGTTAACCAGTTATATCCACTATTACCGGAACATTGTCTTGAACCCCCTTACGCTGTGCCATGCAAAATCGACGCAGAAAGCCTTCTCGATTTGGATAAAGCCAGAAAAGTCCTTGAGTCAGCAGAATTCCCGGTTAACGTTACAGTCGAACTTGGAGTTGCGACTGCATTGCTAACAGATGAAAATATCATCAATAAGATTTCCCTTCCGGAGCAGTTGGACTCTTAATCAAATTGTAATCAAAAGTATTGCAGGATATATTTTATTAACAGTTCTTTTTTATTAATACAGAAAGTGTTGTTCAGAGAATTTAGGTGTTTTTAATTTTCATGCTTTTCTTGTATGGGTTAATTTGTTCTTATTTTTGATTTACTACATCAGGTGTAACTTCTCTTTTATTTGATACTAACATTTCATTTTGTTCATTCATATATTGTTCCCGTAGAATTTGGAATTAGTTTTTGGAGATGTCATACTCTATGGACTGGTAAAAAATATGCAATGTAAATAAAGAATTTTCTATTCATTCCCTGTTCCATTATTTTTCTTATATACAAAAAAATTAAATGGCATTTGAAAATTCTAAGTTTTCAACTCAGCCTTCTAAAACAATTATGAAAAAAAAATGGCATTTCACTTCTCCAAGGCTCTTGTACCGATAATTTTCATGTTCTTACATTTAATTTCAAATTTAAAGTATTAATTTTTGTAGTTACAGATTGTAAGATAATTGTTTTCGACTGGGGTGTTAGTGTTCCGCAAAATTTGAAGCCAGTAGAATATTCCACTTTTTAGCTGATTTCAGTTTTTACGCGTATTGTTCCGTTTCCGCGGGTCTCCAAACTACAGTGCCTCTGTTAATTCAATAGAAAAATTGATTTTCTATGCCACATTTCTCCGGCTGTATTGAACAATTTTATAAACTGTTTTTATATGATAAATGTAGCTGACTTACAGGTCTCTATAATCTCACTTTTTGAAATTGGTTTGAATATTTTTTTCAATAAATAATTTTTTTTTACAACAAAATGTTATATTCGAACCAATTTCAAAATAGTGGGATTATACAGCTGAAGAAATGGCTTAGAAAAAAATTTATTCCCCATAAGATAAACACTTTGGTTTGGAAACCCACGGTCATTCGGAATATACAGTCCCTGGACAAATTATTAGACGCACTGCAAGATTTCATGTATTTATCAATGATGAACAAAATACCTTTAGAAGGACATTTGTGTTCCTAAACTTAAGCTATTGAATCGAAAAAACTATCTGCTATGCTTAATACATATATCGACATCTTTTTTTAATGATATGGCATTCTTTGGTATATATTCATCATTACTAAAAAAAATACAGTGCGTCTAATAATTTGTCCCGGGACTGTAAATAAAATCGTGCCAAGTCAGCTGTTCAAAATCTGTCGAAAAATATAGCGACAAAGACGCACAGTGATCTGGAAGAAGTAAAATCTTAATTTAAAATATTTAATTTTAAATTGAAGCTGTTCAGAAACATGAAGTTGCTTTTTTTAAACTTAAGAGTAAAATATTTTAACAGTTATAAAAGAGGAAATCGATATTTTAAATAATGTCAGAAATATTATCTCTAGTCAGTAATGTCTTAAATCAATGCTTCTAGATTGTTTGATTCGTTTTACGCCGCAAAAATTTTAACAGAAAATTATGTTTTATCAAGAGTTATTTGATATTTTTCAGAGAAACTAAGACACTTCACGCAATGATAATAGGAAGTATCTCGAATTTTAAGGGTCTTGTATGGTAACTGGTAAACAGATCTCTATACAATTCCAATGGGGAAACTTTGGCCCTGTTTTTTAATAAAGTGTACGACGTACTCACGAAAACTTACCAAAAAAATACAGAAGAAAGTTATTTTGCCATTAAAATAAGTATAATTTTAAAGATTATTAATTAGTTATAATTAAAATATTTTTTTGTTTAGATATTTACATGCCGTTAGTGCTGTCATCTGTAGTTTGTGAATAATTAAAATTTTATTTTTATTATAACTAATTAATATCTTTAAAATTATACTTATCAATTATTTTAATAGCCAAATAACTTTCTTCTGTATTTTTTTTTGGTAAGTTTTCGTGAGTACATGTCGTATATTTTATTTAAAAACAGGGGCCAAATTTTCCCCATTGGAATTGTATAGAGATCTGTTACCATACAAGACCCTTGTAGCTGCTTCAGTAACCCAGTCTACCAAAAGGATCCTAAAGGTGGAGATGAGTTACCTCGGCTTATATACTACAATACATATAAACAAAAGACACAAATATTTCTTTCAAATTCAGGGACAGTTACAGATAACCAAAAGAAATTATTGCATTTTTGTTCTCTGGACTCCATTGGGGAATTATACAGAAAAAGTTCTAAGAGATGTCAACTTTTGGGAAAAAGAAATGAAAAACAAACTGAAAACTTTTTTTTTGATTGTTTAACGCCCGAAATAATTGATCCCCGATATACACGTTCGATGAATATTCGAGACCCCGAATATAATATTCAAGAAAAAATAAAACACGAAAATTAAAAAAAAAAATCAAAAATAAATACCTTGTTATATTTAACAATGCCTGTATAAGAATTAACAGAACGACTGTCCCTATTATTTCATTTTGAATCATGTATCCTTATCCGTGTTTAATCTAATAATAAATGTGTGTCTATAATCCTGTTTAGTGTTATTTATTATCCAAAATAATGGCATCAATCTTTATAGTATAAAACAAAAATCAAAATTTTAAAAGGTACTAAAAAAGGTCTTATTTCCAAATAAGTTTAAATGCAAAATATAATGAATAAATTTTATGCTAAAAGTTTAAATGCTATGTACTCTTTTTATTTTACTGTTTTCTGCAGAGTAAAAACTAAAGAACATATATTATTCAAAAATATGTTTGTCAAGTAACGAAATCTTTGTTAAATCAAAAAATTTTGTCTACACAAAATCAATTGTTTTGTGGAATTACCGAAATTTTTATTCACATATATATATTTATTTCGGTATATATTGTTCTTGTTGTATTTCCTTTAAATACTCAACAAATCCTGAAAGAAAGAGGGGGGGGGGGGGGTAATAATATTTTATACGCTCTTGTAAAAAAAGGTTATTTTAATTTTAACTTAAATTCAAAATTCGTTTGAATTTCCAACATTACTTCACAAATAGTAGAGATCTAAGGTCTAATAATAAAAGAAATATTTAATAACATTCTTAGGTCATTTAATTTTACTTCTAAAATACTGTTTGATTTTGACAGTTTTCTGAAGGAATATTTTATGGTACTGGATATTCCCAATAAACTACGAACCAAAATATTATTGACAAACAAATCATAACGAAATTTAATTATTTGAAACAATTTTAGTTAGAGTTCTAACTAAGAAATATTTTATCTAAGCAGATAATTAATAATTCAATAATCAATAGTATATTTCATCGAACTCTTTATAAAACTTTCGAATACATCTATAAATCCAAAAACTCTACATGACTCCAATGAACACACGTAACCACACGTAACTATACACACGAAAAACCTTTTTCAATCCTAAACCCAAAGGTGACTTTTTCAATGTCGAAGCAGGCCTCATTTTGTTCAGAACATAATTGGGGGGTTTAGAGCGAGCGCGGTGGGGCGTGTCTGGCGTGTCACTGGTCTATTGTAGAGACTGACAACCAACTCCTCCCTTAACTTGGACGTTTAGTGATCCTGGAGTGGTTTTTGCTGCAGTTTGAGTTGTAGCTAGAAATTCATGTCCTCTTAAGCGTTAATAACCTGATATTAAGCATTAATAACAGTTAATTAATATTAGCATTTATTTGCCTCTCGTCCTAGAGATATAAAATTATTCAAGATTCAATACTACTCGATTTCAATATTAAATCGACCAATGATTAATACATTTAACAGTTAGCTAACATCAAAACTTAGAGTTGGATCTGTAATGTCTTAACACTTGTAATCAACAGATGCACATTTTAAGATTGCAATGGGTAGTCATAGGACAAAGTTTTAATTCACTGAGTAAATATATTTTGAGAGGATTCATGAAGTAAACAATGTAGATTATTGGTGCAAATGGTTTATTTGTACAAATTTACATGTTTCTTGTTAATAACTTAGTTAATTCATCCAACATGCCAGAGTTCTCCCCAATTTAGAAAAGTCTCATAGCAACAGAATGTTTCCTTTTTCCCACACACTATTCCCCCGTCTACACCCCTTTTACAGATATCATGTTTCACAACTTCACGTCGTCAATTGTTAATTTGTGTTGTGTGTAATTCTGAAGAAGGTGAGCATTTTGAGTCTCATCGAAACTACTACTACTAACGTTGTAATCTGGAATAATGGAAGGAACGTGGCTGTATATCAGCGTCATCTAGTTGTTGATGGCGTATTGAGGTTGCGTGTGTGGTAAACCGCCACACCCTTAATCTTGAGAAATTTTACAAGAAACTAGGTCTGTTTTAGGTCTTTTCCGACCACCATAGAGAAACATACTTGTGTCGGTTTGCCACGTCTTGACTGTGGTTCTAAATCACGGACGCCTGTAGCCTATAGGCCTGGTGCAGTGATGTCACAGTTATGTCCAAGGCCTGATCTAGGAAAACTCAGACTATGGGCACAACAAATTTTGGGGCCCCGAAACGAAAAATATTGTGCATAATTATCCGTAATGATGGTGCTAGTTGGCCTATGTATTTTATTATTTTTTTGATAACATTTTATCGGCTTTCTTATACTATCGATCAAACCAATCACTTTTAGGTCAATGTCTAAGTCAAACTAAAAACAAAGTGGGGTCTTGAAATTTTTTTAAAAGTTACAGAAATTCTGGTAGTCAATAGCATTTAGCATAATAGAAACTAATATTTAGGGGCCTCTAAAATTTGGCGACCGGGACCTAAAAGGTCCTGGTTATGTAAACCGTTGTCTTCAACACCACAAACAATTAACCCTCCTCCGCCCCGTTCGATTTTCTATTCAGCAGAACCAGGGCCGGATTTAAAGATTTGCCGCCCCTGTCACAATATTCGCCCCCTTTGAGGAAAGATAGCTGGTTAGCTGCAAAATAGTCTGGTATGTGCTATTTAAAATTATCACAACGAATATGAAAGAGGGAAAATAGATTTATTTGAAATACAATATAATTAGATCACTGGTCTCATAAGGTGTAACTGATATGGGAGAACAACAACAGTGACGACAAGTTCAGCTAGCGGTTGCTATGTTTGCTACTAAATATGAGTACTATAAATATACTTTTACGGTTTACGCATTCATTTAAATTATTTGTTTTCTTTCTTAAAAATATTAGTATTTTAATACTAATATTTTTTGCCGAATGCCGCTTTAATTGGCCGTAAAATTTGCCGCCCTAAAAAATCCGCCGCTCTTGGCTACAGCCTACTTATCCTATTTAGAAATCCGGCCCTGAGCTTAACACTAATAAGATGTGAAAAGTTTTTTTTTTTTTGGACCCCTGTCACAGTCAGCCACTTCCAAGGATTGATCTAGGAAAACTCAGACTATAGGCACAACAAATTTTGGGGGCCCCTTTACGGAAAATGTAGTGCATGATTATCCGTAATGATGATGCTAGTTGGCAGATTTATCATATTTTTGCTACCATCTTATCATATTCCTTATGACATCGATCAAACCAACAACGTTAGGTCAATGTCTGCAGCATTGATCATAATAGAAATTAAGGGCCGTAGTGAGCCTAAGTGGTCAGCGTCTCGGTCTCGGGATCAGAAGTCCTTCGATCGAGTCCGGTACCACTGAAGACCTACATATATGCGGAGTACGTGCTCTGTTAAATCTGTTGGGTCCGAAAGTCCTCTAAGTTCCCATACCAAATCAATACCTCTGGGGGTGACAAGCTAATTCTGGGGATCCTCTAGTTGGCCTCTGTCTCTAAAAATTAGATGGATCCATCTTATGTGTGTGTGTTGTCTATTGTGTCTGTCTTACTTGGCGAAGGTTTATAATCGGGTCGCTGACCAAGCACACAAACCTGATATATATGTCTACCAACAACCAACCATAGAAATTAAATTTATATACATATCCTAATTAATTTCTACCTACTTACCAATTTCGCCCCTGATTTAGTGTTAATAATTTAATAGCATCTGCGCAAAATTATAATTTAAAATAGTTCATTTTTTTGGGGGTAGTGGTTTAATTTCCTAACCCCGCGTATTTTCTTGCTACGAGGTACAGTAGTACTTCAACTATCCGAAGCGCGTTGCTGATTATCCGAATTTCAGAAAAAATTCCACCCGGTCACCAGTTTTTGTTTGTCTTTGCTGGATATCATGCCCACTAATTTTTTTTGTCCGAAAAAAACAATTACTAAGCAGGATTTGATTTCAAAACAGAGACGAACAGTAACAAATAGGCCGAGTATAAAAGTAACTATGTCGCATATAAACTTTTGTGAAACCAAGGGATTCTAACATAAGTTGAATAAAAACCTTACAAAAAACAACACCTTACATTTTGGTTGGGTTGATGACGATTAAAACTAGAACTACAATTATCCGAATTCCTGATTATCCGATGTGGTTAGGTCCCAATTACTTCGGATCCAGGGGGAAAGGGTTAAACCTCCTCCAAAACCCGGAAATGACTTGTTTTTTTTCATTGAGTTGAATTCTTGCCACACTAGAGCTACACGGAGCTATTAGCGACGAGCGTCATAATTTAGAACCACGGTAGTTTTTCATTGTTAATAAAACCGTTTGATAATTATTAATTAATAAGAACTTGGCTAATTATTTCTAACTTAAAATAGTTGACGAAATTAATGATTGTGACCAAAAAAGACCCCCCCCCCAAAAAAAAAAAAAATATCTTGGATTCGCTACTGAAGTCAATAGAAACAAGAAGTTCATAAAGAACTAAAATAGCCTACTTTCCTGTTACTTAAATACTTACTAAGTTCTAATCGGGAAAAAAACTAGGTTCCTAAAGTAAATATCATCAACAGCCGTTTCTACACTAGATTTATACACATTAGAAAAAAAAAATCGAAACACAGCACCCAGCTATAATTTAAACTTCTAAAAGCCAAAATCAACTATTTTCCTTAATATTCGTTCGCAAATTAATTAAATATTATTTATCGTCTGCTCGCGATTATTTGTAGTTCGAAGAATAAATATTTATTAATAACAAAAGTAATGAAACTACTCCGAACTGCATTAAAAACAAGAAATATAAATTAAAACTAAGCATAATTGCATGCAAAAGTATGCCTTGCCGCTTTCTTGTAGATAATTAATGAATAATCAAAGAATCAAATTGTTCTACATTTATGACGTCATTCCAAACTGATTCATGAAAATATTATTTTGCTTCAAATATGTTTAAATAAAGTTTCTCATGCCATTGTTGATTTGGCAACAGTGATTTAAATGACTCAAAATTGAATTTCAATGCTAATTCAATGGGAAATTCGCCGACAGATAGTAGATTTATGTCCGTCCGGACGTACAGACAGACGGACAAAAAGTATGAAAGTTGGGTATCTGAGGTCATATCTTTCTAACAAAAAAAGAATTTTTAAGATCCGATGATTAGAACCGATTTTGGAAGGGGGGTACAGACAGACAGACAAACGGACAGACATACGAACAGACAGACATACGAACAGACACACAGATGGACAGACAGACAGTTGGACATCAACCGCATTTCAATACCTACAGTGATTTAAATGACTCAAAATTGAATTTCAATGCTAATTCAATGGGAAATTCGCCGACAGATAGTAGATTTATGTCCGTCCGGACGTACAGACAGACGGACAAAAAGTATGAAAGTTGGGTATCTGAGGTTATAGCTTTCTAACAAAAAAAAGAATTTTTAAGATCCGATGATTAGAACCGATTTTGGAAGGGGGGTACGGACGGACAGACGGACATCGACCGCATGTCAATACCTACTTTTTCATTTTTTTAATTCTTTCGAATTAAAAAAAGAAAAGTAGGCTAAAAAGGCCGGTGTGACGTTAATTTTTATTGAAATAAATTATGTTGAATTTATGTTGAAATAAATTATCATACTGATAGAGAATATGAAATATAATTATTCATTACGGTTTTATAATATCTTTAAAAATATTTTTAGAACAAAACAATTTCAAAGATTTCCCTCAATTAAAACTAAGACAAATATAACAATATAATAGTTTATTATTTTCCAATTTAGGAAAAACGTCTGTATACATCACATAAAACCAGTCATTAAAATCACGACAGTAAAATATCATTGCACCAGGAGGCATCAAACGAATTGCACGTGTTAACCAGCACTTGGAATCTTTCCAGCACAAATTCGTCTTCCACGGCAGCTGAAGCCATCAGTCCCTCGGCGACAGCATTGTCTTCATTTCCATTATTCTCGTCCATGACGTTGTCCTCGTCAGTCGTCGTTCCTTCCTCGTCATCGTACGCTGGTGTAGCATTTTCGTCGTGTATGTTTGCGCTTGCTGCATTATCTGTGAAACGCCTGTGAAAATCGTATTTAGCAGGTTAGTAGAATTCAACGACCTATAATACACTGCTCAAAAAAATTAGGGGAGCACTTAGCGTACTTTTGTTACCCTTTCAGTCCCAACTTTTTATTTTTTGTTCTAAAATCTAAATTTTTTTAAATAGATTCATTGTGCATCCAGTATGAAATAGTAAAAAACAGGGAAAAGAGAAATCATATTTTTAAACTAAAATTTAAGGAGAAAAAATTGGAATCATAACTTTTTTAAATAAATTATAACAATAATTTTTTCAAAACTTTATTTGTTAAAAATTGTTCAAATCAATTTTTAACATCTAAAAATGCAAGCATGAGGAATTTAGGGTCAATTTATGTAATATAACTGTTTCAGAGTGTATTTTATTTTAACATGTTTTTCATATTTTCATTTAATTAAAAAAAACTTTAATTCTTCCAAAAGACATGATTCTCCCTTCTTCGAACGATGCTGGATAAACTGCTCCTAATTCTAAAGGAACCCTAAAGCACGGCCAATTTTGTCTCCCTCAAAATGGCGAAGTAGCCAAAAAGTTACATCATTTAGTAACGTTATGTGGGCAATTCTACCATAATTTTTACTTTTATGTCCCTTGGGCATAACTTATGAATTAATAATTCATTTTGTCTTAATTATACTAATAGACTGGTTCTTATATAATTATAAAACAGTATTTAAAGCAAGGAAACTTCAAACATTTTTTAAGACACAAAACATTACAGAAAATTCCTTACCGTCCCTTGTCCCGAATGTCAATTGTTAGTTTAGTGCTCAAACAAACACATTTTTATAGTTAAAAGTTACATTTATTTGTATTTTAAATTGAACTAATACCATGACTTAACAAATTCCTTCTATTAAATTTAGGCTTTTGATATTTATAATGTCGATTTTTCTTCTCTTAACTTTGACCCTGGGTTTTGGTACATTCACTGGCCTCATTGCTAAAGTAATGAAGACAGACACTTGATGGAGCTACAATAATTTTTCAATCATGAAAACTGGATTGCAGAAACCTCGCATTTCAGTTAGTAGCCACATTTTTTTTGTGCACGACTTTCCCACTGTTAAACCTTTCCCACTGTTAAACCTAGCGTAACTAGCATCCGCAATTTTTTACCTATTGGTTTCTAACTTGTCGGTATGCTTAAATGTATTGATGAGCCTCATGTTTGTGCGTTTTAAAATTGTTTCTAAATTTATTAAAATATTTTTTATAAGCTGACAAGCAAAACGATACCTTACAGCGGCAAAAATAATTTTCAAAAACAATGTCTAGAATTTTGCTGCTCACAAACGTATAGGGATTATCAATACCAAAGCATACCGCCAAATTCGGAACCAATAGGTAAACAATTGTGGATGCTAGGCATGAAAAACTTGATCCAATTTCGCCTTAGGTTAACATTGGGGAAGTTAGTTTCGCTTTCTGAAATTCATGTCCCCTTAAGGTATAGTCCGCCTGTCACTTCTTACCATCTCCAATATTTTGATTGTGGAAGATTCCACTTTGAGAAAGGGTAAGGAAGAATTTGGTTTAGTCAAGAGTTACTATATACTTGGCAATTCATAATACTTGGCATATTTCTTTAAGGTTTTGAAACAGTTTCTTAACTGAAGGGCAGTTCGAAATTGCATCGGGTTCACTATTATTACATGACTATATTTTAACTCATAGTGTTCCTCGAAGTGATACTGAATGTGCTAAATAATACATACTACAGATGCAAATATATTGACGATCAAGTCAAAATAGAAAATAAATGCATGTGCAATTGATGACGACCATCAGCAATTAACTATAATCCTCCTTTCACCAGTAACCCATGTATAGTTTTAGTGTGACACATTATTTCCAACCAAACTAACCCAATAATGCTAAACGCCATGGGATTGGTAACCCTGCCTCCTTCAGGTTCTCTACCTGTTTTCGAAGTAAACTGTTCCACACTCAAAATATTTGGGATGTCAAGAAGTGATAGGCGGTCTATATGTCAGTTGTATAATTCATGCGCATGAAATTTCAATCAAAACCAACCTGTGTGGCCCTGACGAATCCGTCGTCTCTTCCTCCTCGACCTCGTCCTCCATGGACTCGAAGTTGATCCCCATGGACTCCGTCCCCTTCATAATGTAGCTGGCCATGGAGTCGAACGACTCCGCCATCGTAGAAGTAGGATTCGATTTGGACGATGACGGAGGGACGCAGTTGAGGATGGCCAGATAACGACGGTGGAGATCGTCGTGGAATGAAAGACTGGGTTCCTCCAGGCGTCTTTTGGAGTCATCTGGAATATAATAAGTGTTAATAAGTGTATAATATTGTGTGTGAAATTTATGAGCAACTTGTGTTACTAACTTGAAAAAAAAATTCTCCATCTTTGGAGGAGTCTATAGTGGCCAACTGAGCGATTTAATATCGCCGGAATTGTGTGCTTATAGAATCACAAGAGTTTTGCAATTTTTAAGAGGTTTGAGTTACAAAATTTAAAAATCGCTATTTACTACATCGTTGAGTTTTACAGTCCCTGGACAAATTATTACTGTATTTTTTCAGTAATTTTATGTTTATTAAGAGTTTTTATGCAATAATGGTATATTTAAACTACAATATTATTGATTTTTATTTAAAAGAATTGCTGTAGACTACATATTTGTATTTATTTTAAGATAATTATGATTAAGATTAATTTATATTATTTATTATAAGGTTATTTATGTGTGGAATCATCATCCTCAAATGCAGGAGACAGTACAGTCTTTCATTGATAGCATGCCGAGCAGAATTAAAGCTTTAATAGCGGCTAAAGGTGGCTCAACTAAATATTGACTTTTACTAACATTAATTTCACTTTTCTTTAAAACTTATGCTTTTCTAAATGAATGCTGTTTTATTTATGTCAAATAAATCGGTAATTGATTGGATAATATAAAAATAAAAAACAAATCAATTAAAATAATATAAAACGGTACAATATCACCCGGTAATTAATATTTTACATGAAATCTTGCAGTGCGTCTAATAATTTGTCCAGGGACTGTACTATACGTTGTGTGGAATATGACGGTCGTCTGAGTTTTTGGGATCGCCAGAGGTTCTTCTTTCACATTCGCCACAATCTGGGGATTTGATGAAGTTCATCGAAGTTTCATAATTTATGGATCGCTGGAATTGTGCCAATTTTATGACTGCCAAATTTTTGCGATTGATCGATCATGGCAATTGTTTGATAATTTAGGATTGATGAAGATTTGTGTTTAAAGAAAATTATATTTGGCGAGATTCACGAAAAAAATTTAGCATTGAAGATTATGAAAAACTAAGTCGCAAAAACTGCGACTAAATTTATTGTGTTGTCGCAAAATTGAAAGATCTGGTCTCATTTGCGACTAGCGACCGTTGATTTCGATCCCTGGTTGAGTTATCAATTTTTATTTTTTGGTGTGGGTGTGTAAGGGGTCTAAATGTAATTGGAGAGCTTTGGAGATCGTGATAAGTGACAAAAAGGTGAAATCGAGAAAATGAGCTTTAAAGTTTTTCTTTTGCACTTTGATGCGTTAAAAACGGCACTTACAAAAGGTAGAAAATTTACTAAGCTCAAAGTTTATGAAAAGGGGAAAGTTGTTATTGTTAAATGAGGGAATAACATGTTCATTGCCACAAAAATTTAATTTTTCTTCAAAAATATCACTTAGCACGTTTTACCACTAAGCTCTTCAATTGTCATTTACATATTTAATTGTTATTATAAACTTCAGTGACTTAACAAATGAATTTGAGTTTTTGAATCAAAATCACTGAACAAAACAAAAAAATCGAATTTTTTTCAATAAATTTTGGAAATGATCTGTACAATGCGGAAAAAATCGTCAAAGGGCCGTAAGTTGCCGATGGAAGGTATAGGACTACTGGGAATATTTATGGTACTTACTACATTCGTAAATTTTGCAAGCCTCATACATTTAAATTTTTTAGTGTATTTATCCGATTCTCAATTGCTATTCAGTTATTGCTTAAAATTATTTAGTCGTTGTTTGTCATTAGTTAATTATTATTATTTCAGAATTGTACTACAATCGAAGATCTTAGTGGAAGAACGTGCTAAGTGATAAAAAGTTGAAAACGAGAAAATGAGCTTTAAAGTTTTTCGTTTGCACTCAGATCTGTTGAAAACAGTACTTGTTAAGGGGAGTTGGATGGTTCTATCTCGCCCATGTTAATTTTACTAACTTTCGGAACGTTTTTCTCAGGAACTATACGAGATATAATTATAAGGTTTTTTTTTATAGTTTGTTACTTACATATAGCTCTTTGATTTAAACTGAGGATATTTCACACCATAAAAAATATTTTTACAGTGATTTTTAAAAAATATGTATTCAAAAACTAAAAAAATGCAATTTAAAGTTATATAACTTTTTTTTAGCAGAAATATAAAATTCCTCAGTTTAAATCAAAGAAGCTATTAATGGGGAAGAAATAATGAAACAAAACATGTTGATATCTTTTATAGTTCCTGAGAAAAATATTCCTAACTGTTGAAAAACCTTATATTTCAGGAAAAGCAAAAGAAATGTAAGGTGTAGGTAAGAACTGATGTTCAGTTTTTCTCAAAAGTGCTTATAAAAAGAAAACCACTAAACAGAAATCGATAATCTTGGTCTTAAATTAAAGCCAAATATTTGCAGAATAAAAAAAAAGAAAAATAGAAAATCAACCTTTTGAAAATCAACAAGAGATCTGTTACCATACAAGACCCTTAACCATCTTACCGGTTTTTTAAAAAAGATCAAGATAAAAAAAAACTTAAGCAATAACAGAACACTGTAATTAGAATTAATTATTTTTTAAAATTAATACAACGATTGAGCTCCGTGAAGAGCGGCGTGTACACTCTTAAAACAAAAGAGTGAAATCCATCCTTAGGAAAGTGCATTTTCGCACCGAAAGAGATGGAATTAACGGGTCTTGTAGTAACGATCTCTAACAATTCCAAGGGGAAACTTTTACCTGTTTGTTTTAAGAGTGAAGGTAACGAAATTTTTCGTTACAGCTAAAAGTAACTAAAGGCGTTATCTTTATATATAAAAAAAGTAACTTTCAGTTAACGCGATACTCCAATATCTGGTAGTACTATATTTGTGAAATTTGAAAGTACGATAGATTAGAAAATTTTGGGGTATTTATCCAATTATCAATTGCTTAAATTAAAATTATTCACTCGATGTTTATCATTGGTTAATTTCCATTATTTTCGTCACATGAACTACAATTATTTTATCATACCTTGATTCTGCAGGAGTTGGTCAAAAACTTTCTCATCAATCCGTTTCTGTATAGGGCGATGAGTTGGACGTGTATTATCGGAGGCACGGGGAAGCAACTCTTTCTTGTCATCTCGGACCCATCTGAAAAAAAAAAGTTTTAATTTAAGGATGAATGGGCGCGCTGGACCGGGGGTCTCCAAAGCAAAGTGCATCAGTGTTAATCCTATGGAGAAAAAAAAATATTTTCTCTGCCACATTTCTCCGGCTGTATTGAATATTTTTAGAAGCGGATTTTTTTATGTGATAAATGTAGCTGACTTACAGGTCCCGACCTTCCCACTTTTTGAAATTGGTTCGAATATTTTTTTAAAATTTTCAATAAATAATTTTACACAAAATATTCGAAGCAATTTCAAAAAGTGGGAAGATAGAAACCTGTAAGTTATCTACATTTATTATTTAAAAAAAACCGTTAGTAAAAATATTCAATACAGCCGGAGAAATGTGGCAGAGAAAATAGTTTTTTCGCCACTGGATTAACACTGAGGCACTTGAGTTTGGAGACAAGCTGTCCAACCAATACCATCTAAGACAGGTGGTGTTGGTCCAGCGCGCCCATTCCCCCTTAAATAACAAGGGACTAGGGGTGTGTGAGACTACACGATTTGCAATCACCATTTAATAAATCAATACATTGAAAGGTAATTATACCCGTATGAGGTAATTTCAATAACTTTAAAACCTAAAAAAGTTCTAGAGCAGGGCCTTTTGCGTATGCGAGATTCGCTTAAAAATCTTATGACGTCCTACAGGAACTGGAGAACTCGTGTTCCGAATTAAAAGTAACTTTTTTCGTTTTACAGCAATACCTTTAAAACTAAAAAAAAGTTCCAAGGCAGCTACTCTTTGCGTAACAGGATTGAGTAGAATTCCGGGCCTATTGAAAAAAATTGAGTTTGACACATACATAATAAAAATAGAATATTCCCAAAAACAGAAGTACTATCAACGTTTCCCCCCAAAAAAATTATTCTAAAGCTACTTGTCAGGCCTATATAAAAGCTTCCAAAAAAGTGCAATTTTGGAACTGTTTTATTCTACACAAGCCCCCGAGTGGGTCATAACATGGCGGGAAAAATGAAACAGATTTTTAGTTATCCTGTCTCTTAGAAAGTGTGCGAGAGCGCACGGATATACCATCTCTATTGTTCATAGCCGTTTTCCTACCCATAAATATACTGCGCTAAGATTTCGTTCGGCAACCTTTGCAAAATATATATTACAACACTTTTTGATAATAAAATAAAAATAGAAAAAAGTCATTGCTTATGACAAACGAACCAACATATTTGGGCCCCCCAAACTTACTTCTATAAAATATTCGTGTGTATTTTTCTACATTTCAGTGTATACATTTAAAAATGACAGATGTAATTAGCGTGAGTTAACTAAATATTATCTTTTTCGTTTTGGAGATTTCCCCCTAAACGAGTTCAAAAATGGAATGCATATTCAATCAACCCAAAATTAATTATTTTTTTGTGAAATGATTATAAGTTTAAACACAATTTCATAATCAATTTTTCCTGAATTTATATATTTTTCATTGAATTTATATATTTTTCATATTAAAAAGTTAAATTTATTGGGCGTCTAGTCATCCTAAAATATTAATTCTGCGGTTTGCTTGTACTTCGTTGATCGATTCACAACAGATTTACGTTGTAAGTTATATCTATACAACCGGTAAAAGAGATTCGGTGATGTTTCATTAGAAAGTTTTATCGATAGTTATTTATTCTATATATTTATTGATTCAATTACAAACGAATCGCGGACCAGCAAACCGCAGATCAACAAAAATATAATCATCACCACGTGTTTGCAATAGCAATCCATGGTAAACAATGCAAAGATCATAACAATATTGTCACTTACCTGTTCCTGTGGCGTTGTCTGCGAACCAGTCGCTGGTAAAGGGCCTTAAAAGCAGACGCTGCGTTGCCCATAATTAAAAACCAATAAAACCAATTTAAACACGCTAAAATCCACAAACTACGTTTCTTTCTAAATGCACAACAACATGGCGTACTATAAGAAGTTTTCGGAGCTAAAACTTGCTGCTTTCTCAGTAGCTTGGTGAAGCCAGCATTTCTGGTTGGACACTGCCAATTCAGAAGATCTTGACCATGACTGTCCCATTGTCGTTATCTTTTGTGCGAATGAATGGCTGTCCAGGAATTATGAGTTATGTTTCGTGGAAGTATAGCAGACCCCTTTTCGGGACGAGATAATTATAGGTTTAGGAGAGGGGGTTGATATTTGTCAGGTGTGTTGTTGGTAAGAGTAGGATTTTGGTTGGATGGCTATGTAAAAGAGTGAGCAGGGCTTGATAAGCCCGTGTTGTGCCAGGCTTACTCTTCCAAATTTCAAAGCCTCAAATCTGGCGCGGGCAACCTATTTTTAGATGTGTTGCCACTGATTAAACGGAGATTGCATGTTTCTTTTAAATTTGTTTTTAATTTAGGTAAAGGAATGGTCACGTCTGCGGTCTGGTTACAGCTACGCCAAACACCGTCTTCTACCCAACAAAAAAACGAGCTCCGCCCCTTTCTAATAACTCTTTTGTTGAGTAAAATAGCAGCTTCAGTTCAACAAATACTTTAGCTAGGTTAGGTTGAACACTTCCGGCTATCTATTTCTCCAAGGCAATTTCTAGTTCACCGTTGTTCTAATTCACTGTCTTTATACGACACAAACATAGAAATATGGTGTATTTAAGTTGTCGCATATTATAGAGTTTACAAAAGGGCTATTTAAGGCTGGCCTCGTAATTTTGAGCCGTGGTTAAGTGACTAGGCCGACACCCGAGCTAACACCAAACCCAATCTTGTCAGAACTTTGGAACACGACAGATTTAACGTGTAGCAGTCCTATTTAACTCGACTCCTCAAGATTTTTTTTAAAAAAATTATACTGCTAAGCTTTACTCAGATGTAATTTTTTTTTCACAAAATGTCCCATACACCGAATAGTGTCAAAATCTTTAACAATGATCTGATTTAGCGTGCACAATCTCCCAATTTTTTTTTGAATAACAAGTTTTAACGAGAGTAATATTTTCCTTACAAAAATCCAATAAAATAAAATAATAAATAATAATAAATTATAATATTTAAGATATTATTTAACTGTTTAATAAATTTGTAGTTAACGTTTACATATTAATAGTTTAAAAAATGTCATTGTTCGCATCCCTAAAAAAGGCTAATCTAAACCTCTTTTTAGTTCAAAGAAAATGAGTAATTAAATGTCTTATTCTTATTACCCATTCGATAAGAATGAGTTTTGAATTTGAGAAACATTATAACATTGTTTTTAAATATCATTGTTAACCGGCATTGTTACATTCAAAACACTATTAGATTATTTTTTAATTCTTGTGAAACAAATATTTTATTTAACTGAAATAGCACCATTTTCAAATACATTAAAAAATTTTAAAGCATAAAATTCGACTAAAATAGCTTTTCAAGCAAAAAATTAGTAATACTTAAGAAATTACGTTGTAAACCGCATTCAAGAATATCTATAATCCTCTAAATTTACAACATGAATAACGAAAAAGAGAATCAAACAGAGATTAAAATTGAACACAAGGAGTGTAAGTAGAACTTTTGGAGTATATTCGTAGTAACATTTTATCGTGTGTAATGTTAGTTAAAACAAATGCCCAAATACATTTCACATGTAAAAACATATTATTCTTTAAAATTTTTATTTGATTTTCATTGCATGACGTTATTAAAAAAAATCGCATTTAGTCGTTCCAGCGTATTGGAATTAGTGAAATAGAAGTTAAATTCTCAATTTTAGCTTCCACACTACGTTTATAACGTAAAAAGTGGAAGGTATTATAATCGTTCAGTCCGTCTGTCTGTCCGCCACCCACTTTCATAGACCAAACTACAAATGCTATGGACAAGTGTGATACGTCAAAAAAATTCAGCTCATCGAAATTAGAATACATTGAAAATTTCAGAGAAGAATTCGAAGTACTTCAATTATTTAAAAAAACCTGCAAAATTTAATGCTCATTTAAAAAGCATAAGAAGCCATTTTTATTAGAATTAAATCACCATTGCGTTCGCAACAATCTCTCGAGAAACTTTAATTCTTTTAGACAATAAATTAAAATAAATTTATTTTTGCAGCATCGATCAGTTTGAAATGACGTCAAATAAGTAATGATTAATAATCAAACGATAAGTAATAATTATTGAATTTTCGAAATAAAATAAATGAAACTATCCAAATTTAGCATGTAAATGTTTAATATATAATTAATGCTGCGTTTGGCTCCTTTTTACTTGTTAAATACAACTGTTGTGTGGAAGCGGGTTAAGTGACAGATTCTGTTACAAACATACTTGGTTTTTTTTTGCCAAAAATAGATAACGCATCAGAATATGCGAAATTTCGTGTAATATTCCTCGCTTTTAAATAGAATGAAAATATTTCATATCAACATACAAAGAATCCGTAGTGAAATATATTTGACGTCATTTCAAAGTGATCGATTTCGCAAAAGTAAATTTATTTTAATTTATTGTCTAAAAGATTAAAGTTCTCGAGAGATTGTTGCGAACGCAATGGTGATTAATTCTATAAAAATGGCTTCTTATGCTTTTAAGAGCATTAAATTGCGGGCAAGTTTCTCGGGCGATTGTTGCGAATGGCAATGGTGATTTAATTCTAATAACAAACAGGGCCTTTAGCTATTTGTAATTCAAACTTTTAAACGCCAAAATTAACTATTTTCATTAATCTTCTTTCTCAGATTTAATAATTAGACTTTATCGTTTGCTAAATTTGTTTGAAGTTCGAAGAATAATGATGTAATCTTTTTTAATTAATTTTTTTTTGTGTAGCCACAATTTCCCGTTTACATTTCTTTCGAAAATTAACTTTTTATAGTTTGTTAAATTAATTTGCAGTTCCAAAAAATATATAATTAGTACAATTGATGCTTTAAAAATAAAAACGAAACTTTGCATATTTTTTTTTATGCCAAGTTAGAATTCTCTATGCATCTTTCTTCATACATATATAATGAACCATCAAAAGAACTTTATTGTGATATTACAACAATCCAAACTGAATTATATCACATAAATAAATATTCTTTCAAATTTTTTTTTATTTTAAATAAAGTTTCTCGTACGTTTAACGACATGGCAACAGTGAAAATATTGAATAAAAATGGAATTTGCATGTTATTTCAATGTAGATTAAATTTTTAGTTATTTAAATTTCAAATATACTTCTAATTTACATATTTTAATGAAATTTGGAATGTAGCCTAATCTGATTTTTTGCTTCAAAATGACGTATCCCACTTGTCTGTGGGACTTGTGGTTCTTTCTGTGAAAGTGGGTGACGGACAGACAGACGGACTGAACGATTATAAAACCTTCCACTTTTTACGTTATAAACGTAGTGTGGAAGCTAAAATATCAATAAAACGTATTGAAATAAATTTAAGTGAGGGACAGTAGTGCCAAATAAAAAAGTACAGTTTTGCATCTGTAGTAATTTTAAAGATTATATTTTTTCTAAAGAAAGAAGCGAAAACTGCTGTTGCTAAGATTCTAAATGAATTTCTAAGTTAAGGGGGAATGTGCGCGCTGGACCGCGGGTCTCCAAACTCAAGTGAATCAGTGTTAATCCAATGGCGAAAAAACTATTTTCTCTGTCACATTTCTCCGGTTATATTAAATACTTTTACAAACGGTTTTTTTTTAAATAATAAATGTAGATAACTTACAGGTCCTCTATCTTCCCACTTTTTGAAATTGCTTCGAATATTTTGTGTAAAATTATTTATTGAAAATAAAAAAAAATATTCGAACCAATTTCAAAAAGTGGGAAGGTCGGGACCTGTAAGTCAGCTACATTTATCACATAAAAAAATCCGCTTGTAAAAATATTCAATACAGCCGGAGAAATGTGGCAGAGAAAACATTTTTTTCGCCATAGGATTAACACTGATGCACTTTGCTTTGGAGACCCCCGGTCCAGCGCGCCCATTCCCCCTTAAATGCATCTATAATCTGAGCTGGTCACATGACCAGTCTTATACACAAGGACAGTAGTGACCAAAAACAAAGGGACAAAACTTCTCACTCAAAAGTATAAAATTCTTTTTATTTTAGAAAAAGGATTGCTTATTTTATAATTAATTTTTATTTCGAGTGGCGAAATAAGTAATTTTAAAAATTTTATTTAAGAATGTTCTAGGAAATAAGTGCACAGTGTGGGGGGGACAACGAACAGGAGTTATATTTTGAATAGTTAAAATGATCTTAAAGTAATATTTACAGCTATTTCCATGAAATTACTTTGTAGGGACCCAAATTATTCACGTTTGAAAGATTCACCCATATGCCTAACGCCGAAGCTAAGTACCTGCCCAAAACCCGTACAAACAACTATCACGAGGTTGCAGGCATTGGCTATTGATCGCTAGATTGTCAATTCTGAAATCGCCAAATGTAATCGCAATCAGTTGGTCCGTGCCATAGAAGTCTGTGCCAATAATAAATATTAATTTTTGATAATAAAAGTTTAGTTTATGCATTATGAAGTGTATGCATTTGAGGAAAATAAATATACAAATACAATAAATATACAAAACTCACAAACAAATTTCGAATCACAAACAACCTGTCACATCGCCCATGCTTAATATTGGGTTATTGGCGTATTTTTCCAATATCTACATTTGGCCCAATGTTTAAAGCAACCTTTTTTCTGGTTTCGGCTGCGAAAAACTCGCAGCCGGGCAGGTATTTAGTCACTCCGTATGCCTAATTTAGCTGTAATGTATATGTTTACCAATACGTACATGTATTTTGTAGTTAATACTAAACAATTCAAATTTAATACTTCATACAAGTAAAGTAAAATATCGATTTTTTCCCCGGTTCGCTTTAATATAAGTAAGTTTTTCTAATATCGTGAAAAAAAACTAATTTTTTCTAATATCGTGCAAAAAAACTAACTTTTTCATATCAATAATCGTGGCAAAAGTGATGCTTTTAACGAAATCGTGTTTCAAAGTTACTTTTACGCACTAGTGCGACAAAGTAAATAAGAGCGTCTGATTGGTGTAAAATTCTTTATTTGAGCGTGATATTTTAATCGGCGGCTTTGTGTTTGGTGTAAAATTCTTTATTTGAACGTGATTCTTTATTTGGCGTCTTATTTCCAATGCCAATCTAAGAAATACTTTTTGCACATAATTATAAAATAACCATTAATATAAATAATCATCTTCAAATCATTTGAATGTGATAATAGAATAATTAATAAGCCAATCAATAAATGTCAATTTAATAAATACTTTTTTGCACGTTATTATAAAAAATAGTGTATGACAACACGTTGAAAATATGCTTTTTTAAACTCGTGAATTTATTCAACTCGTTTAAAAAAGCCTTACTTTTCACACTAGTTGCATAAAAAACTATTTTGTAGTCTTTAGAAATATCTGTGTATGCATATACTGGTTATTTATGGCAGTTTTTGTGATTATATCAGCATTTTACATTAATTAGCAAATTAGAACGACCCTTAATAAAAATTCTTGGGAAATATTTGTGTACACATATACTGGTGAGTGACTTTTTGTGATTATTTCAGGATATTGCATTAATTAACAAATTTGAATGATCCTTAATAAAATTCTTGGGAAATATTTGTGTGTACATATATACTGGTGTTGTTGCGGTTTGTGATTATATCGGTATTTTGTATTAGTTAACAAACTAAAATGTTAAAAAATATCATTTCAAGTGAAAGGTACTTTAGACATCTTTAGGGTGAGGTGACTGGCTACAGAGCTTTAATCCTCCTTTAGTTTCAAAAAAAAAAAAAAATCGTTGTGTCTCACTGAGAGTCTTTTAAAACTTTCACTTAGCGACGCCGAGAGAGAAATGGAATGTTTTGAATACTTTTCAATTGAAAAAAATAAAAACCATTGGTGGCACGTTTGTCAGCCATTCATTTTTATAATTTTTTATGCCTCATACTGTTTATCTTGATGGATATTTTCTTTTCACTGGATTAATGTGCTGGATAAACCAAAAAGCGCAAAAGAAAAACTAAAAATGTGGCGCTGAGTACGATGTCGCCCTTAACGGTTGCGTTGGGTGCCTACTCAGGTGTCGAATCGTCACTTGACTGTGGTTTTAAAATACGACGCCCGTCGCCAATAGCCGTCATGTAGCTCTAATGCGACGATAATTCAAACTAAACTAAAAATGTGGTGCTGCCATCTACACTTAAAGCATCAAACTAAATGCCAACCTAAGAACTATTGTCTATAAAGTATATAAATACAGTTTTAAAGAAAATACAATAAAAGATTCACCTTCGATTATGAGGTTTTAATAAAAAAATGTATCTGGTCAATAATCTATGCAAAAACCGGTTTGCCAAATGAAACCAGCATTCGCTTTCGAACAGGCCGAAAGAAACCTAATTATTCGAATCTACGTTTTATAAAAAATATAATAAATAATCCCTTATATCTTACCAAAGATGGAAAATATTAGAACCGTGTAAGTTCAGATCCTATACTATAATCTAAAGTGTACAAAGGGATATTTCTGAATTTTAATTATGAACACTGAAGTGAGATCTCATTGACAGTGCAATTTTTCTAGGTGTATCTCAACAATTAAGTGACTTTCAAAAGCTTTTATTTTTATTTTTAAGCGCTTGGCATCTCTATCCTAATCTAACCTCTGAAAAGATATAGGTTTGGTTAATTGTACCCAGAACCTCTTGCGTGACAGCCCGACATTAAGCCGAAATTGCACATGTGCAAGGGGTAGCTGCCATAGATCTTTTTAGGTTTTAAAGTTATTGAAATTACATAATAAAGTAAATTATTAAAGTATTGATTTATTGAGTGGTATTTGAAAGTCGTGTGGTGTTACACACTCCTAGTTACCCCCCTACCATACTTCCATTGTGAACATCTTTTTTGCGTCTTTCCATAACAGGCATCAACTACACAAACCAGGAATATACCAGTTTCGCCTCAGAGTTTATCTCCGAACTCCACCTCCGTGCTTGCCGAATCCTATATGGAGGCGAAGTCCCCTCCACTCCAGAGCAAACCTCCTCCAATGGCGAGTTATTAGAAGATGAGGCATGGTATATACAAGAAACGGAGGAGAAGGGATTCAACTTCCACTGCCAGGTAAGCTATACACTATTACAACACTATACCGGGTTCGATTCCCGCCTTCGCCCTGGGTGTAATTTCCCTCTCTGTGTCAGTAAAAATTCTGTCTGTGTCTGTCTTACTTGACGAAGGTTTATAAGCAGGTCTCTGATCAAGCACACAAGTCGGAAATACGTCTACCAACCAACTACACTATAACAAATATATATGTTGTTTTTACAGAAAAAACTGTGGCCGTTTAATTTGTGGGTCCTAAACAAAGAGTTCTATAGTAGGGTAGAGACTGAACCTGGCAGCAGCACCATGGACCAACACGGAGACAATATAAGGAGGCATGTGGGGCTCGATGGCCGAGTGGTTTGGATCGCAGGCCATAATGCTAGCAGTCCGCGCGCTGAAACAGGTCCGGGTTCGATTCCCGCCTTTGACCTGGGTGTACCTCCTTTCTCAGTATCAAAATTATAAATTAACTAGCACTTTTGCCACTCTATTCGGGCTCCGTAGTGAGCCATGGCTGCCGATGGCAGCTCAGTACGAGTCGTTCCTCTACCCTACTATAGAACTCTTTGGTCCTAAAGTCATGTGAGCAGTCATAGTGCAGTACCATATGGTTGCAGGTTGTCTGGAGCTACTGCACTCCTTCCGTCTTCCAGGTTATGCCCTTGAATCACACGACAACAAAACAGAAAATCTGTCAGCTGGCGTGTCAGAAAAAATATGAATAATGTGTAATTTTTCTGTAAAAACATTTTTTGATAGTGTAGTGAGGCTACGATATTGTGGCGGATGTTGGCCTAACACCCAAAAAGTTTCTTTAGGAGCGGTCCTAGGGGCCCTAGAGCCCCAAATCTATAATCCCTATTTCTGAAATTGGTTCGAATATTTTGTTGAAAATTAAAAAAAATTATTGAAAATTGTTATTTAAATTGTTATTTTTTGAAAATTAAAAAAATATTCGAACCAATTTCAAAAAGTGGGATTATAGAGAATTATGAGTTAGCTACATTTATCATATAAAAAAAACCTTTTGTAAAAACATTCAATACAGCCGGAGAAATGCAGCTTAGAAGTGTATTTTCTATTGTATTAACACTGAGGCACTTTGGTGTAGAGACCCGCGTCATTCAGTCTCATTCGCCCTTAAGGGGGAATGAGCCCGCTGGACCGCGGGTCTCCACGCCAAAGTGCCTCAGTGTTAATCCAATAGAGAACAAAATATTTTCTAAACCACATTTCTTCGGTTGTAGTGAATATTTTTTACTGAAATGTGATAAATGTAGCCGACTTACAGGTCCCGACAATTCCACTATTTGAAACTTGTTCGAATATTTATTTTAATTTTCAATAAATAATTTCACACAAAATATTCAAAGCAATTTCAAAAAGTGGGATTATAGAGCCCTGTAAGTCAGCTACATTTATCGTATTAAAAAAAACCCGTTTGTAAAAACAATTAATACAGCCGGAGAACTGTAGCTTAGAATTTCCTCCCCCCCCCCCCCCCCATTGGATTAACACAGAGGCACTTTGGTGTGGAGACCCGCGTAATTCTGTCTCATTCGCCTTTAAATATAGAAATTTCCAATCTGGAGGATATAGTTGGGTTTATAATAGAACAACTGTATATCAATGTGTTTATAACATTTCAGGTTGACTATGATCACTATTACAACGACGATTACAGTGACGATAACTGTAAAAGAGCCTAACTTAACCATTTTCACTTAAATAGAGAATTTTCCAATTTTATGGGTTTGTAATTGAACACTCTGTGGTCTATATCAATGTGTTTGTAACTTTCCACTTTTTGTAACTTTCCAGTTTGACGATGATAGCTATTCCAATGACGATTACAGCGACGACGAAGAACTCGTTGATACACTTGACGATGTTACATACTGTAATGACGACCGCGTGACGAGGAGAGAGTTCGTAGTGGTACACGACTGCTCGTCAACCGACGCTTCATGGGTGGAGAGGATCGACTGCGTGTTAAGACACAGTGGATGACGAATGCGTCAACTGTGTTGTTATTCAATTCAAGAGGACATTTTTTCGGAAATAAAAATTTAAATGTTTATCTATTACTGTCGTATTAATTGAATGCCAGCTGATATGTCCAAAGAGATTGAGTTACAGGAAAAAGTTGGTGCACAATTGCACCGTAATCCTGGAACTTTCTACTTGCCACCACTATTGAGAGCGTGAATTTACTAATTTTGTGAAATATATTGAAATATCTATAACCAAACCAAACTGTAATATTTCTCGTGTTTAACTAACTCAATGTCCAAAGATATGAACGTGCCAATATAGAATTTCATGGGTGGAGAGGATCGACTGCATGTAAAGACACAGTGGATGACGAATGGGTCAACTGTGTTGTTATTCAATTCGAAAGGACATTTTTTCGGAAATAAAAATGTAAATATTTATCTATTTCTGTCGTATTAATTGAATGCCAGCTAAAATGTCCAATGGGATGAGGTTACAGGGAAAAACATTGTAAAAATATACTAAAATTTTTTAAGCAAGCTTGCGCCAGAATCCTGGAATTTTTTAGCTGCCATCACTATTTCGAGAGTGAATTTACCAATTTTGTGAAATAGCCATAACTTTGATGCACTGAGAAAGTGGTAAATTTATGCTCCGAATAGTGGTAGCAGTAGTGGTATACTGAACATCATCATGTTCAAAAATATTAGCCACTAGCTCTGAAGTTTCGTTTTATCAGTTACTAATAATGTCTCCAATAAAATTTTTATTTATTCTTTGAATTTTTAAAATAAACTTTGCTATGTAAATAAAGAGTTATTATTTTTATTTTTAAAATTATCCTTTGAAAAATTAATCTTTTGCAAACTCTGAAATACTTTTTATTACAATAATTCTCTTGAAATACATTTTAAGTAATCGAAATTTTTGAAAATACAAATTATGGCTTGAAAATAATGAAAAAAAAATAGTGATCAAGTCTTAAATAAAGCATTTTTTTTAAAGAGCTCTTTGTGTGACTTTAATTTAAATGGTTTTCAGCTTATAAAAAACTCATATATTCATCCAAAATAATGAACTATTAATGTTTCCCATATAATTTGAAAGAAAGTCATTATTCAACAATTAAATGTTACTCACACACAATGAAATGTTCCATACTATTTCTTCTTGATATTTTTCAAAAGCATACAGTGCATTACCTCAGATGCCAACTTACTATTACGCTTCATAAACTGCAACCATTCCTTCGAACTTAGAATTTTATCGTCATTTCTGACTACGAATGTCACCGCAGTGGCTTTCAAGTCTTGGCCGTGATGCAAGTCTCCAAGTTCCAAGGCTTCACATACGTTCGCGGCACAAATATTTCTTTCCAAGAACGAGGAACATTTTTTCTTCAGCGATTCTATCTCGTACTTGTCCGCCGCGAAGTAGAGCTTCGAAATGGCACCCCAATCTGCAACTTCGATGGCGTCGGTGTACATGAAGTGCAGCATTCGCTTGACGGTGTCGCTGTCCAAATCGGGAATGTCCACCATGTTGGTGTTCTTCTCGATCATGTCGCTCGACAGCATTTTTCGGAAGACTGGAGATCTAGCCACCAGAATAGCTTTGTGGACAGGAAACCTGGAAGAATCAGACTTCAATTCAAAATCACAAACAGATCCTTCAGTGTATAGGTTGAGTAGATCGGCTGACAAGGTATTTGAAAAGTCAGAGTCGATTTGCGATTTGCGTCGAAGTTGGTGAACTTCAGGTATGAAAGAATTGACACAAGGAACATCTTTGGTCCCGACTTCAGCAATCTCCAATTCCGAGTAAATAACTCCACTAGATAACGCTAAGTCACACTGTAAAATCAAAGTATCGTTCGGTAAATATAAGTCCTTATTTTCCATAAGCGTGCTTTTTAAAATGGAAAAAGGAAAAGACCACGTATTTTCCCCTTCTCTTTTTTCAAGCCAGTGATCACCTTCAGTTAAATAAGCACAGTTACCTTTATAGTCTAAAATTGATACTTTAACGCAAATCAAACTATCTTGACTAACATCTGTTTCAGAAATCTCCAATTGTAATATTTCTTTGCATTCGAAGCTATTTCTCCAACAAAATCTTAGTGAAATGTTCTCTTTAAAACTTGGTTTACCTAGGAAAATCTTGTTTTCATGTGGCTGCATGTCAGAAACTTTCTGAATTTTACAGATGATGGACCTCTTTTGGACTCCAATTTGGGTTCTTGCAAAACTTTGTCCCAACCACGAACGTACTTGGTTACTCTCCCACATACGTAAGTGGAGAGTTAGAGTGTCCCGCGGAAGGTATATTTTTTTTTTCTCACCAAACAACTCTTCATGCCTTATGAAAGTTGCTTTACTACGTGCTGACATACATATCATCTCCTTTTCTATAACAGTCTTAAGAGAACCATCGGACGCTAGAATAGAAAGTTGGAAATCCATAAAGCCGAGACCGCAATTAAAACCATCTAAATAATAAATAATAGCATTAGAATGCCCCTCACCTCTCGGATAAATACGCATATCAAAATTTTGTTCGCCATTTTTAAAGTTCGTAACAAAGTTGGGACTTTGTATGAAACAATTCCTTTTCTCCAAACAGTAGCTGAAGTTTTCGATTCTCCACACAAACGTAAATCCGAGACTATCGAATTCTTCATCTGTCAACGCCATTGCAAATAGGTTTGGAACGCTGGCACTCAAGCAGCAAAAAGTAACTGAAAATATTGAAAGGAAGAGTAGAAAGTAAAAATCTCACAAAATGAAATAAGTTTTTACGGCAGATTAAACCTCATATGTATTTCAGAGCAGATTCAACCTCATATGTATATATCTCGTTCGTTCAATGTTATCACCATTACAAGGATAGTATGGAATCTTATCCTTGCTTGATACAGTCCTGCACCAAAGTTTAGACACAGAAGCAATTCATGAAAATATCGATAGTATTCCTTAATTCCCACTAAATTCTTTTTAATATATATTGTTAAACTCGTAAGAAAAAAGGGTAACAAAAAGAAATTCAGAAAAAATTAAATAAAATTGTCTAACATCAACAATTCGAAATTTTTCAAAATTGCCATGCCTCAAAAGTATAGACACAAATGTAATGTTTATGCAAATTATTGAGCGGAAGTGACTGTGTTATCAAAGGGGAGTGTCTCAAAGCTGCTATAAAGGGATTGGAATATTTTTTACTGCTTATAATGATGCCTAAGTCAAAGCAATTTTCATTTGCCGAGATTATAAGAATTTGGAAATTAAAAAGCCGAGGTAAATCAGTTTCTGATATTTCACTTGAACTGAACCGATACAAAAGATGTATTTATATAGTTTTAGGCACGTGGTGATGTATAACAGGCAAAAGCAAGGTCTGGAAGAACCAGGGCGACCAGCAAACGAGATGAAAGGCAAATTAGGAAACTTGCTTCAAACAGACATTGCTCTGCAAACCAGATTAAAACTGAAATTGCCAGCAAGGTTTCCCGAGAAACTATACGTAGAAGAATTGTGGCATGTGTATTTAAAACAAAATCTAAACTTAAACGTAAGCCGCGGTTGCAGTCTCATCACAAAGACGCAAGACTAAATGGGCACAGAAGCACACGTCATATAGGGATAAATGGCTAGAAGTAATCATCAAAAAAATCTTTAGTGATGGAAAAAAAATAGAACCTGGATGGCTCCAACAGGTTTTCTTACTACTGGCATGATCTTCGTAAAGGTCCTGTGACTTAGTTTAGCCGAAGTCAAGGCGGTGGGTCAGTGATGGTTTGGGGAAGATTTTCTGTAAACGACCAGACTTCTTCAGCGTTTACAAAGGGGAAGCAAAACTCTGAAAAATATCAGGAAACCCTCGAGAGTAATTTGTAAGTGTTGGGGGAGTTTTTATGTGGGCCTAACTGGAAATTTCAACAAGACAACGCCTCTATCAACACATCCAGCTCAACGAAAGATTGGTTTCGAGCCAAAAAAAAATCACGGTTCTCGATTGGCTTACATATGGCCCCAACTATTATTCTATAGAAATTGTATGGGGAATTCTTACAAAAGTTGTATATGCCAATGGAAAGCAGTATACCAAAGTTTCTAAACTTAAAGAAGCTATTGAAACAGCGTGGTACGATATCAAGCCTGCAACCCTGAAAAAGCTTTGTGCTTTCAATGAAAAAACGTTTTTTGGAATTGATAAAAAACGAGGAAGCTTTATCAACTATTAAAACTTTTCCTGTGTTTCCAAAAATTAAAAAAAAATTATTTGTGCCTAAACTTATGTGCAACGGATTTTTGTCATTTTTTCTATCTTTACGGCTACTTTGCCATATATTTCTTTTTTCATTTTCTAAATTTATATTTTTGAATATAGATGTGCGTATGTTTAAGTGTAATAAATAATAATTCTCCTCTTTAAATACTAATTTGTAAAACATCATATTTGTGTTGTGTCTAAACTTTTGTGCAGGACTGTATGATAAAATACGTATATTTATCAAAGATTAAAATTTATCTAAAATATTTTTACTTTCGATTACCTAAATAAGGTAATGAAAGTATTGCGATGCGTGGTCGAAAATCCAAAAGGAAGATCTGCTGATTCTCTAAAAACCTAGGTTTGAACATTGGCCTAAGACTATGTCCTCACTACGACAACAAACGCCACAAAGGCAACAAAATTTGGCGACCGCCAAAGGCGCCAAGCGATGCAATAGCATGGGGGTGACTCTGCCAAGTTGCCAAATTTTGTTGCATTTGTTGCCTTTGTGGCGTAGTCAGGACATAGCCAAAGAGCTACAGACTTCAAATTCGGAAGCTTTCAAGGAAGCGATGCATTTTGTGTCATATTCGGATTCAAAACAAATGATGTAATTGTATTTCTTAATATACACTGCTAAAAAAATTTAGGAGAGCGCATGGTTTAAACCCTATCACCCCCAATTATTCCATTTGGAATCACAAGCTCTTGCAATTTTTTTTCTCAATAAGTTAAGTTCGTACTTATTAATCGTTAGATGGAAGAATCATGTGTTTTGAAGAATTAAATCATGTTTGTTTTAATTAAATGAAAATATGAAAAACATGGTAAAATAAAATTAAATCTAAAACAATTTTATGAAATAAATTGACCCTAAATTCTTCACGCTGGCATTCTTAGATGTTTAATATAACTTAGATGTTTAATAATTGATTTTAACTTTTTTTAAAAAATAAAGTTTTGAAAAACATTGTTATTATAATTTATTCAAAAGTTATAATTCCAATTTTTTCCCCTTAAATTTTAGTTAAAAAACTAAGATTTCCCCCCCTGTTTTTACAATTTCATTCTGGATGCATAATGAATCTATTTCACAAATTTTAGTATTTTAGAATAAAAAGTTGGAATAGAAAGGGTTAATAAAAGTTCGCAAAGTGCTCCCCTAATTGTTTTGAGCAGTGTATTTAAGATGGTTTGATTTTGTGGTATTATAATTTAACTCTATCCAAATAATAATTAACACTGTGTCCTAAGATGACTCTTTTCGATAACATTGGCCTCCTATGGGTAGCCCATAACAATATTTTTGGTTTACCCACCACCAATCCGTGTGAATCCCTTTTACGATTTTTGTCAAACAAATAAAATCAACATGAGGCCATGTGGGCAAAAATTATCAAACGGTATTTTAAGATAAAGAAACTCAATTTTTTATAGGACTCAAAATATTGCCAAAAATTCCTTACCGTCCCGTGTACCGAATGTCAAATTTTTTAGTTTAGTGCTGAAACTAACACATTTTTTCCCAAAAATTGCATTCATTTGAATTTTAAATTGAACTAATATCATATAGCTTAACAAATTCTTTCCATAAAATGTTGGTTTTTGGTATTTATAATATGGATTTCTCTTTTCTTAATCTTGTCCCTGGGTTTTGGTATATTCACTGGTCTCATTGCTAAAGTGGTTAATAGAGACACTGGATGGAGGTATACTATAATTCTTCAATCATGAAAACTGGATTGCAGAAAACTCACATTTTAGTTAGTAACCACATTTTTTTCGCAAGACTTTACCAACAATACTAAAAGTAAAAAAAAAAAAACTTAATTAAAATGATCTGCGTGGCTTTATTGCTTTCCTTAAAGTTCCTCAGGGTTGAGGTTAACTTTGCTAGATAATTGGCAGGTTTTTTTTAACAAATAAGCCGAACTTTCTTTTTGTCATTCTAGAACCCTTATAAGCATTTTTAAACACATTTAAAGTCACTTTGAAAAAATAAATTTCACAAGTATTTTATACCTGAAATTAAAAATTATGGTAGAACTGCCCATATATATTAATTGCATATAAAACATTAAATATTGCCTGGATAGAATATTTGTGTGCTTATCGAAGCATTAACAGAGTTAAATGTGATTATGAGTTAAGTAATTACTTTCTTAAAAAATTCTAATCTTAATTACCTTTTGTTGTTTATCTCAAAACAAGATTTTTCTCTCTTTACTTTGTCTCAAAAAATATTTTCAACAAAACTATTAACTCAAATTGTTTAAAAAATTTTTTTTACCTGTCTCAGAAATTACATGTAGGTTTTGGAGCTTGGTTAAAGTCATATCTTTTATGAAATCATATCTTTTTAGAAATTATGATAAACATATACCTTTATACCATTTCTTACTATTTTCAAACTATTTTCTTCTTAACCTATCTCACCTTTGAAATCAATAAGACAAATAATTTTCTTTTAGGGAAAGTGTTGTTATTCAACTTGTAGTAAAAAAGCACCTTCATTTATTGACATAAGAAATTCCTTACAATAAATGGGATCCTTCCTTACAAAGTGGGAATTTCTTTTCTTCAAAAATTCATATTAAGTATATGGTATAGTTAAGTATATGGCCATTAGGAAATTTTCAAATATTCCCATAAACTTAATGGTAAATTTTATGTAACTAACAACCTACAGGAATTTTGAATGTCACAAGGAACCATTTTAGAACATTCTTCTCACCGCAAATCATGAAACGATTAAGGTATAAAAACAAAATCACAGAATCAACGTTTCCTTCTAAACAAGTGACCCCTTCGCGCACGTCAACCATTGGGCGATAGAAAAAATTGGAGACGCTTGGCGAGAATAAGATATGAAGCCAAAGGCGCCAATGCAAATTAAATATTGAGTTGGGCAGATTTAGAGTTTATTAGCATACTTGCCTATTTTTAGTGTCAATTATCTAATATGAAAGGTAAGGCAATGAAAGTATTGTAATGGGATCGAAAATCCGAAATGGAGATTTTGTGTTTTCTACACGTTTTTAGAGGGTGCTGATTCTAAAAAAGTTTTTTTTTTTTAAATAAAGCGGGCTGTCGGTCAGACTTGTCTGAAATCACGCTACCAGTTCGAACTAAAAGTGATACAGACTCCAAAACTGGTACACGTGTTCCCAGTACCTGTCGGGCGCCATAATATTGTTTTCAAGAAAATTATGCTCAAGAGCTACTATAGAATTTGTTTTGGTTTTAAAGGTATTTCTAAAAAAAAAAGCTACCGCCTGTTTTCTTTGTTTGTTAGAAAAGTATGACATGAAACACCTACTTTTTATACTTTTTGTCCGCTGTCTTTTACGTTTTTCCTTCCATCTTTTCATTTCTTCTATGGCGATCTGTTTTAATTTCAATTCCAACAGTGTAATATTATGTCTTTATTTTGGGTTAGACCAGGTATGATACCAGACACTATCTTTTTTACATTTTCGTCAGTCTATCCTTATAAGAAATTAAGTTAAATGAGTTAACGGGAAAGTAGGCTATTCTTTCAGAATTTCTTTTCATTCATTTCTTTTATAGTATGCGACGCGTCGCCAAATAACTAGCCAAGCCTTTGTGTTGGGCCTATCAAGAAAAACAATCATGGCGTCATTTGGCAAACCTGTTTTCGCTTTGATTTCCTAGAGTTAAGAAGAAGATGGAGATGTTTGGCGAGAAAAAGTGAAGCTGCCAGAAAGTCGCCAAGTAACCCTAATAAGTCAAACAAACCGCTCACTCAAGGTTAGTTCATGCTGAAACAAATTATTTTAAAAAGCTTTAATTAAAAATAAAAAAAAATGACTTCGCAGTTGTAGGAATATACCGAGATCTGAAATTTCCTTTACTGATAAAAAAAATTCGTTGTAATTAAAAAACATTTATGAGTCAGAAATCGCTAATTCGATGCCTATCCTGTGTAGAATAGTGCCAAATACTTCACAGAGAGCGTTTGTTTGGGCTTAAAACAAAGCGATCGATGGCTTCACTTGGCAAACCGGTTTTTGCATTGGTTTTTGGCCCGACAGCATCTCCATCTTGTTTTTAACTCCGTGATGACAACGACAGCGTCCATCCCACCGAATCTTCTCCCAACGAACCTGTTTCCATGGAAACAAACAAAAGAAGAAACGGAAGAAGAATTTGATTATTGAAAAGGAATGAATATGCAGGATACCGGTCTTTAGTGGTGAAAGTGTCGGAAGGGTTAGGTATGGCCAGGTCTCTACCGCTGTGGTTCAAGGGTTTAACCCCGGAGTTGAAGAAGTTGGCTGAGGATACTTTGGGGGAGACTCAGGAAGTGAGGGATACAAGTATCTTGGAGCTCAGGAGACTCGTGGAAGGTGAGCTTTTTTTGGTTTTATTAAACAAACAATGGACGATTAGAACGGGAATTATTTTAGATGCGTGGTTTTGATGAAGGTTATCATGTGGTTTTAGATGTAGCAACAGCATTCAAATGAATAAAATTTTTTAATTATATTTAAATAAGAAGACCGTTGGCAGACAGGCAGGCAGATGTCCGCTTGGGCGTGCGAACCGACGCGACTGACAAATACAATGCTCAAAAGAATTAGGGGAATGAATGGTTTAAACCCTTTCACCACCCAATGATTCCAATTGGAATAATCAGCTTGCGATTTTTTTTCTCACTAACTTGAGCTAGCACTTATTTATCGTTAGATGGAAGAATCGTGTCTTTTGAAGAACTAAATAATGTTTATTTTAATTAAATGAAAATATGAAAAACATGGTAAAATAAAATTCACTCCCAAAACATTTTATGAAATAAATTGACCCCAGATTCTTTACGCTTGCATTCTTAGATGTTTAAAAATTGATTTTAACTTTTTTTAAACAAATAATGTTTTGAAAAATTATTGTTATAATTTATTCAAAAGTTATGATTCCAATTCCCCCCCCTTAAATTTTAGTTAAAAAATTAATATTCCCCCCCCCCCCCCCCCTGTTTTTTTACCATTTCATTCTGAATGCGTAAAGAATCTATTTCACAAATTTTAGATTTTTAGAATAAAAAATAAAACGTTGGAACTGAAAGGGTTAACAAAAGTACGCAAAGTGCTCCCCTAATTGTTTTGAGCAGTGTATTTTAAATGATAGATCTTTTATGTCATACCTTTCATAGAGCAAAAATTAATTTGAAATCTAACTGACAGAACAGAATTTAGACTGTAGACTAGGAATGGACGGGAGACCAGACTGAGATACGGAAGGACATCTTCCAGCATGTCAATACTTCTTTTCTATTTTTTTTAAAAATTTCGAATTAAGAAAAAGTACTAGGTTAAATGACCTTGGTTTGTCAGTATAAAGTAGCAGAGCAAAAATGTGAGAAAAAATTATTTATTTATGAGTATATTTATGCTTTCGTAAGAAATGCGTTTATCTTTATGATCCCACAACTTTAATATTTACAAAAATCATGAAATATTCGAATAAATAATCTTAAAGTTGTGTTCTTTTACTGGTAAAGTGTAGTTTTTTTAAAAAATATGGAACCAAATTATGCGTTGCTATAGGACATTTTACAGATTTGTCTTTTAAATACGAATACAATCCCTCATACATTTTTTGTTTTTACCAACCACAACCTAGTATAATAGTAATAATGGTTGATAAACTCTAACTAATAATATCTGAGACAAACATCGACTAATTATTATGGCATGGAAACTCATTTTTAAAAAACATTAACAATCTACAATACTATCTATTTCATTTTTAAAACTTAAGCATACTTATTAATATGCTATTTAATTATAAAAAAAGCATACTAAAAAAAAAATATTTCTTCGAATAACTTTTTTCACACATAAATTTTATTTGCCATGATTATATAATAAATAGAAGTAATGATACGCCATTTACGAAAACAGTAAACCAAATGTTTTTCTTTTTATTACAACAAGGCGTAAAAACCGGCTTTGCGCTTCGCCAAATGAGATAATACGAGTAATTGGACGGTCACGTTGAGAGCAGAAGCTAATGTACTTAAACACAAAAACATTAAGAATGAAATACATTTTTCTGAGTAATATGGCTGAGTGGCTATGTATAAAAAAATATTTATAAAAGCTGTTTTGGTAACTATTAACAGAATGTTCAATAGCTTTTATGTATGCTTGCATGTTTTAAAAATATGTTATTGTGTTTTCTAGCAAAATTTTTTAACTACACAATTTAATGCAGTGCCGAATGCCATATTTGTTCTAGAGATCCGAAAGTCTGTTGAACAATCATTTACTAATAACTGGTTGTCCCTGGTTAATCCTAACGGAGTTTGTAATGCCAATTAGAACAAAGGAATTATATTTAAAATTCAAATTATTTAGTTATTTATCAGTACCATGTATTATCAGTATGTATACTCGAAACACACTAAAAGCAATTGAGGAGCAAATATTTAAATCAATTTTGCTCCTTCATATACAATTTTTCCAGAAAACACAAGAAAAAACTAATTTATTCAAATGTAATGAATTTTAGACCTTTTAATTTCTGTGTCCCTATTTAATAGGAATATTCGTACACTCTTAAAACAAAAGAGTGAAATTCACTCCTATAGGAGAAGTGCATTTTCAGCACCGGAAAGGAGTGAAAATTAACTCAACGCAGATTGTTTTCTTTTATTTCTTTTACCCACTCCGAAAATGAGTGAAATTCAGTCCTATAGGAGAAGTGCATTTTCGGCACGGAAAGGAGTGGAAATTAACTCAGACTGAGTTAAAACCGCTCGTTTGTTTTAAGAGTGTAGGCATACTTTTAACTATTTTCATCAACATGCAGGATAACCATTAGAAGCTAAAAATTTGTACTAGGAAAAATATTATACCTATGTCACTTGAGCTGTAAGTATATCTTTGATTAGCTGGATATTTCGAAATCAGAGTTTGGGTGAAACTAATCCTGAAAAGAAAAACGCCTTTTGATTAGTTTATTGTGGTATAAAATGTCTTTTGATAAAAACTTTTGTATATATTAGTACCATTTAAGATAGAGTTAAAACAAAGAATACTAAGTTATTACTATTAAAATAATTTTTGGTGATAACAAGGTTGGTATGTTTGCTCCTCATATTAAATTCTTCTTTTGAGATAACACAAGAATAATAACGTCGAACAGAACAGAGCAAAAAGCTGACGGAGTACATCTCACTAACTATGCAAACCCTCTCAAACTACAACACTACTACTACTTCGATCTTTAAACGTTTTCCCCATAGAGATCCTAGTAAAAGTATTAGAGTGGCAGATCACGTGACATCCAATTGTGGACACGCATGGAGCCAAGAATACCATGGCCAACTTGCCAGTGTTGCCATATAATGAGAAAAATACTCCGGCGTCATCGAAAAAATACCATTTAATACTAAAATTACAAAAAAAAAAAACCTAGAAAAGCGTTTCACGTATTTTTTGTTATAAAGTCACTAAAACGAGCCCATAATGCAGCTAGTATTTTTATGTTTTTTTTGCAATTTTAGTATTAAATGATATTTTTTCGATGACGCCGCAGTATATTTCTCATTAAAGAGGTGGCAAGTTGGCCATGGTGATTTAGCTCCATGCGTGTCCCGCTGCCGCAATTGGAGGTCACCTGACCTGCCACTCTAATTCTCTTACTATGATCTCTATGTAGGGTGATCAGATGTTTTCAACATCAATGTAGCACAGTTTTCAAGAAGCAAAAAAAAATTTAAAAAAAACTATAATTCCAAGGCATCAAGTTTATTTTTCAGAATTATTCTAGTTTCAGTCTTTTAATCGACTCAAGTCTTTTAATATGATACAGATACCTTAGACAGTTTAGAAGAAAAAAAAATTGAAGAATTATTTATTGACTTTTTAAGTTACAATATAATATTCTTGGCCGCCATTTATAAGAGACTACTGAATTATTAAAAGAATTGAGAGTATATCATGTCAGAATTATCTCGTTTGATTCTGGTTGGAATATTAGTTTTCACAAAGAAAATGCCCTGCTAATGATTCTAATGGAGAAATATTTATCATCATACAAAAATGCAGGACATAAAGCCGTACAAATCTAAAATGCAGGACATTTTACATATTTTATAACTCTTGGAAAAAGGGAGGACAAAAACCAAAAAGTAGTACAGTACTGCAAAATGCAGTACGTATGGTCACCCTATTTCTATGGTTCTCATTGAAAATTCATGTCATTCCAGATCTGCCAGACGTGCGCACGAGGACAGACGACGTATTCCTGCTCCGGTTTCTGCGCACCAAGAAACACGACGTCAGGAAATCACTTCGCCTCCTGCTCAACTACCACGCCTTCCGGGACTCGCAGCGAGGACGGTTGGTCGGAAGGACACCGTCGGACGTCAGACACGTCGTCCAAGACATGGACGTCGTGTTCTACGCACCGAGAAGGACGCACAGAGGGTCGCACGTCGCGGTGTACAGAGCGGGTACAGTCTATTAAATAACGTTAATTTCAATAATGTAGTTGGTTAACTCATAAGCATTAGTGTAGAGGGCGCTACGCACTGAAAAGAAGTTGCTGTTGAAAAGCTTCTCAGCCAATTGGATTTAGATAGAAGCATTTAGAAATAGATTGGGTCAAAACTGGTTATCGGTTCAAAATACACATAGGTGGCGCCAATCACGCTTAGTTAAGGTTCAAAAAAAGGACGTCGTCGGACGTCAGACATGTCATCCAAAACATGGACGTCGTGTTCTACGCACCGAGGAGGACGTACGGATTGTCGCACGACGCGGTGTACAGAGCGGGTAGAGTATATTACTATAACATTCATTTAAACAAAAACCAATAAGTTAACTTATCGGCTTTAGCGTAGGTAGCACGACGCACTAGTTTACCCAATCGGATTTGATGGCGAAAAGCACTTACAGATAGGTTGGGTCAAAACGGGTTACTTATTCATAATTGACAGATGGCGCCACTGTAGCTAAGTATAGGTTCAATAAAGAGAGGCCGTCAAACACTTCGTCCAAAATGTGGACGTCGTTTTCTTCTCGTTCTACGTCGTTTCTTTTTCGAGGAGGATGCAGGGAGGGTCGCACGTCTCTGTGTACAGAGCGGGTAATAATTAATAGACTGCTACTAATACCGGGTTGCCCCGTGGTGGAGATAGGAATAATAGAGAATTGTTACCAAGTAAAAAACCAATGCAAGAACAGGTTTGCTAAGTGACGCAATTGATTGCTTCACGATTAAGCCCAAACTAACGCTTGGCGAATTATTTGCCGGTAACTATGCTATGGCTTGACAATCTAGTTGGAATCAATGTAGACTTTTTAGAGCTGTGCAAAAAAAGTTCTCACTCTTTATTATTTCGGCCGTTATTTATCCTAGAGAAACGGACCATTTTGCTTTTGTTAACACAAAACATTCTAAATTGATTGCAAGCCACAAAATCTGGTGTTCGTAGTGTTTTGGACTTGTTTAAAACAGATCCTGTCAAACTGATCCTGCCATTTCGTAACTAATCGCCGTAAACTCGCCAATAGTCCATGAGTGGCTCTAATGTTATGCTTATCCAATCCAACCAATGCAAAAACAAGTTTGCCAAGAGAAGCCATTACACGCTTGAATAATCTTATATTTCGACTTGAAGGCTTTCAGGCGGCTTCAATAGTTTTTCTCGCCAAGCATTTCAATGCATTCCTATCTCTAGGCTGGGGCCAATTTTATTTGCGCCACCCTATAGAACTTTCATTTCAACAAATCCCAAGTAGTTGTTAGTCTCTTAAGCAATGGTGTAGATGGCTCGACGTACTAAAAACAAAGTGCGGTTGAAAATCTAATCCAATCGGATTTGATGGCGAGAAATACTTAATAAATCGATTGTGTTAAAATGGGTTATCAATTCAGATTAAACATAGAGGGCGTTACTGACGCTTAGTCTAGCCCCAAAAAAATACGCCGTCGGACGTCAAGCACGTCATCCAAGATATCGACGTCGTGTTCTACGCGCCGAGGAGGACGAGGGTAGGAAAAAATTTGTTCCCTTTTCCTCTGTTTACTCCTATCTTAAGGTAAAAATCAAATTTTACATGCATTACGCACACAAAAAACACACAATGTATCATTTTAGATTTAAGCAACTGATAAAGTGCGATTTGGTTCTTTCCCTTTTACCTGCTTGGGCGAAAAAAGACTCATATTCAATGCCATAACACGAAACACGGGCCCTTTTTTTTTTACTAAGATACAATAATTATGACTGTTTTTTAAAATTATAAAACGAAAAAAAAAGTCTTAAGTCTTATTCTTTTCAATGTCATTGTCTCTTGACCGCATCAAAATTTGTCCTTATTGCCATTGTATATGAATGGCTAAATGTAAAAAGGAAACAAGTCCACAGGACGGTTTCCATACACGAATCTTCTTTTACTTAATAGTTAAAAGGAAATATGGCAGTGGGAATTTATACTAACGTCACTTGACGCAAATTTACATTTAGTGATTCATGCGACACATGGGTATCTTTCGATCAGTTAAATATGTTGTAAAACATCTAATTTTCATTGTTCTCTAAATACTTTGTTATCGTGTTTAAAATTGTCTGACTAACCACAATTATTTGAAAATAAACTATTGTTTTGTAATTTACTACTACTTGCCCTTTTAATATCTTTATCAAAATGGATATCTCCTGTTTTTTAAAATTTGTCTCCCAAATGAAAAAAAAAAAGTTCTCTTTCGGAAAATTCGGAATTCGATAAAAATAATTAGAATGTAGTTAGATTTATGTCATTTATATATTATTGCAAATATAGTTTTTTTTTTTACACAAAGGGAATACATTTAAATACATTTTTTCAGCATTAACACAAGTTTATTAAATTAGCTTCAGTTTAATTGTTTTTATCTCAAGTTGCTTACATTAATATTAAATTTCAGACCACACTTTAAAAAAATTAAGGTGCAATTTTAAAATTGCAAAATGTCATGTCTATGTTCAATTGGATTCAAAATATATTTTATCCTATTACCATTTGGATTTAAAACCTATTTACTTAAGATAGAAAAAAAGAATGTCCCAATATTTAAAAACGAAATGAGTAAATTATGAATTTAAATTAAGTTCAATAGCAAATCTTTTATAGAAAGCTTGTTATATGGGGCAGTTACTGTTAAATACTTCTTGTTTCTCTTAGCTTTTGTTGACACAAAGGAAGTTGTAGAACTTCTAAGAGGACTGTCAGTCCATAACTAATGCTTAGTTTTGAATCACACTTGGCAAAAGAATTGTTTTGCCATGTTATCCCATTCTCCAGGTATGGGAACCATAACATCCATTTAAAACAATTGAAAGAAATAACTCCGGTTATTATTATTAATTAATAAGTTTAAAAGGTCGCCACTGCTGTAATTTTTGGCTTTTAAATTTCAAAATATATAACTAAATAGCTAAACATTTTCGTTCATTTGTTTCATTGATGTTATGTTGATTCCCACACATGGAAAAAGGCTAGCATGCAAGCAATATTCTGCGAATTATGATTACAAAACTAATGCATTAGCTCTATGGGACTGACAATCTCTAATCGTATATTTTACTTACGGCTTACAGAGTAATTTCTCTTACTGGGCTTTTTTTTATTGTTCTTGAAACTTTATTTTGTAATCTGCTACTATCTCACTGTTAAAATATAAAGTGACGTTTCCTCCTCTGGTTTAACAGGGTGGCACGTTACTTTTCCGCGTTTGGTGTTACATAATTTTATGACTGACACTACTAATAGTCATTTGATATCTACTTCACGCGGTTTTTTTAAAAAAAATCATTACGCATGGTTTTTGAATTTCCCAATATAGTATAGAATTAATACTTAAAATTTGTTTTCTTAGAATCAATTTATGTTCGTATATATCATCGATCCTCTATTAAAGCGCCATATACGTGTGTGTGTATGCTTTAGGAATGTAAATATTGGGGTTTTCTGTTATTCTTTAAAAGAAATAAAGATTAAAATCAAAACACTTTAAAAGGTTTTAATACGCAGTTTCATGCTTATATGAAGAATATGTGAGGTAATAGTGTCAAAGTAATTTTTTTTTAAAGGTACTCTCAAAAGTAGAGGTGAAAAGACAAAAACGTTGAATTTTTACTTCTGATAAACAGCATATCGAGATCTTAGAGCAATCTTAGTTTATGCCACAATATCTCATACAACCTATTTATGTCTACGTAAGTGAACATACAACCTGACTTCAGAATTTTAGGTTCTTAGGTTCGAAGTGGGCGAAGACGCGGCTTTAATGAAACTACATGTGGCGAATAATGATTGTTTAAACATACAATGTTAAACACAAAAACAATAATTCCTGCTAAAAATACATTTTACGCCTCTTAGGCTATCCCGCAATTACTTATGCTAACTTGTTAAGTTTCCCTAAGTCCACACACAGTCTCTTGTTATTTGTTATCTTAGGCTCATTTGCCTCACTATAAGTTATGCAACCTTCAACGACCTGATGGCAGTGTTGATGATTTGTTTAACGGTCTGGAGTACAGTAGGAATAAGACATGTGGCCAGTAATGAATGACATTTACAAGTAAAATGCCGAAATTAAAAAAAAAATTGTCAGCTGAACAGCATGTGTTTCGAGATATGTAAAAGCGATTTGTTGTAATTCATATTGCAATATCGCATACAACCCACCGTAAATCGACACACAAGTTGACCCCGTCATTTCTTTATTTAGGCTCCTTCGACATCAACCGGGCTACAGCCGAAGACTTGGTGTCTGTTGTGCTGATGGTGGGCGAGATGATACTAGATTGCGAAGCAACCCAGGTGTGTGGAGGAATCATCGTCCTAGACATGGGCGGCATGTCCATGAAGCACTACACGCAGTTCTGCACAACGAGATTCGCGTCTTTCGTCGTTAGCGTCGTTCAGGTGAGGTTTCTTTTGTTAGACTATTCTTAGTATAGCTCACGATATAGTGTGATGTCCTTTCTTATCGATTCGATATTGTGATATCAAGAGGTGACCTTCAGGTGTAAACTACTTACTTTTAGTATAGCTCATGATATTGTGCGATGTCCTCCTTAGATAACGCAATATTGCGATATCAAGAGGTGACCGTAAAAGTAAGCTATTTATTCTTGGTATTGCCCACAATATTGTGCGATGTTTCCTTATTAACGAGATATTGCGATATTATGAGAGGTGATCGTTAGATGCGAGCTACTTATTCTTAGTATAGCTCACGATATTGGGTGATGTCGTTCTCATATCAGCTATTGGGATATCCAGAAGTGACCTTAAGATGCGAGCTACTTACTCGAAGTACAGCTCCCGATATTGTGTGATCTTTTCATATCAACTCGATATAATGATATACACAGGTGATAGTAAGATGTAAGTTACTTATTTGCATACGATATTATAAAGTTGATATCCTTCTCATATAAATACAATATTTCTATGATATCGCGATGTTGAGTTAACATACAGAGAGAACCTACAGAAAAGCCCAATTCTGCTTTTCTCTGTATTTCGTTGTTAGCGTCGTGCTCGTGATTTTACACAGACTATCCTACAATATTATATTGGATGTCTGAATGATGTCCTTCCTATATTAACAAAACAATATTTTACAATTATGGTTCAACAGGGATTTAAGAGAGAAACCAGTTACTATATTCTAAATCCTTTCTTCACACAATAATTAATTCTACAAATAATTGCTCTCTTTAAAATATAGAAAAGACGTTTTCTAAGTGTTTTTGAACTTGTGTTTATTGAGTTTATCCGCTTGAAGAGCAAGCATTCAAAACCCAAAATTTCCTATTTTGACCTAAGCCAGTTTTGCTTTTTTCTTAGCGAAGTTAATTAAATCCTGCCTGTTGATGTTTAAGTACAAAAGTGGCTTAAATAAAAGTTGGAGACATTGGGTTTTGAATGTTTGCTCCTCATTTGGAGTTCGAGAGGTTTTAACGCCATCGTTTAACTTCTCAACAGGACTGTTTACCTGAGAGACTGAAGGCCGTTCACATCGTCAACGAGCCATTTCTGCTGCACGCCATCTACAAAGTGATCGGACCCCTGCTCAAAAAGAAGCTCAAAGAGAGGGTAAGTCGACAATTATATCGCACAGTAATAGTTTTATTAATGATTGCGAATGAATGAGTTGAAAAAAAATAATGAAGAAGATACAGAAAATAGGGATAGTTTTTAATTCAGGAAATTATTTCGAGCCCAAGTTTGAGGCAAATTGAAACAATTTTATCATGAAAAAAGGTTTCTCATGCAATTTTATTAAATGATAATAGTTTAAATAATAATTGTTAGTCTATCACATTTTTACTTGTTTTGTGCTGACTGCATCAAGATATTATCACGGTTGATTCCTATTAGCCTATAGAGGGAGCTAAATTGTCTCTGACGATAAAAGACAGCATTTTTTTGGCCAAAATTGCTATTAATCAAGGCTCTTTTGTAATACGAGTCGATATTAAGTTACTCTATAGACTACACTCAGATGATCTTAAGCTACATTGCCACTACTTTTTCCCTTTTATTTGAGCAGCTGTTAAAATGTTTCTAAATTTGAGAACAATGTTCTCATTTTTGAGAACATTAATAGCTCATAATCGAACCGAAACACATTGCTCTCAAATTTGAGAACCTGCATGTTCTCATTTTTAAGAATAATTGAAGTAAAAATTAACACAGTGTAGCAATAGTCCGTAGGTGGCGAAAAGGAAATCAAAGTCAAGTACATTAAGAAAACTAAGTTTGGTTCGTCAACGTGGGCTCAAACTCACAATGTGAGGATCCATGCTAGCATAAAGTTTAATTCAGCTGTGCCATCCCATAGCCAGTGGTGAGTGGGTGCTTAGGATACTTGAAATTGAGGAATTTAAGTTATAAGTATCATCTCAAATTTAAAAGATTTCAAATTATTTTTGTTTTTTAGAATATTGTTCTCAAAATAAAACGAGAACATCATAGTCCAGTTTTTAGGAGTTTCATCTTTAATAGTGCTCAAATTTTGAAATTTCAATGTATTTACTTTGAGAATATTATACTCACAATAAAATGAGCCCTTCCTATCACTAATTTTTTAAAGAGTTTATTTTTAAGAGTTCCCAAATTTGAAATTTTAGCGTATTCACTTTTGCGAATAAAGTTTGCACATTAAAATGAGAACACCCTAGCCTTTATTTTTGAGAGTTTCAATTTTAACAGTAAATAACTCTGCCCATTACAAAGCTTTGATTAAAACTCAAATGACTGTTTGAGCAGTTACAGGCTGTAGCACGAGTTCTGAATATACAAAAGATGGAATTTATTTTTTCACAGGAAAGAAAAAGGCGTTGTAATTATAGTTTTTATTAGAGAGTCAGAAATCGCCAAATCGATGTAGTAACCTTATGTAAACTCCCCTGCAAAGAATTGTGCCAAATGTTTATTTGGGCTTACTACAGAGCGATCGGAATTTCCAGAAGAAATCGTTGTAATTTGTTTATAGAGAGTCAAAATCGCATCGATGTAGTAACCTTATGAACTCCCGCAAGATGTGCCATTTTATTTGGCTTACTACAGAGCGTCGATTTCCAGGAAGAAAATGCGTTGTATTATAGTTTATTAGAGAGTCAAAATCGCAATCGATGTAGTAACCTTATGTAAACTCCCCTGCAAAGAATTGTGCCAAATGTTTATTTGGGCTTACTACAGAGCGATCGGTGAATTCACTTGGCGAATTGATTTTTGTATTGTTTTTTTTCTAGTCAGCATCTTCATCTTTTTAACTCTATGACTCTATATCTCGCTTTTTAGCTTCCACACTACGTTTATAACGTAAAAAGTGGAAGGTATTGTAATCGTTCAGTCCGTCTGTCTGTCCGTCACTCACTTCCATAGCCCAAACTACAAATGCTATGGACAAGTGTGATACGTCAAAAAATTCAGCGCATCGAAATTAGAATACATTGAACATTTCAGAAAGGAATTCGAAGTATTTCAATTATGTAAAAAACTGCAAAATTTAATGCTCATTTAAAAAGCATAGGAAGCCATTTTTATTAGAATTAAATCACCATTGCCATTCGCAATAATCGCTCGAGAAACTTTAATTCTTTTAGACAATAAATTAAAATAAATTTATTTTTGAGACATCGGCCAGTTTGAAATGACGTCAAATATATTTCACTACGGATTTTTTGTATGTTGATATGAAATATTTTCATTCTATTTAAAAGCGAGGAATATTACATATTTATTCTTTGAAATGTAAATTAATTTTTGCAAACGATAAGTAATAATTTTTGAATTTTCGGAAATAAAATAAATGAAACTAGCCAAATTTAGCATGTAAATGTTTAATATAGAATTAATGCTGTGTTTGGCGCCTTTTTACATGTTAAACACAACTGTTGTGTGGAAGCGGGTGAAGTGACAGATTCTGTTACAAACCTACTTGTTTCCTCTTTAGGTCCATTTTCACGGTCATGACTTGTCGAGTCTCCACGAATCGGTCTCCCGCGAGCTACTGCCGGTCGAACTCGGGGGCGACCTGGGACCCCAAGACAACGCCGAGTTCAGGAACCATTTCTTCGCACAGGACTCCTATATCGAGAGCATCAACAAGTACGGGCTGGAGGGCAAGAAGAAGTGACCAGCTTATACTGCGATGCTGGCATTCAAGCGTGTGTAGCAGTCAGGGCCTGATCTACCAAAAGGCCTGTTGGGCCCAGGACTAGGGTCCCAAAAATTTGGGGGCCCTAAGTTTTAGTTTCTATAATGTTAAATGCTGTAGATCCCCAAAATTTCAGTAATTTTGAAATTTTATGTGGCCCCACTTAGTTTTTAACTTGATTGGTTTGGTCGATATAATGAGGTATTTAATAAAACGGTACCAAAAAATATGATACACTGTTAAAAATTATGCACTTTGTTTCACCAAAAATATGGTTCCTAGTAGCTGCAAAGGCTGTGTGGTGAAACGTTAAACCATATTTTTGGTATTCAGTTGAACCATTTCTCAGGTTTTTGTTCCCAAATCCAGAAAAATGGTTCAACCAAACGCCGAAAAAAAGGTGAAACATTTCACCACACAGCCGTTGCAGCTACTAGGAACCAATATCATGGTGAAACTAAGCACAAAATTTTTAACAGTGTACGTTGGTCAATCAGCATTATCATTACGGGTAATCATACACAAAATTTGTTGTGCCTATAGTCTAAATTTTCCTAGATCAGGCACTGGTAGCAGCCATAGGTTTCGTGAGAGGGAAAACAACTGATTTATGTTTTGCCGCTTAGGTAAAAGGACAGTATCTGCCAAGACTGAGTGTTGAGAAAATGTAGAAAACTTGTTTCATCTAACGCCAAGTACAACATAGATTCATAAGTTTCATCGGATATTTGTATTTAACTATGAAGTATATTAGGTTATAATAAGATGCACATTATTCTATTTTATGTGTATTGATGTTAATTACTCGAAAACGCCAAAATTACAGATACGGTCTTCTTTCTTGCAGCGGCAGTATAGCTCCAATAGATTAAGAGGGATTGTCAGTCCCATAGAGCTAATGCATTTATTTTGGAATCACAACTTCCGCAGAAGTACTGCTTTGCCATGTTAGCCCTTTTTCCCCAGGTATGGGAATCAACATAACATCGAAATGAAACAAATTTGAAACGGAAATGTTGTCTGGTTATTTAATTATATATTTTTGAAGTTTTAAAATGCCAAAAATATACTGCAGATGGCGACACTATTTTAATACTTTATGAATTAATAACTAAATAACCGAAGGTTCTTATCTTTTCAATTTTGTTTTAAATTGATGTTATGATGATTTCCATACCTCGTGAAAATGGGATAACACAGCAAAGCAATTCATTTGCAAAAGTTGTGATTTCAAAACTATCGCATTAGCTCTATGGGACTGAGAGTCACTCTTAAGAGTGTTTTATTGTGAATAAACTGTTTTGAATAACAAAGTACATGAAAAATATAATTGCTGTCGAAAGAAAAGCACTTTACTTCAAGGATCCTCAGAGTTAATAATGAATAATCTGCTTCCAAGAAAATGCATGCCCTTGTGCTGTGCATCAATTAAAAACTCAAATTCAATTCTGACACCAGAGGGCAGTCGAATCTAACATGGAAAAATAAGAGATAATTTAACGTTCAAGGTCAAATACCTTAATTGAGTACATACTTTTATTAAAATCTACTTTTATATTAGGAATGCGAGAGGCTTTACTTGATTTATTAGTACAATTTAAATATCTTACCTATCAATACAAAACAAATTATAAGTATTTGGTTTATCAATTTAAACAGTTTTTTTTCCACTGAGTTCCAGTGTTTTTTCGTTTTTCTGTTGAATGCAATTAGAGTGTGGGGGACTATGAAAATGTGAATCTTTATATAAACACCACCTATACATCATAAAATTTCGATCGCAGTTGACATAAATTTAGAATATTAATTTTGAGGATTTGAAGAATCTTCATTCTCTACAGCGGGTCGAGGAGGAGGGGGGGGGTATAGAGTGATCATTTTTTAAAATCTCCGAAATCAATCTACTAAAGAGACAATCTGGTTTCCGGGCTTGCTCTTGATCATGCGGTAAGATGCCAAATTAGGTCTAAGAAACAAGTGAGAATGTCTTTTTTTGATGAAAATTTTGTTAAGGAATGAAAAATAATTTGTAAAATAAAATAAATTATTTTGAATATTGTTGTTACTGTTCTTCTTTTACTACTCAAACACTAGACAATAAAAATACTGATTAAAAAACTAGACATCTTTGCGGTGTAGAATTATGGTTCTAAATGTCCAAATCATGTTATTTGCTCATGATTGATGTGAAGGTACATGACGAGTCAGTCCAAAAAACATCTTAGAGACGAAAACATTTTGCATTTTGATTTAGTTGTTAGTTTGGACAGAAAAAAAAATTATTCCTTGAATGTCTTTTTTACAATAAATTCCACATCTTTACTTCGCGACAAAATGTCATTATATAAAAAGGAACAAATGTGTTCTACACTCTAAAAAATGTTGTGAGGGGTTTCACCATATAATAATGGTTTCTAGTAGCTGCAAAGGCAGTGTAGTGAAAATTTTCACCATACTTTCGGTATTTGGTTGAACCATTTTTCAGGTTTTGGAAACAAAAACCTGAGAAAGGGTACAACCGAATACCGAAAATTTGGGGAAACATTTCACCACAATGCTGTTGCAGCTACTAACAACCATATTTTTGGTGAAACTAAAAGACAAATTTTTAACAATGTAAAGTGATTTTTAGCGGTACTTAATGACGTCATTTTAACGTCTTTTTTTACATTATTTAGTCCCGAAAAATACTTTCTTTTACGTCTTTTCCAAACAGATCCCTTAGTTTAAAGAAGGGTTTACGTAAAAAATAAAAAAAAAATCGTAGCCTGTATTAAGTTTTTATAATTTTCTTTTCAAAAATGTAACGGAAAATTGTAAAATATTGCCCATACAACACTGCCATGATTGACAAATAATTTGAAATTAGATTTGTACTTTTAAAAACATGCCTAACGTTTCATTTAATAATTAATTCAACTATGTATTTGCAGATTTTATTGCTAATTTCCTAACTCTAAACATACATTGCATTCTGCAATGGATACCCGCACACGTTGGTATTGATGGAAATGAGGCAGCCGACTTACTAGCCAAAGAAGCGAGACATCTCAATGAAGGATCCTCTCATCTCGTCACACTCAGCGACATCAACTCAGTGGCAAAATCAAAATTCAGGGATACGACCATCAAGTTAAAGAACCAAATCTGTGAATTAACAACTAGCAGAACAATAGCAAAAACCTTAACTAGACTGAGAACTGGACATCTGGGGGGAATGAAAATCCAACCAGACGGCTCCAGAAAGTACCCCACCTGCAAAATCTGCCTCGACATAGAACTAAGTCCAACACACATTTTCTCATGTCCAGCCATCCTTGCAAAAATGCAACAGATTAGTGACTCTCCGCTAGATGACCTTTATTCCCAAAACTGCCTTCAGATTGCTGAGGCTGTGTGGAACACACACGGTCACATCTAATACCTCAACCTATCCATAGACAAGACAACAACAACAACATTGCTAATTTCCTTATTCCTTTCTATTACCGAAAGAAGTCTACTTAAAGTCGATAGAATTATCTTCTTTCGGACGTCATAAAATGTGGTAAATACATATGTGGAAATTCGACAAAAAATGAACTCACTGTAATTGAACAATTCGCAATTCGTGCGGGGGGGGGGGGGGGGGTGTGGTTGAAATATCGTAGCACTAGAACTACAAAAGGGCTATTGGCGACGGAAGTCGTAATTTAGAACCACAATAAAGTGACAAGCCGACATCCGAGTAGGAACCCAACGCATATGTTTAAGAGCGACATCGTACACGGGCGTCAGGACTTTGGAGCATATTTAACATAACTCCCTCTACACGGGGTATTATTTGTCGGACATTGGCTGTGGCTGCACTTTCAGTACCTTCAGATGTCATATTAGGTAATTGAAAGTAAAAAAAAAACCTACTTATTATTATAAATGCTCTTAATTTTTTTAAGTTTTAAGGATCCAATATTCACTTAATGAGTATGAATCCCCCTTTTCTAAAAAAAAAAAAGAATATAGAAAGTGGTACGACCCGCAACGATACCAAAATTTCTCAAAAACTGATATATTTGTCCATTTAATGAAACAGGTTTCCAACTACTAGGCTACGCAGTCATAATTTTTTTTATCTAACCAAAGGCCAAATTTCAATGTAAGAGCGTGACAAGAGGCAGGGTTGTCCGTCTCAGCATGTTTATTAGAATAACACATATCTAGACAATGAGCTAAGGAAAAGTAAATAGTTGGCTTAAATTTCCCAAGCACTCCCTCCCCCCCACTGACCCTACAACAAAGTTACAAATTTGAATTCCCGGCTTTAAAGAGTTAAATCAACAACTTTCAAACATTTTTATTTAAAAATTAGGCAATTACTATAAGGAGCAGCATTTTCAAGGGCAAATTGATGCTATCATTTGGATGCGTAGTTTTCGATTAAAGAAATATTTCAGGCTTGAAATGTGGGCACTTTTTTTGACGTCATACCTTGAAGACTACTTCAATGGCACGCAGTTGGAAATGTTTGCGTGAGGAAGAAACATTAAAAAAAAATCATTGGACCTTTTATAAGAAAAAAAAATACGATTTTGTCTTTTTTTCCCTTACTTTCTTTTCATTGATAATTACCTAAGTGGTTCTTATTTGCGTTAAAATTACATGTTCTCCTATTTGCTACTAGACGAACCCTTAGAGTTAAGAAGATGAAGATGTGCTGCCGGCGAAAACCAATACAGAAACTGGTTTGCCAAGTGAAGCAATCAATCCCTTTGTAGTAAGCCCAAACAAACGTTATCGGCGAACTATTTGGCGCTATTCTACCAGTGGAATTTGTATTAGGCTTAATACATCGACCTTGTTGATTTTTGACTCACCAATAAAATCTAGAATTACACCGTATTTTTCTAACCTGCGAAGGGAATTACTACCATTTTACGTAAATTCAGACCTCCTGCTACAGCCAACAACTGCGCAAACAGTCATTTTTTGGTTTTTAATTCACGCTTTTTAAGGAATAAAATGCTGCGTTTGACATTGAACTACCGTTGAGTGAGTGGTTTGTTTGGGATTACTAGAGTTACTTGGCGACGGCTTCACTTTGAAACTCGCCAAGCATGTCCTTCTTCGTACGTCTATGGACGAACCAATGGGGAGAATACAAACACTTGTTTTTGTTAGATTTGATTAATTCCGTTCCATGATTACGTGTCTATTTAAAATGGACTCCTAAATTTTCTAAGACTATTACACGCACAATAGTTCCGGTAATTTTTACCGTGCTTACATGAGCTGAGTAGCAATTTTCAAGCGCATTGGGGAAAAAAAACGCTAGTTTTACTTGTATTCGCTCATTTAGTAAGAGCGGTAAATATTAACATCGGCGGTATTATTTTTTTTTTACCGTACATTGTCACTTCGTTACCAAACACACATTACTACGCAATATTATGTGGTTACAATACAATTTTTGAATTGTTTCAACACAACTTGTAATAGGGGAAAAACACATTTTTGTATTGAAAGTCAACGCAAGTTTTTTCTGTGTTCATATCCAAGGTATGAAAGTAATAGTTATTTATGCAACTAGTGTGAAAATAAGGCTTTTTAAGAGCGAGACTGTCAGTGAAATAAATTAGAGTTAAGCATTAGTTTTGTCTGATATCATAATATAGTTTGCAAAATAGTTACTTTGCCATGTAAATAAGCGCCTTTTTCCCTACAAGGTAAAATTGTTCGAATCAACATACTAAATACGAAAATATAGAAAAAATTAAGTACAAAAAGTAAATGAGCTGTATTTTTACGATATTTTTTTGTAATTTTAGAATTTATTTTAGAATTATTCTAAAATTACAAAAAATTTCGTAAAAATACTAGCTGCATTTTGGAATCTTTTTAGTGACTTGAAATGCTTTTCTAGTATTTTTTTTGGTAATTTTAGAATTAAATGGTATTTTTCCGATGATGCCGTAGCAATTTCTCCTTAAAGTGGTGGCAACACACTGACCACTTTGCCCCCTTATTTTGGCCTCCATGCGCATACCGTCGTTAATAGCATTGGAGGTCACGTGATCTACCAATCTAATGCTTTAACTATGATATCTATGGTTGTCATACACTATTTTTTATAATAACGTGCAAAAAAAGTATTTATTAAATTGGTATTTATTGATTGGCTTATTATTTTATTACCACGTTCAAATGATTTGAAGGTGATTATTTATATTAATGATTATTTTAAAATCGCGTGCAAAAAAGTATTTCTTAGATTGACATTGGAAATAAGACGCCAAATAAAGAATCACGTTCAAATAAAGAATTTTACACCAATAAGATGCTCTTATTCCCTTTGTCGCACTAGTGCGTAAAAGTAACTTTGAAACACGATTTCGTTTAAAAGCATCACTTTTGCCACGATTGTTGATTTGAAAAAGTTAGTATTTTTTGCACGATATTATAAAAATAAAATTTTTCTACAATTTTTTACGCTCTTAAGTAAAAACAGTTTTGAGAACCTATATTTAAATAGTCTCTTAAACGTGATTATAACATTCAGTTCGTGAGATTTCTGGGTAAAACCTCTTATCAAAGCGTGGTATGGACTAACGAAAATGATAACAAACACTGTGTAATAACAGTTAAAGTTTTAAACTAAAAATTTATCACAGCTTTTTTTTTAAAAACTATCAGGACATTTTCTTTTTACGTAACAAGTGCAATAATGTAAACTGATTATTAATGAGATAAATTTTAATAGTCAAAGAACTATTTTATGTGAAAGCTGTTGAAATAATGAAGAAATGAATTTTGTGTATGTCGTGGTGCTGCCATCTATGGGCATTTTGTTAAACTAACTAATCACCCTACAAAATACCCTAGGATATAATATTTGAGTTTAGGAATTTTTTTTTAAAACTACATATCAATATAAAATGTTTAATTCTCGAAATATTATACAAAGTTTTGTTGTAAAAATATTTAACAGACATTTTAAAGGCAGTTTACAATTTTTACCGTTAACGCAATGCAACTCATTGAAAAGAAGAAAAATAAGAAATAGAATACAGGGAAAGTAAAACTTTTTATTTGGTTCGCACTTGTAAATAATACTCCTTATTTTTTAACTACTTGCTGAGAGACAACACCTGATCTGGTATATTGCGCAGCTGAAAATACCATGAAACAGTTGTAGCAATCAGTTGAACACATTGATTGACGTTAACAACATTTTATTTTTTAAAACGTAGTTCTATAAATTTATTTGTCTTAAAACCGAAAGTAATATTAAGGACGGCATTAAGAAAACACAAGAAATCTCGCCTATAACATTAAATTTGTGTTTATAACAGAAGATTCATGCAAATCAGTCTGCAAAGGCCCTGATTAAGTGTTTAGAATCTATTGATCAATCGAGAGTTTATTCTTTAATTGGGTATTTCTATAAACGGATAACCCAAAAGCTGTGAAAAACAGAAATAAAAGGCTACGAGGATGCAACTCAAACACGGGGCTGGGGAGTCCTGTTGGCAAGGCTCCTTGAATATGAAAGGTCCCAGATTCGGGCCCGTGCAGTGCCAAAATAACTGCCGATCTGATATATGCAGCAAAACGTTTCATGAATAATACCCAGTGTAGATAAAGTGCACGTTAAAAGTGCAAGTCCCGACGTCGCCCTTAAAAGTAGCGTTGGGTTCCTACTCAGGCATCGGCTCTTCACTTGACTGTGGTTTTAAACTATGACGCCCGTCGCCAATAAGCCTCGTTCAGCTTTAAGAGGGATTGTCAGTCCCATAGAGCTAATGCATTAGTTTTTGAATCACAACTTCCGCGGAAGTATTGTTTTGCCATGTTAGCCCTTTTTCCCCAGGTAGGGGAATCAACATAACATCAAAATGAAACAAATTTGAAACGAAAATGTTATCTAGTTATTTAATTATATATTTTTGAAGTTGTAAAATGCCCCAAAATATACAGCAGATGGCGACACTATTTTAAAACTTTATCAATTAATAATTAAATAACCGGATGTTATTTTCTTTTGAATTTTGTCTTAAATTGATGTTATGATGATTCCTTACCTGGTGAAAATGGGACAACATGGCAAACCAATACTTTTGCGGAAGTTGTGATTTCAAAACTAATGCATTATCTCTATGGGACTGACAGTCCCTCTTAATGCGATGAAAATTCAACCTAACCTTACCCGAAACATATTAATGTGAAATACGATATCGAAAGATATTGTACGATATAGGATGTTACCAGAGAAGTGTAAAACTACAGTTGATACAATTTTCAGTTATCAATATTTGGTTCCGGTAAGGTTGTGCTCCACCGTCCTTTTTCCGTTTCCAGTGTCTGATGCCAGTTTCCGGAGGAAACCCTAAAGATATAATTTTAAGTTTCGAATCCAATCATCGTCAATTCTATACAAAAAAATACATTCTCTTAAACTCTTCATTTTAGCGATATTTTGCCACAATTATTGTTATAGACTTTCAGTTAGTAGAGTTAATTTATTTGATACTCACAAATATTGTTTCTAGATGGAACAACTGTATCAAATTTGAAGATCTATATTATTTTTGGTTAATGATCAGTAATGACCATTTAATCAAAAAATAAAACTTGATTTAAGTAGCGATTGTCATGCCTAATATGCAGCATGCTTTAAGTTTTTCGAATCATTATATGCGCCACAGAAAGGAACCCTTGTACTAATTGAAGCCAGTCAGCCCTTTTATTTCACAGTATAGGATATTTCAGACAGCAACGATCAAATAAAAATTTGAAACTAATGTTATATTATTTAAATTGATGCATTCTCCTTCCAAAACGTTTTAGAAAGCACAAAAATATACAGTAGATTGGCGACACTATTTGTAACCCTTCCATCGAATGTAATTTAAATTACCTGTAACTTTATATTTGCGTTGTTGAAGTTAATGAACTTTGAAATTGACGTTAGCATGAATTCATGTGGGGAAAATGGGGAATACGTATGGCAAGCACTTCTGTTTGTAACAGTTTTATTTCAAAACTAATGCATTACGTCTATGGAGCTGACCAAACCCACTTAACATTGTACATCTAGTTTTGGCTTACATCTTCGGGAATCCAAAACCATATTTGAATTTTTCATAAATCAGTGTACTTGGATCGAAATTGAAAGCGATATGAAAACAAAATATGAACGTTGAAGGCAAACTGTATTTTTCAACAAATATTAAGAGGGATCTGTTGTATTTGAAGTTTAATCTAAGTTCAATCAGTATTAAAGAATTTTATTAAATCTGATAAAAATTATACGAAAATTATGATGTTTATGATTTAAATTTACTAAACAATTGTGACTTACTAGTTTTCCATTAAGCGATCATTTGAGTCCAAAATCTAACAGCTTATGATTTTTACTATTAGATGCTCAGTTCACATCATTCAAGTTTAGAAGTCAAACACTTAATTCGGATGTATAACAAGCACCCTATACAAACAAGTAGGTTTGTAACAGAATCTGTCACTTAGCCCGCTTCCACACAAAAGTTATGTTTACAGGTAAAAAGGCGCCAAACACAGCATTAATTCTATATTAAACATTTACACACTAAATTTGGCTAGTTTCATTTATTTTATTTCGAAAATTCAATAATTATTACTTATCGTTTGCAAAAATTAATTTATATTTCAAAGAATAAATATGTAATATTCCTCGCTTTTAAATAGAATGAAAATATTTCATATCAACATACAAAGAATCCGTAGTGAAATGTATTTGACGTCATTTCAAACTGATCGATGTCGCAAAAATAAATTTATTTTAATTTATTGTTTAAAAGAATTAAAGTTTCTCGAGCGATTGTTGCGAATGGCATTAAATGGCTTCCTATGTTTTTAAATGAGCATTCAACTTTGCAGTTTTTTAAATAATGGAAGTACTTCGAATTCGAATTCTTTTCTGAAATTTTCAATGTATTCTAATTTCGATGCCCTGAATTTTTTGACGTATCACACTTGTCCGTAGCATTTGTAGTTTGGGCTATGAAAGTGGGTGACGGACAGACAGACGGACTGAACGATTATAATACCTTCCACTTTTAGCTTTCACACTACGTTTATAACGTAAAAAGTGGAAGGTTTTATAATCGTTCAGTCCGTCTGTCTGTCCGTCCGTACGTCACCCACTTTCACAGAAAGAACCACAAGTCCCACAGACAAGTGGGATACGTCATTTTGAAGCAAAAAATCAGAATAGGCTACATTTCAAATTTCATTAAAAAATTTTAATTAGAAGTTTGTTTAAAATTTAAAAAACTAAAAATTTAATCTACATTGAAATAACATGCAAATTCCATTTTTATTCAATATATTCACTGTTTCCATTTCGTTAAACGTACGAGAAACTTTATTTAAAATAAAAATAAAGACTTTTGAAAGAATATTTATTTATGTGATATAATTCAGTTTGGATAGTTGTAATGTCACAATAGAGTTCTTTTGATGGTTCATTATATATGTATGAAGAAAGATGCATAGAGAATTCTAACTTGGCATAAAAAAATATGCAAAGTTTCGCTTTTATTTTTAAAGCATCAATTGTACTAATTATATATTTTTTAATTGTAAATTAATTTAACAAACTATAAATAAGTGAATTTTCGAAAGAAATGTAAATGGGAAATTGTGGCGACACAAAGATATTTATTAAAAAAGATTACATCATTAATCTTCAAACTACAAACAAAATTTAGCAAACGATAAAGTCTAATTATTAAATCTGAGAAAGTAGATTAATGAAAATAGTTAATTTTGGCGTTTAAAAGTTTGAATTACAAATAGCTAAAGGCCCTGTTTGTTATTAGAATTAAATCACCATTGCAATTCGCAGCAATCGCCCGAGAAACTTAATTCTTTTAGTCAATAAATTAAAATAAAATTATTTTTGCGACATCGATCAGTTTGAAATGACGTAATATATATTTCACTTCGAGATTCTTTGTATGTTGATATGAATATTTTCATTCTATTTAAAAGCGAGGAATATTAAATATTTATTCTTTGAAATATAAATTAATTTAGCAAACGATAAGTAATAATTAATGAATTTTCGAAATAAAATAAATAAAACTAGCCAAATTTAGCATGTAAATGCTTAATATAGAATTAATGCTGTGTAAGGCGCCTTTTTACCTGTTTAACACAACTGTTGTGTGGAAGCGGGTTAAGTGACAGATTCTGTTACAAACCTACTTGTTTACGTTATAAACGTAGTGTGGGAGCTAATATACCAACATGGACTCATGGACCATATCTAGCTGTTGGTAGGTTATGAAGGTTTAGTAGCAACACACAACAAAAATACCCCTATAATACAAACCCTAAAATACAAAATAATACATCCATAGATACAACCAAATTTGCACTGTTGCTTTATTACTCTGGCGCTTATAAATAGATGGCGCTGCTTCTTTGTTAAATCTTGCATAATGGTCATTGAAGTTTGAGGTTGACCTGACCCCTACCGACCCTAATTACTATTCAACCTCGTCTCACCCTAATAAGTGGAAGAATGACTCTTTTCATGAAGAAATAAGGTTTGACTCATACTAGTCAAACCATTCAACCAGCAATTACTACATGAAGTCACATTTAAAATTGCTAATTGAATTTAACCATTGAATTGAAAAGAGTTTTGAAAAAGCATTCAGGTTCTCTGAGAAAATAGTCTTCTATATACTATCATCCTATTAATGAATTGTATGGAATGGAAACAAGTAGGTTTGCAACAGAAATTGTCACGACCGCTTCCACAAAACAATTGCGCTCACCAGGAAAAAAATGTCAAACAAAGCTTTAAATTTTATATTAAACACAAGCTATATTCGGCAAGTGTCATTTATTTTCTTTCGAAAATTTAATAATTATTCCTTATCGTTTATTAAACGTATTTGTATTTCGAAGAATAAGTATGCAATATTCATCGCTCTTAAATATAAACTATAAACATTTATCATATCAACATATGCAACAATATTAAAACAACATTTCTCTTTTTGAAAACCTAACTGAACCGAATGTTTTTAAAATATAATAAAAAAAAAGCAAAAAAATACCCTCATCAAAAGTAATAAGTACTATTGCAACGTCATAATCTATAATAATAAAAGAAAGAGTCTTTGTGTCTGTGTGTTTGTTTTCGGATCGTAAAAGACCTACTTATACTGTCCTCAGAAATACGAAATTTTCAAGATACATTCCCTTTAATACCAACGTGTGCACCTGAGGCTTAGATTTTTCATATTTGTTCAATTTTTAGAGAAAATTCGAATTTTCTGAAAAAAATACACCACTTTCGCTCAAATCCGATAATTTTTTCTCTTTCCTGATGCCATCGGCTGAAAAAATTAAATAAAACTTTTAACGAAAAAATTTAAAATTCAAAATGTTTATTTTATTCTTTTGCCATTACTTTAAGAAACTAAATTCATTATTTGAAAAATAATTGACATTTTTCAAGTGACGTAATTCCGCCAGTCTTCATTCCCGGATTTTATTGTGGGTTTATTTGATGATTTTTTCATTGATTTTTCTGTTGACTGCATGTATGCATATTTAAGCAATAAATGTATAGTTAAGCTATTACTGAACTATGATGGTTAATAAAGGCCATCGCACTAGAGCTATTAGTGTTTTATGTCTTTATTTTTTCGCCAAATACGTTGCCAAACTCGCCAAATTATTAACTAAAATTCGCCAAATAGGCAATTTCTTTTATAAATAATTTATAAGCTGGTCGGTTGTTCGAAGGTCATTGTGTTAGAGCTGTATAATGGGTGTGGGTAGCTATATCTATTTTCTCGCCAAATTATTTCCCAAAACGCGCCAAATGAGCTAAAAGGTTTTATGTATTTATGAGGGAATTGTGATGACATTTATGAGTGCATTTTATAGTGTATTTATCATTTTGGAATTTTAAGGCAATGAAACGGGATTTTATAATTTATAACGAGTGGAAACAATAATAAGTTTATGATCCTATAACAGGGTATATGGTACACATATTTGGAATATATTTGATATTTTTTTTATTCCGTGCGAAGAACGGGTATAAGTTTGCTAGTTCATTAATAAATGCTTAAATATAAGTGAAAAATTACGTTTGTTTTTACATTCAAACAAAATAGAACTCATTTTGCGTCTTTCTAAACAAACAATGCAAAATATCAAAGAATCCTGTTTGATACATATTATGACGTCATTCTAAACTGACTTCTATCACAAAAATAAAATTTATTATTTTGTTTATTTTAAATAAAGTTTCTCGTATGATGATAATTCAGTGGCAATGAGGGTTTAAAAGAATTGGAAAATTGCCTTCTTATGCAAGTTAAATGGTTATTAAAAAATCTCAGTTTTTTAAAAATAATTAAGCCTTAATTATTAAAAAAAAATCGAGTACCTTAATTTAAGGTAATCGAATTTTTTTCTGAGATATTTAATGCCTTCTAATTTCGATGCGCTGAATTTTTTTTTTTTTTTGACGTATCCCACTTGTCTGTAGCATTTGTAGTTTGGGGTATGAAAGGGGTTAGATATAGCCATAGATATCATAGTTAAAGTATTAGATTGGCAGATCACGTGACCTCCATGCTTATGACGGGACGCACATGGAGGTCTTTTAAGAGGGCAAAATGACCAGTGTTGCTACCACTTTAAGGAGAAAAGTACTACGAAAAAATACCATTTAATTCTAAAATTATAAAAATATAGTAAAAATACTAGCTGCATTTTGGAATCTTTTTAGTGACTTTAAATCCTGTTCTAGTTTTTTTTTGTAATTTTAAAATTAAATGGTATTTTTTCGTAGTATTTTTCTCCTTAAAGTGGCAGCAACACTGGCCATTTTGCCCTCTTAAAAGGCCTCCATGCGCGTCCCGTCGTTAGCATTGGAGGTCACGTGATCTGCCAATCTAATCGTTTAACTATGATATCTATGGATATAGCGTAGTAAACATAGCCTTTAAAAAAAGCTTCCACTTATAACGTTATAAACGTAAGTGTGGAAGCAAAAATGAGGGGAAAAAAGAAAATTTTAAACAGTTAAGAATCGAAAATATTTGGGTACCCCTGTTCTAAAATACTTCTCCGAAAGCTTTCAGATAAAACTCTTTTAGAAGACTTGCCTTCATCTCTCAGATAATTCTTTGCCACTATTTTAACTGATGATAAGATCGTGACAATCGGTAAAGAGTGTTTGTTCCTCGCATGCACATACGTCGATTATCAGAAAAAGCTTCATGGGCCAGAAAATTCGAAACTCGATAGCTACATTATCTCTTATCTTTCGGTCATATTGAGCGATAGAAAAGCGTGTCGAAAAAAAAATGATTATTTTTTAAAACAGGGTCTTGGAATATAAGTTTGAGACATCATTAAGACATTGCGTAAAAAAAAAATCGAGGTGCCAAAATATGCACAATTTTTGGCATTACCAGCCTGAACAGAATTGTTTCAGTGATGAACTTTTCGACTACGAAATCATTATTAATTTTTCATAAATCATATTTTATTTATGTTGTTTTTAGTAAAATACTATGAAAAATAATAAGTAGGTTTGTAACAGAATCTGTCACTTAACCCGCTTCCACACAACAGTTGTGTTTGACAGGTAAAACGGCGATAAACACAGCATTGATATTCTATATTAAACATTTACATGCTAAATTTGGCAAGTTTCATTTATTTTATTTCGAAAATTCAATAATTATTACTTATCGTTTGCAAAATTTTATATTTCAAAGAATAAATATGTAATATTCCTCTCGCAGAATTACAACATTTCATATCAACGTACAAAGAATCTCGTAGTGAAAAATATTTGACGTCATTTCAAACTGATCGATGTCGCAAAAATAAATTTATTTTTTATAACAACGTGCAAAAAAGTTGACTTTTTTTATATCATATTCATTCACAAATCGTTGCGAAAATGACACTTTACGTGCTTACATCACAGACAGTGCCGAAAGTAGTACTTTCGGCACTAGTGCGGTAAAGTAAATAAGAGTATCTGATTGGTAGAAAAACAAAATGATGTCATGAATATCTCCATGGAAACTAAATGATGTCATGAAACTCACATATTTCTATTGGTTCATTACTTTTGCATTTTCTAATATCTCCATGGAAACTACAAGTACTACAAATACTATTTTGATTCAAAATAGAAATTATTTTACAACTTTTCTTTTACTACTTTGCATTTTCGAATATCGCCATGGAAACTAAATGATGTCATGAAAATCACTCATTGTTAGAAATTATTAATTTATTGTCGAAAAGAATTAAATATTCTCAAGCGATTGTTGCGATGACAATGATGGTTTAATTCTAATAAAAATGGCTTCCTATGCTTTTTAAATGAGCATCCAATTTTGCAGTTTTTTAAATAATTGAAGTACTTTTTCAATGTATTCTAATTTCGATGCGCTGAATTTTTTTGACGTATCACACTTGTCCTTAGCATTTGTAGTTTGGACTATGAAAGTGGGTGACGGACAGACAGACGGACGGACTGAACGATTATAATACCTTCTACTTTTCACGTTATGAACGTAGTGTGGAAGCTAAAACGGAGATTTGCTTATTTTTTTTATAGTCCGGCTAGTTGAACAACAAACTAAACTGTACTGAACAACACAGTACGTTTGGTCATCCTCCTCGACATAGATAACAGTGATAGGTGTGAACTTTTTTGTAATTTTCATCTATTTATTATCAGCTAAAAGTAAAAGTACCCGCTTCGCTGAGTTTTTTATATTTATTTCTTTGCAATTTCCTAAGCAACAAAAGTTTGGTAGAAGGTTCAAATGTAGCGAGTGTTTTTTTTCCCGCTCAACTAGGGTTAGGTTGAAATATCGTCACACTAGAGCCACACGAGGGCTATTGGCGAAGGGCGTCGAAATTTAGAACAACACTGACTGTTTATAAGTGGATGTTATAAGTATTATGCCTGGACCCTGGACCCGAACCTAGGATCTTTCGCATGCAAGTCAAGTATTTTACCGACTAGGCTCCCCGTGCCCAGTGTCCACTTGGACAAGAAAATCAGAATAAAGCATTTTAAGCGTCTAAATAAGCAATTGAATTTTCAGTCAACTAAAGAACTCAATTCATGTATTTAATGGTTGAACGAGTCAATATTGCTAAAGTGAAAAAGTGACTTTCTCGCTTCAGATCTTACTTAGTCACGATAATCTTATCCTGCTTTGTAGAGACAGTATAATTGCTTTGATTGCATGTTCCCATTCGTCAGGGGGTTACAAGTTCAAGGCCGTTTTCGGAACAAGCAGACGATATGCAAATAGAATGGCCTACTAATCGAACGCGGTATTTAACATTCGAATTTCTGAGGAATGGATTTTAGAATAAGTTTAAAAAGGGGATTCAAATAAAGAACGAAGGATTTTTTTTATTTATTATTTAATATTTTGGAATTTCGCAATGCGGATGGAGATTTTTCTTTATGTTGAATAAACATTGCACTAGAGCTACACGACTGCTTTTGGCGACGGACCTCCTAGTTTTGAACCACGGAAAAGTGACGACGCCATTAATTGTAATACTACGAATATTTCGTAACAATCTATAGGTGAGGGGAGTAAATATTACAATGAAGGAATTGCAATTCAGCTGTTTGAAAGAAAACCCGAATAGTCAAATTAAGGATATCCACGTTCTAAGATTCTATGTATACATTGCATAAAAAAAATTGTAAACTTCTCAATCAAATAAATAATTCGAAATCATGTTTATTCCACGTTCTAATGTTTTACGTAGATTTTTAGATCTGAAATTCTAAGAAGCCTCTGTGAATTGACCGTACAACAATCAACTAGGTTGTGCACGTAACCTAATATTTTTTTTTTTGGCAATTACCCATATTTTGCCAAATTTGTACTTATCTAGTTTGTATAGTACACACGACATAACGTTTAAAATTTTTTTTATTATGATAAATACCCATGTTACTTTTATAAACCTATATCTAGTTATCGACGTTCTTAGACGAATAATTTTCTAGGTTATAGTTATCGAAAATCTCCCCATGACTGAAATATTAGTACTTTTTTTATCTGAATAATTTTCCTTACCAATTACTTAATGACGCATAAGGGCTTAAGTCCAAATCAATTTTAGTTTTTGATTTTTCTAAAAAAGCTTTGGATTCGGTTTCGCATAGATTTTGTTTTTCTGATTAAGGTATATTTTTCAATTCTATAATCTTCTCTAAAGTAACTCTTTTCATTTGCCGGTTCGTAAAAACTTACCTTACGAACAAGTGCGTAAACAAGTAAATTACGCACTCCACGTGCGTATAAATATTTAAAATGCCGGTGAGGAAAAAAATAAAAGAAATATCAGCGATTATTGATTAGAAAAAGAGGGCTTTTTCGCAAGTGATTATAAAATATCATGTTATCGAGCACGTAGTAAATTATACTAAAAAATAATTGTTTCACTGATAACACATTTAGAATAACTTTTAATCAAAATTTACTACATTTATCAGGCAAATTTTCAATACCAATCTATGTATAGTAAAAAAAAAATGTGCACGTGAACAATAAAACTTTGTTAGCAACTTAACATTTTTTTTTGTACGTGATTATAAAAAGTTATGTATTCGACGCCATGCTTAAATTACTTATTTTTACTCGTGTATTTATTTCACTCGGGCTTGTGAAATAATGTATTCAATCGTTGAAAAATCGTTGTAACAATGCGCGCTAGTTGCATAAATAACTATTAAATACTCGAAAAAAGTGATAAACTTGGTTCTCTCTTATTTTATCGATTCGATGTCGACTTTTCAGTTCCTTCCTGGTTTGGTGAAAAGGAAAACTACACCTGCATGAATCTCAAGAAATTGAAATGTTTCCGTCTGTTGATGTTTCCTATTATCTGTCACTCTTATATTGACATTGTAAATGACAGGTAATAAAAATAAATCGAAGCGATTCGCGGCTGTTTCTTGATATTCCCGTACCTAATTATTATTAGGATTTATTATTTGGACCACCTTTAGCAGAAAAAAGGTACCAAATTCAATAATTGTATTAAAAACTAGGGGGTGTAACACTACGTAACAGCCCATTACCGCTCAATAATTCCATACACACATTTGAAAGTAATTATCTACCTGATTATTTCAATAACTTTAAAACCTAAAAAGTTCTATGGCAGCTATACTATTTTCGCACACGCGACTTGCTAAAAACCTTTACTGCAAACCTTTCTCAAAGCAAATTACAGTTTTAAAAGTTTAAAATAAATTATGTAGCAACAGAAACGTAAAACAAAATATCTATTCAGTTGATGTTTGTCTCAGGAAGATATAGGCACAATTAGTAATTAAACATTTATTAATGAGTAATAATATAACAAAATCAATAAGTTAAACAATTTTGCAATTTAATAGTTAATAAATTAAAATTAGTTGTTGAACAATTAATTATAGTCTTATAATAATAATTACCAGCTTTTTAATAATTTACGACTAAAACCAAATTCTCCAATATTTGAAAGGTTCGAAAGTAAGAGACGTTGTTTTCGGATCTTTGGTTTTTTTCTTTTCTCAGACAAACACTTCCCTATCTCTATTTCTAGTTTCCAAAAAGAACTTTAACACAGCTACGTAAACTTCTTTATTAATTGTGGTCTAGTGACGAGTCGAGTCAACATCGGCGATACCCCCCAACTGAACTTAGAGCAACAACTCCCTTGGGATATGTATGTGATTGAAATGCTGTTCACAAATAAGAAAGTTGGACATTAATTAATAAGGCCTCAAAATAGTACTCAAATACATTTTATTTGATTTGCATTGATTTTTTTAAAATTTTTACTATCGTACGATTTCCTTCTTCACTTCAATCAAACACACCTTCTTGTGACGTTCACCAATATCTGCTTTTGATTGGCCAAAACTCTATCAAGACGTCACTTCCGACCTTCCAATGTGCTCTCGTTTCGTTAACCGGCGAGCAGAAAAGAAACTTTCTTGATGATAATTTACTTTTGCAGAAACCCCTTTGACTTGTCACACGTAGACAGACAGCACTCCTAATTTTGCAACTTTGTATCTTGCTAGTTTGAAAATATGGGCGGAAAAACTATTCAAGAGTTGAAAGATATTGCGAATAAGCTGAGAGTGCTCAGTATTAAGGCTACTAATGCTTCAAATTCCGGGTAAGTTATTGTATTTACCGGTACCGCGTAGTAAAACTTGGTTGACTTTACTACGAAAAGCTGCAGTACTAAAGTGTAAATTAATGTTTAAAAATATGTAGCTCATTTTTTAAAAATGTAATCTTAGTAATTGCATGAAGCATTTCGGCGTCGCTTTTGGAAGTTTTATATGTTTACCAATGTTTCCTACTAGCTATAAAACAAGGTTTTTAAGGGAAATTATCCCCAAAAGGAGACATTTTCCTCTTGAATTCATGAGCCTATTTGTTCAAGGTATATAGATATGGTGGTATACTATCTGTATATTTATTAGCACCTTATATTTATTATTGGGCTTTGAAAATGCTTAGACTTTCCACTAGTTGAAATTTGGTGAAAAGTGTTGTCTTTCAAAGGTATAACTTTGGTTTTATTTGTCTTTTCCCAAATTATTTAAACATAATTGAAATTTTCATAGCAAATCTGCCAATGCTGGAACTGATTTTTTTTTTGTAAAAAGTAATTTGATTTGAATTTTCCCTTCTGAACCTCTAACAAATTGGCATTTTTTTTGTTAGCTATGATCAACTGTTGCTGCATTTTGAAAAATTATATTTATTGTACATTATTTTCAAACCAACCTCTCATTTTTTTTTTTGTCTATCATCAATTAAATAAAGTGGATAGTTAGTGGTGGCATTCCCCAGAGATTACCTTTGTTACCTTTGCGGGTTCTGTCGTCAATCCCGCTGTCCTTTAAATAAATCCTAAATACTACTGATAAATAGCAGTATGTAAAGGAATAGTGCCGATTCAATGATTTTGTGTGGCCCAAAGTCCTGATGCCACATGTGGTCTCATCATGTTGCAGCTAGGAGGTTATGACCTTAATTCTTGACTGCAGAGTTCCCACACATACCTCTAAAAAAAGCCCTTACATTTTAAATTCGTACTAAGCCAAGGTCCTGTAAAGCCCTTGTATAATTTATATCTGAAAAAGGCCAAATTTTTTCTAAAGTCCCTAAAAATTTAAATTTAACCTTTGTATTTCATTTAATTTTTACCAAGTTTTAGTAAGCCAGAATCTTTAAATTCAGTGCATATGTTGCTTTAAAAACATTGTGGCTCTGAAGCAACTTTCTTTTACTGAAAGTTCTTAGTATGAATTCTGGATTGCTGACTGTTTAAAATTACAAGGCGCATCAAGTTTTCAATAGTTTTATTTTAACACTTTCAATACTTTATTTAACCCTTATTGTATTAATTCCTACTTGCTCCTGTGAAAATGACGGGCTTAGGTTGTTAGCCTTTCCTAGAATTTTTAATTTCAAGCTAAAAACTAATGAAAAATTAAAAATATATAAATTGTTCATGAACAATTTTTTAGGTTTTCAGGAATAAAAAAAGCCTTTATGATAGTTTAGAAAATTTTCAGATTGTTAAGGAGTTATTGATAGTGATTATTATTGATCATTTTAATAATAGTGTGGTTAAGTATTTGCTAAGAGTAAATCAACTTGTATAAAAAAACAAACTTAAGACTCCTAGTTATATTACTTATAGTTATATAACTATAACTACAGGCACCTAGTTATATTATTACAACTTAAACTTAATGTATTGGTCACCGAATTGATCTTTTGTTGATGCTGATGAGCCTAAAAATTATATTGTCGGTCAAATAACAAAACCACGATTGCAGATTTTAGGGATTTGCGGTTGAAAAACGAAACTGCTTCTCGGTTCAATCATATTTTTTCCCCTCTAGTTTTATCCGCTACCAGTTAAAAGTAACTAAAAACGGGTTCTAGTTGCTTGGTTGGTTGAACGATTCTGGCTGTCTATATAGGTTAGGTTTAAACTGTCGTCGCACTAGAGCTACAAGAGGGATATTGTCGACGGGCGTCGTAATTTAGAACCACAATCATGTGATTAGTCGACACCCTACAGGTGTCACCCAACACGGCTTTTAATGACGACATCGTATGCAACCTTGGGACTTTAGAGTATTAAGTGTACTAACTTGCGTGTACTAAGATGTACTACACTAGGGATTTGGCGACGGGAGTCGTAATTTAGAACGCTAATCATGTAACGAACCTATATACCGATTTCTCTACTTAAAATATCTCAAAGGTATGATTTACGAATAAGTTCCTGAAGAAATAAAAATCGCAAAAATGCCTCATCAGAAGAAATAATTTATATTAAGACATCATTTCAAATTTATAAACAATGAAATTTATATTAAAAATTACGCCGGTTCTTTTAATTAAAAATAGCACTTCCTGTGCCCCTTTCTGAATATTTTTATTGCTATGTAATGTGTCATAGGAATAGCATTACCGGTAGCATAGTTCTTGATGCCTTAGGGCATTATTCGCAGCGAGAGTGTTAATAATGTTCCCATATCATACTAATTCATTATGATACATTTTATGACACCATAATCAATTGATTTATGTAACTGCATTAAATTTTTCCTTCAGTTTAGGGGCATCAGCTCGTCACTTGACGGTAGTTTCTAATTACGACGCTCGTCACCATCTGCCGTTGTGTAGCTCTGGTGCGATGATAATGCAAATTAACAATAACCTTCAGTTTAGCCGGTTAATATGTTTATTCAAACCAGTTCAGTTTTTAACCGAAGCCAATAACCGGCTTAACTGTTTACGGTTTTCCATCCCTTTGCATTTTGTGTTTTTGTCATTTTGCCGACGATATGGTTTTACTTGAGCGTTCTGGTTATTTAAAAACGTGGTAGGTTATTTAGCTTTGTAGTTCTTCAAATTTCCATTTTTAGCTTTCACTGTGTATTTATTGTGTAAAATGTGGAAGTTTTTGTATTGGTTGTGTCTGTTAACTCTGTCGTGATAGTTGTAGCCTGCCTATTCACATCACAAATAATATAGACAAGAGCGATACTTGAAATTGAAGCAAAAAATCAGGGACGGTTACATTTCTTTTTTTAAAAATAAATTTAAGTATAAATTGAAATTTAAGACCGATTTAATATCCCTTTAAATTACAATAGAACTTGACTTGGAGTAACTTTATATCCGCTATTTCCACAATTATTTCACAGGACAAACTTAGTTTAAATTGAAAATCGAAAATAAAACATTTAAAGTATTTTTTTTTAATGTCACAATAAATATCTAATTAGAAGGCTTGAACGCCATTATTCAAATAAAATTTGTTACCTTAAAATTCTCCAGTTTAAAGAATTTGTAATTTTTTTTTAAAAAATATTTTTTTAAAAATGCTCCTAGATAATGTGCATTTGCTCCTAGTTTTTTTTAAATTAGTAGCACAGATTGCTCCTAAATTTCCTTATTCAATTTCAAACACTGGCCATCTCAAGAATAGCACGAGATTTATTTAGAATTAATATTTGAAGGAAAATATATTTTTCTCTTGTATAAATTAATTTAGAATGGCTTAAATTGTAGAATAAGATTCTTTATTTACCGAGAAAGTAGCACAGCATTAATTTTTTCTTTGTGCATAAAAAGTTAGTTGGTTTTAATTTACATTTCTCTTCATTTAATAATGCATTTGGAGTTCCATCTTTTGTTTTTACAAGATTACCAAAGATTAAAAAAAAACTTCAGGTTTTTACAATTTTTTTTAACGTTGATATGTATTCAAGAATAAGCTCGCATCATTTAAAGAGTTAGATTTTCAAATTTCAACGTTTTCAAACTATGCCAAGTGTCACAAATGGCTACTAGTATTTGACCCAAGCAATTTTACCTGATTATTCTTCGAACTAAAAATTAATTTAGCAAATAATAAGGAATATAATTTGCAAAAGACAATGAAATTTTATCCAATTTTGGCTTTTAAAAGTTTAAATTGCAATTAAATACTGTTTGCCAATGTTTGTTTTCTTCTAAGGCTTATAAATCTTGTGTGGGAGTGTGATACATTGTTGGTTTTACTTTTGCTTCAAGAGTATTTTTTATTATGCAAGTTTTTTTTATCCTCTTTGAACAAATTAATTCAGAAAAAATATAATAAAAAAAATGAAGTTGATGCATGAAAATAAACTCTATTATCATAGAATAGATATAGGTACTATTTTAATTATTACATTTTGGAAGTTACTTATTTGAAATGAAATGTTTTGAGGGAAGCAAATTATCTGAAATTTTGACCCTTTTTTTTCACTGCATGATATTTAAATTTTCATTAAAAAAAGTTTTGCTTATTTAAAATTGTCAATCGTATTTCATTAGCAGAGTATTGTAATTGACACCACCATACTTTACATTTTTAAAATTTACAAAAAAATTATAAAATTTATTAATTTAAAAAAATTATGTGTATGGCTGGAAAAACCTGCCAATCCGATGAGTTTTATACGTCTGCATCCTTTCAGATGGTTAAAGTCAACATTTTTTAAAAATAAGTATTATTAATGTTTAAATAATAAAAAATTTCATAATGGAATTAGTTTCTACTTCGCCTTAAAATCGGGTAGTTCTCTACTCCGGGCTCGGTTACTGAGTGGCATTAGAAACAACAACATTTTAAAATCAATTTCATTCAGTCAACTACTAGGATTTTTTTTTAAAACTTGAAATTGCTCATCATAATTTATTAGTGACAACACCTATATTAGTTTCCGTGTTACTGCGGTAAAGTCTGTTATAGTTGTCATTTCCATAATCCCATCATAATTGTACTCTATTCTAAATCTGGCATCGTAATGTTATCCTAGTATAAACCAATTTCATATGTATACAAATATAGTTAATGAGTATTTACTATTTAAAAAAAAAAAGAATTGCATATTTAAAGGTTATAACTCTTGCTATCCACATTTAACACTTGGGCAGATGGGTGTTTATCTGTGAGTTTATTTACTGTTTCATAATTTAAATAAAGTATATTTGTAGCTAACTTAGAACTGCTTCCATATTAGACTTAAACAGGGTATGCTATACACCTGGAAAACAGGAAGTCTATAATTGGTAGGGAATGTAAAATACCTTCACTTTTATTTGAAAAGTAAATTAAAATTTCAAAACATCTTAAGTTTAGTTTAGATTTATGGAAGGTATTTTAAAATTATAAATATTTTATATATATATATATATATTCATGTTGTCTATAAATAATAATAAAGAGATAAACATAGACAATTTACTTTGTGTAAGACAAAGCATTAAAAATGCCCTGTCTTTAAGAGTAATTATTTGAATAACTTAAACATGGAAGAATGAAAATCTAGATTCACTTGCTTTATAGTACAAGTGCTTTTATAGTGCTTGCGTTTATAGTGCTTTATAGTACAACATTTCAAATAACTTAAATATAAAGAGCCAATGTTTTTAACCCTTTCAGTCTCAATGAAGATTTAGCATCATTTTAGAAAAAATTTTCTGATCGTCTGTAGCTATTTATGTTATCAAAAAGCACTTAATTCGATTCTTCAAACTTTTTTCTATTAGAAAATATTTTTTATTAATCCCTATGTCAGCCCTAATATTTTTTTAAATTATGCTCAGAATCATGATGATGCCAAATGGCATCACTGGGACTGAAAGGGTTAATTGCAATTAAAAGCTTTGAATGGATTAAGTACCTACTACATATTATAATTGAGTTTTTTTCCTGCATTTAATTTTATTATTTTGCTAAATGAATGTTATTTAATTATGTAATAATTTTTCCATTTTTTTAACTTAGGAATGCAAATATTCAAAAACATTTTTAATGTGTGCAAATAATAAATAAAATCTAAAAGTAGATGCTAAAGAAGCAAAACTTAACCATATATTTAGTTATATTTTTTACAGTTCAATTTACAATGTTAAGCCATAAATTCGCCAACCTTCAATGTCCATCAATCACTTTAGTAAAACAATCTTAAATACTTTCTGAAAAACAAAAAGCATTCTGTAATCTATTCACCATTTGAGTAGAAAATTTGCATTATGACATGTAATATTGTATTCATAAATTATAAAGGATAGTAATAAAAAATAGTCTACTCTTTTTCAAATCAATAGTTGTGCATAAAGTGATTTTTCTAAGAAACCAGTGGAAAAATATAATTGTTTTTTAAAAGCAGAAATATGTTCATTCATAGCCGTTTGTAAAATATATGAATACTGTCATTAAAAATAACTTGTAATGGATTTGTTGCATAAAAAGCTGTTTTTATGTAAGACACACAAAAATATGTTTAAAAACTTAATTGAAAAATCAATTTCTTTTAAATTTTATTCAACAATCCAGTGGTAATTTTTTAGTAATACAAATTAAGTTTATAATCACACTAAATTACGACATATCTTGCGCTAAATTTTAATGTCGTTTTATGCTATTTATAATCAATACTAAAATTCTTTTGGCAATATGTACATAGTAATTACGAAAACCCCATGAAGATACATTTAATTTAAAATTTGCAGATAAGACAAATTGGTACTAAATGTTTCGGGATCACACTTAAAAACTATCTGTAGTCTAGAAAAATGACTTATTTAAAGTAGAATTGAAGCGAGTTAAAATTGGTGAACCTAAGGTATTGGCAACCTAATGTGCATTTGATGTTTCTGTGATACTGCGGTGAAGTCAAATGCTATGGTTGTCAATTATTTTTCAAGAGCTTTAGTCACCAAATCTTGTAAGCTTTAGTACAATGATAATTCTGCCAAACCTAAAGAGCTATTACCCTATTTTTAAGTCTTGTTTCTATAACAAGTCAACTCTAAATTTGTAAGTTAGGAATATTTTTTTGGTAGATAATCCGTTATTTCTTTTCTCATTTATGTTCTTATATTAAATAAAACATTTTGGGTAATTTTTTTTTAAATAATACTTATGGAAGTATTTAAATCTTCTGAAATTAAAGAAATTTTATATTTAAAGTTAGTCTATTCTGTACTAAAAAATGTTATTTAAAAACACCTTTACAAGCTAAATATTTCCAATTTTAGAATAAAAAGCTCAATTTTGCAACTATATAATAAAATATTTTACAATATTCTCTAAATTCTCCATTTGTTAACAAATAATAATCTAGGCATATATTTCTATAGCCTTTTTTAAAATTATAAGTTGTAAATTATATTTAACTTGTAGACATAACTACTAAGGTACTAAATATAATTATCGAATTAAAGGTAATGGTGAACCTTCTGTATTTCAGTCAAAGAATATCTTTAACTTTTAACATTCCTAAAGTATTTTTTTGGAAATTCACTTTCAAGGAATTTTTCTTATTTTTATCCTAGTGCAACTCAGATAGAAATAATGGAAGATTTAAATTTAAGCTTTATGATAGATAATGATTGATAAAGACTGGATTGCTGAACTAAATATTAAAAAATTGGTTAAAAATCGTCATTAGGATCTGCTTCCACATAAATTTTATAGCCCAAAGGCTGTGTCCTGACTACGGCACAAATGCAACAAAACTGGGCAAGTTTTGTTGCCTTTGTGGCATTTGATGTCGTAGTGAGAACACAGCCTTAGAAATATTGTGAAACGTACAGTATTTAGTTCTGCTATTAAACTTTTAAGCACTTGGCTATTTTTTCTTAATTGAATCTTAAAATTTGTAGTAGAAGTATACTTAATATTTTCTTTTATATTCTATAATTATTCTGTATTGTTTGCTAAATTTATTTCTATTTTGAAGAATATGTTACAATTGCTTGCTCGTTACTGGAATCAAAACTTTTTGTAACGGTAAAAAATCCAATGTCTCCTAAAAAAAATAACTCAAGGTAATGTTTTTTACTTGTTAAAAAAACAATTAAGTAAAAAAACTCGTAGAAATTATTTATAGTAAGACATCACTAAGCATTAAAAATGATGAAAGACAGCTAGCTTAAAAATGAAGTCTGCTTTTTAAAATTAAAAAAAAAACCCTGTTCTGCCCTCTTCTTAAAAAGTGAACCATTGCTTCAATTTATCATGAATTGTCTGTGTCATTTGTTTAGGCTGTGAAAGTTAGTGACAGACGTATTAAAATATTACAATAGTATCTTCCACTTTAAGTTATGAACATAGTGTTAAAGCTGAAGATAAATTTCTGTGTTAGTGAAATTTATAAATACTGTCATTAAAAAAACTTCTAAAGCATGTGTTGCATAAAAAGCTGTGTGTATTAAAGAAAAACGAAAATATGTTTAAAAACTTTTAATTAAGGAATTAAAAATTATTATTAAGAAATTCAGCAATCCAGTAGGTATTTGTTCTCATTAATATAATTTAAGTTTTACATTTAGTTTGCAATTTAATTATAAACATTTTGTTGGTGCTATTTTTAATACTAAAATGTTTTTAGCAATAGTTATTTAAAAATAACTCTGAAGATTACATTTATTATAATTTGAATTTTCGAAGATCAGAAGAATTAGTAACAATCTAGGACCACATTTAAGACCTATGTTGCCTAGAAAAATGACTTCTTCAAATAAAGTAGAATTGAAGCAAGTTAAAATTGGTGAATCTAGGATATTGGCAACCTTATGTGCATTTGATGTTTCTGTGATACTGCGGTGAAGTCAAATGCTGTGGTTGTCAATTTTAAAAAGCTTTGGTCACCAATATCTAATGTGTAAGCTTTAGTACAATGATAATTCTGCTGATTGCTGAACCTAAAGAGCTTCTCTAATGTAAAGCCATGTTTATAGCAACTGTTGGACAAATTTTTTTAAGGATATTCTTTGGGTAGATTATCGGTTATTTTCTTATGTGGTTATATTACAAAAAACATTTTGGGTAGAAAACATAATTTTTTTTAATGGTTATGGATGTATTTAAGACTTCTGAAATTAAAGAAATTGTATTATATTTAAAGTTAGTCTATTCTGTGCTAAAATATTTTTAAATCGTTGCAAAATTGAACTAAAAATTGGAAATATTTAGCTTGTAGAAGTGTTTAAATAAAATGGTAACAAATGCAGGACTTAAAAAAAATATTGTAAACAAATTACTAATAATCTAGGTACATATTTCTCTAGCATTTTTATAAAATTAAAAGTTGTAAATTATATATTTAACTTGTAGACATAACTACTAAAGTACTAAGTATAATTATCGAATTAAAGGTGACGGTGAACCTTCTGTATTTCAAAGAATATCTTTATAACTTTAAATATCCATGAGGAATTTTTTTGGAAATTCACTTTCAAAGAATTTTCTTATTTTCATCTTAGTGCAACTCTAATAAAAATAATGAAAGATTTTAAATTTAAGCTTTATGATAATGATTGATAAATAAAGGCTGGATTGCTGAACAAAATATTAAAAAAATTGGTTAAAAATTGTCATTGGGATCTGCTTCCACATAAATTTTATATCCCTTGTGAAATGTACAGTATTTAGTTCTGTAGTTAAACTTTTGCCCACATTTGGCTTTTTTTTCTTAATCGAGTCAAAATTTGTAGTAGAAATATACTTAATATTTTCTTTTATATTATATAATTATTCTGTATTGTTTGCTAAATTTATTTCTATTTTGAAGAATAAATATGTACAATTGCTTGCTCTTTACTGGTATCAAAACTTTTTGTAACAGTGAAAAAACCAGTCTCAAAAAAATAACTCAAGGTAATGGTTTTTACTTGTTAAAAAACAATTGTAAAACAATTCGAAACAAAAAAAATTATTTATAGTAAGACATCACTATGCATTAAAAATGCTGAAAGAGTGCAAGCTTAAAAATTAAGTCTGCTTTTTAAAATTACAAAAAAACATGTTCTGCCTTCTTCATAAAAAGGGGAACCATTGTATGAAACCCACATTTTGAAATCTGTCATTTTAAACTAATTTATAAAATAAATTTTCCTAATTTTCACTTAAATTTTTTAATTTCGTGGGATAAAATCAATGAAATAAAATTAGCAAAAATTAAAGTAGCATTTAATTTTATGTTTTAGATGTACTACTACTTTTTTTAATTTTAGATTTTAAATGTACCCTGGTTTGTTTTTTGCTTCAATTTCTCATGACTTGTCTGTGGCATTTGTTTAGGCTGTGAAAGTTAGTGACAGACGTAACTAAAATATTATAATAGAACCTTCCACTTTAAGTTAAATGTTGAAACTTGTTTTCAATAACAAAAAATATTTTAGCTGTTTTATATTTAGATATGCATCTTATTTTTATTTTAATGTTTTAAATTTAAATGTATTTTTTATTAGCATTTTTCGGCTAATGCAAATTTATCAAACAGTTTAATATACTAGGTGAGTTTGTAACTAAAATAATCATGTAAACATCTAAACAACTAGAAATTTTCTCGTGAACTGTTATTTCTATCCAAGTTATGTTTCAAATACAGAGGAGAGCGTAAAATGTCTGTTCCTGGAATCCGCACAGGTATGCAGATGAGCAAAATATCAAAATTATATCTGTCAATTTGTGGTAGCAAGTTGCAGTTTTCCAGCCTGAAAGAAACGGTTAATAAGGAATTTGTAATTATAAATTAATGTTTAACTTTACTATTTTTATAAACTATATAACAAACCTGTATCCTTTATTTCTGTTTGCAGTTTTTTTTAGCAATTAACAATAAATTTGTCTTGATGACCTATAAAATTTGTCAAATCTAAAGTCGGCATTGTGCCTTCTTCCAGGTTGTGTCCTCTGACCCTGTATAATTCTACTTGTTTGTTTTCAGCCACCCAACATCATGCATGTCCATGGCAGAGATCATCTCTGTGCTGTTCTTCGATACCATGAAGTACAAGCTGAGCGAACCCAGAGATCCGGCTAGCGACAGATTTGTACTATCAAAGGTGAAATAGTGTTGCAGTCCGCACATCAACTACGCATTTTCCAGTGTCTAGTTTGGAAAACCAAACAAATTCTGTATTTTTCTCTATATATTTATTTAATCGAAATGTCTTTGTATATTTCATCAATGAGTAAATACTAAAGTGTATCCGCATATATGCACACAATTATGCGACTAACTATAGTATAACTCTAGTGCAACTCTATTCAACTAAAATAATTTCTTTGTAACCACTATTGTTTCTAAAAAAAAGTAAAATTTATAGTTTTTGTTTGTAGCTGTAATAAATTTTAGACTTAACCGTTTAAGTTTTTAAAACTAGTCTGTTTCATCTCCTATCGTTCCTACATGCAAATTTATTAATAAAATCTGTAATAGCTATTTTTTATTTTGTTTATAGTTATACTGCACTTTTTAATCAAATCTAATGATTGTGAACATCAAGACATAATATTTGCAAAATCTTGCATTAGGCTTGCTTCTCTACGTAGCCACCCTTCAACAAAATTTTCCTGGAAAAGGAAGATAGTTACACTCGAATTTTTACTGATATTTTAAAATTCTACCTAGTACTCCACTATATAGCTGTAATATAAAAAATCCAATGTTTCAGGGTCATGCCGCTCCCATCCTGTATGCTGCCTGGGCCGAGGCTGGCCTATTTCCAGAAGCAGAGCTCTTGAATCTGAGGAAGATAGACAATGACCTTGAGGGACACCCAACACCTGTAAGTAATAGAAATATGGTGAAGTGACTGGTTCAGGTTAATTTGGCTGTTCCAATATTCTGGCAATGTGAAATAGTGCTTATGTAGCTCTTGTATAACTTTGATTCAACAGCAACACACAATACATGGCTTGATTCTTTAAATACTTGTTGGGTTAGGTATATATAATCCCAGTAGCAGAAAAGCAGCAGCAAGTGCTGCAGATTTAATTTCCCCTTTGCAGAGAAATTTTGGGAACTTCACAAAATTTGATTCTAATATCTGAAAAGATCTGGTAATCTTAATAGCATAGTGACAAATTTTGAATTCTGGAGATTTTAGGTGGCATGTTTAGTGTTAGTCTAGTTGCTTTACTGTAAGAAATTCAGAAGGCCATCGAAGGGGAAAACATTAAACCTTCTCTTGGTGTCTGGACTCCGGAAAATGGTTATTACCAAGTTAAATCCAGAGTTAGCAGACTTGACTAGTTGTATTAATATCTCACTGGAGCCCTAGTTGGCAGTTGTGATACTTTTAATTGCTGTTGCTTAATGCTTGTAATTGATTTTTGAAATTGTTCTTTTAGCGTCTCAACTTCATTGATGTTGCCACTGGGTCTCTTGGTCAGGGTTTGAGTGTTTCTTGCGGAATGGCTTACACTGGAAAGTACTTTGAAAAAGCCAGGTAAGTTTGTTATGTTAGCTAAAAATGCATTGCAAATTAATGCTTTTTGTGATAATATTAGCAATTTAAAATATTTTATAATTGTCTCTAGAATGGCCTGTAATTAATACCAAGATTTCAAAAAAAAAAAAATCCATAATCAAAACTGTTAAATGCTACTTATGTATCGTATAGATTTTTTTTGACTTAATTGTAAATTTTCAAAGGTAACCCATTAAGGCCCTAATTACTATTTTACTATGAATTTTTAAACAATTATAGAAACACACGAAAAAATTCCAGATTAGTAAGGAGATAGGAATAGTTTAAATTAGTACCAATGCTACAAATGGCAAACAATGATTTAAGATAAGTAGGTAACTAAAAAAATTGTTACGGCTGCATGTATGAGAAATGGACAGAAGTTGCAAGTACAAGTAAAAACTTAGAAAAATAGAAAACTAATAGTTCTAAAAATATAAAGTGAATAGAATTATTCTTTCTGCAATTTTAGTTTCAAAAGTTTATATTTTATCTTCATACTAGAACGAGTTTAACTAGTAGGAAGAGCATTCAACAGCCAACCAACCTATCGGTTATCTAATTTTTTTTTTAGCTACTTTCACTTTGGATTATTGAGATGGACAACCTCAATACCAAATACAGGGTGGTTATAAAATAACGCTCTCTATTCGGAGAGGTCTGTAGCTTGAATGAATAATCCGAATGCAACAAACGTCGTGACAGTTACTAATCAAGAAGGGGGAAAAGGAATGGAATCATAAAAAAAACTAGTATCTTGACCAGGGTTCTAAATTACAAGGCGTAATTGGCTGTGTTAAAGCTCCTAAAGGAGGCTAGAAATAGGCAGCCGGAATCGATTACATTAAAAAAGAAATAGTTACAATAATCACCGACAGATGGCGCTGCCAATGCAAACACAATATTGTAAGCATAGGCAAAACCAAGAAGCAGTCATTTCTTGCATTAATGTAATGTAATCGATTCCGGCTGCTTAATTCTAGCCTCCTTTAGGAGCTTTAACACAGCCAATTACGCCTCGTAATTTAGAACCCTGGTCAAGAGACAAGGGTGTTTTTTTGATTCCATTCTTTTCCCCCCTTGATTAGTAACTGTCTCGAAGTTTGTTGCATTAGGATTATTCATTCAAGCTACAGACCTCTCTGAATAGCGAGCGTTATTTTATAACCACCCAGTATATTCTTCTTGCGTTCTTTTTACTTTACTACTTTTTACTTTACTACTTTTTACTGGCGTCCATTACTGATCAAACTATTTCTTTCCATCCAGCTACCGTGTGTTCTGCCTTATTGGTGATGGCGAATCTGCTGAAGGCTCCATTTGGGAAGCCCTATCTTTTGCTGGTCACTACAAACTTGACAACCTGGTGGCAATCTTTGATGTGAATCGGCTCGGACAGAGTGAGCCCACCATGTTTCAGCATCAGATGGAAGTGTATCAGAAGAGGATGGAGGCTTTTGGGTAAGCCTATAAAACAAGTTGCATGCAAAGTGTTCGAAGGAGGAATTAGAGTGATGCAAAAATAATTTGGTTTTAGTAAAACAAAAGTTTTATCTCTGTTAATCCAATGATAAAAATGATTTTCTAAACCGAATTACTTCGGCTTTATCAAATATTTTTTGTATGATAAATATAGCTGGCTTAAATGTCCCTATAATCCCACTTTTTGAAATTGGTTCAAATACTTTTAATTTTCAATAATTTTGTAATAATATTCGAACCACTTTCAAGAAGTGGGATTATAGAGTCCTGTAAGCCAGCTACATTAATCATAAAAAAAAGTTTAAAAAATATTCAATACAGCCAGAGCAGTTTGGCTTAGAAAACTATTTTTTCTCCCATTGGATTAACAGACTTCTCTTTGGAAAGCCAGCTACTGCTCCCATTCCCCATTAAGAATTATCATCAGTTTCGGAGGCCTAACAGTATTTTTTAAATCCCAATACTTGTGGAAGTGTTTTGTTAGAATTTCTGAATTTTTTCGCGATGTATGAAGAGGGCAATAGAACAATATCAACTACTTATTTTAAAGATTTTCTATCTTAAGAGTTTTCATAATCTTATTAACAGTTAGTAATATATAAATAACCAGGTCATCTTCTCCTTTATAATTTGTTTTTTATTTTCATTTCGTCACTTGACTGTTGATCTATATTATGTCGCCCATCAATAGCCTTTGTGTAGCTCTAGTGTAACAATAGTTCAACTCCTATTTTCATATCTGTTCAAAAACCATGATAAATTGTAAAGTGATACTTGGACAAATTATGATTGAATAAATAATTTGCTATATTTATAGGACTATCAGTGGTATCAAGAGCTTACATTTTTTTAAAGTGCATTTACTTTTTAGTGATTATCTATAATTTATATGCAAAGTTCTTATCAAAACAAGTTACTAAATCATCTCCAAACGAATCCTGCAATTATATTTTTTACAAAAGATTTATTTCTTTTATTGCCAAATTTCTTTACAATTTAACTATTTCATCTTAAACTGAATCATTTTGAATCTATATATTTAACTTAATTTGTTATTTATGAAACTTGGATTATTGGGTACGAAAATTTATGTTGGATTTTTTATTGAAACACAACTTGCTTTTATAATAAATGAAAAATTACCAATGAAATAAATGACTACTCAATCTTTAATAGCTGACTACTCAATCTTTAATAGCTATTAGTTTATTAGCATTTTTCAAATAACTAGGTCAGTGGTTCCCAACCTTTTCTAGACCATCGCCTCTTATTTTAGATTAACATCCATTGCCCTCTTTTAATTTTCATGTTATGTCTAATCATAATTTGAGTTAAAGTGTAACTATAAAACAGTTTTATAACGCTTACTACCGTTTATAAAAACAACCGAAGAAGCTTTATCCTTTCACTCTTAAATAAAATAGAAAAACATAAAACACGTATTTTAAAGAACAAAAGTGAAACAATTAACTAAGATATATTTACTGGTTTCTAGAAAATTTAAGAGTTTAAAGTAAAAATTGGCTGGTTTGGTTATTGTTGGAGAATGGTTTTACTGTGCAAAGGTACAACATTATTTTAATTTTCCCCCTTTGAATACTCATCGCCCCCTGATAGCCCCTCGAGTATTTTTTGACCCCTTGATAACACAAATCGCCCACTTGAGGGCGATCGCCCCCAGGTTGGGAACCGCTGAACTAGGTTAATCAAACTACCCTTGCAATTTATCTGAATGTTTTTTCCTTTTGAAAAGTCCTAAATTTCTGTAAGAATAAATCTCTTGGAGCCTTGTAGTAATTTTTTTTACGCATTTCAGCTTCAATGCCTTGGTGATTGATGGCCATGACGTGGAACAGGTAGTCAAAGCTTTCGAAGCTGCTGCTGCATTCAAAGGCAAGCCCACTGCCATCATCGCACAAACCTACAAAGGAAAGGGTATTGCTGGTGAGTTGGGCTAAGTTGAAACAGTAACTTTTTTTTGTATAGTTGATTGGAGTCGGATGGTTCTATCTCGCCCATGTTAATTTACCTAACTTTAGAAAATTTTTTTTCTCAGGAACTGTACGAGATATCATTACAAACTTTTATATTTTGTTCCTTACATGAAGCTCTTTGATTTAAACTGATGAATTTAAATATCTCTGCTAAAAAATTATACAGGGTGGTAACAGAACCTGGAAATCGGGGAATTCTCATAGATTTTTCAAATTTCACAAAATATCGGGGAATTATTTTTTCCATTTTGGATTACTTAAACAGCAGGTTTAGGTTGTACTTGTGAACACTACTAACGGACACTTGATCAAAAGAAAATATTCAGGTTGGTCCGATTTGCCTGAAAAACCAATCTTGGAGGAAGGATGAATATCTCTCACGAATCATGTTATAACACTATTCTCTGATCACGTGGTTCCTCTAAACTTATTCAGATTTTCGGAAAGTTAGGTAAGATTTTCCGGATTATGGGTTATATAGTCCCGCGATGTTTGGATTAAATTTTCTGTACTGCATTGAATTGTGTGTGTTGTATATTTTCTAGGTAATTGGTAAAATCAGAGAATATTTTTTGAAAGTATCAGGGAACTTTTTTCCTAGGATTTTGTTACCACCCTGTTATGACATTACATCTGATTTTTTTGTTTTTCAATACATATTAAAAAAATCACTGTATAAAGTATTTAATATTTTTAAATATCCTCAGTTTAAATCAAAGAGCTATTAAAGGGGAAGAAATAACAAAACAAAATGTTGATATCTTTCATAGTTCCTGAGAAAAATGTTCCTAACTTTGGAAAAGCCTTATATTTCAGGAAACGCAAAAGAAAAGTAAGGTATAGGTAAGAACTGAAACGGTTTCTGAAAAATGCTCATAAAAGAAAACTACTAAACAGAAATCGATAATCTTGGTCTTAAATTAAAGCTTAAGATAAGCAGAATAATAAAAAGGAAAAACAGAATCGACATTTTTGATCTAAACACCTATCCGACTCCCCCTTAAACATGTTACTGAAAATTATGAAACCCTTTAGTTGTTGCAGTCTTTAAACTGACTGGTAATTATATTTGACTTGTGTTACTAATATGAATAAAAAGAAATCTATACTATGTTTTGTGAAATTTGATCTTGTACTTAAATAATTTATTATTGGTAGTTTCAATGAGTTAAATGTATTTACTATGAAAAATCTATGGTTTCTGTTTATAAGCATCCCTACTTAATATTATATTATTTTATAAAAAAAAATTGAATATAGTTTATTTATTCGTTGAAATTGCGGTTTATGTTCATATAGAAAGACTAGCACTGTTAGATCTTAACTATTAGTTTCCTACTAGATATAACAATAACTTAAATGAATATTAACCCTCTAAAGGATAAGCAAATTGGCAGAGGAGTAATCCATTTTTCACTGCATAAGTTTAAGGAAATTAAATTCGGTACAAAATTTAAATTTAAAACTTTATTGAACTTTCACCAAATTTATTTCAATAGCAGATAATAGTAAATGGCTTCTCCATACTTTTAATTAAAGATTTAGTGAAAATGAAAAAGGAAATTTTTAAAAAGTTATGTGTTGCGTTTTTCCGTTTTAATTTATGTCGTTATTATGTTTGTATCCCTCAGATGGTTAAAGCGAAAAATAGTAGCAACCCAAGTAGCCAAATTTTCCGAAAACATCTGAAGTATGCCTTACAAAAATAAGCGCATATGCCGTCGGAATTATTGCTTTTCCATCTCCTTGCTGCTACACATACATTTTACCATCTATAGATTTCAAAGGATTTAAAAATTTGAGCCATGATTGTAGTGAGACAGTGAGGTGGCGCTTTAACGGGTTGGAGGCGCTATGAGCGTAAGAAGAAAGGAGATCAACGACGAAGGGAGTTGAAGGTGTTCTTAAAAATATGTTCTGTGTTCGCGATTGTAACTTTATTTTACATTGATATGTCTTTACAAAAAATAACTAATCAGTAATGTTCATAATCAAACATTACTTTAAATTGAAACAAGGTTCGTTCCTGCTTTTAATTTCTATGCCATCATCTGCGTTCTACAATTTAAAATTCAAGGAGTTAAAAGAAGCCTGGTCACACGATCGCCTATAATAATGGTTACATATATTAATTTCTAGATGTACAGTGTTATAAGCTTTTGATTTTGCTTTCTAAGCTGACGAAAGCTTATATTTAATTAAAAATGCATAGCGAAAAAAGGTTTAGGATTCATACTTGCAGATAAAATTTAGCCGTCTAAATGGACAGCCAAGGTTATGGTTTGGTATTCAAACCATATAAAATAGAAAATGTCTAGAAATTCATTTTCCATACATCTGTAGCACATGTGTCAATGCTAAGAAACTTAAGCAGCAAAAATGTAATAAATATCTTGTACATAATATAAATATCTTGTATCTTGTCTTGTTGTAAATATCTTGTTTTGTAATACGAGACTGGAATTCCTTATTTAGAATTTTTTGTATGTACTTGTTATATTTTAATATATAAAAAGATATATATTCACTGATTACATTCAAAAAGTATTCTACTTTAAATATTTAAGGGGTTACATCTAAACTTATTAAACAAACTTATCTTATTATCAATCCAGGTATTGAGGATCGGGAAAACTGGCATGGCAAACCACTGGGAGACAAGGGCAAAGCTTTCATCGAAGATCCTGCCAATAACAAAACCACTGCCGGCTCCCACCATATTACACCGCCTGCCAATGATGTGACGCCCAATGACAACTCTCCAATTACCCTGTCGGAACCACCTTCTTACAAATTGGGTGAAAAGGTAAGTGAAGATAGTATTTAAGTTTTGCTTAAAAGGGTGATTTTGCCTTTTTGAGGGTAACTTTGGTCCAAGCATTTAAATTTTGGACAAAATTTGTGCTTGTAACTCAAGATAAATTTACTGAGTAAAAAAACCATAAGTATATTGAAGTTTTATGGAGAAAATCTTCAAATTTACCTTTAAAGATTTGCCCCATTTGATTGCATAAATTTTTATAACTAGAGCAAGAGTTACAAAATTATGCTTAAAGTAATTAAGTTTTAAGTCGTGGAAGGGCTTCTCTTGTTTGAAATTATACTATTTATCTTTAAAATTAACTAACTTATGAGGAATTTAAATACAGGGTTCCCACTGGTCCTTGAAAGTCCTTAAAAGTCTTTGATTTTCGATTTCAAGGACTCTTTAAAACTTGATTTTGATCAAATCGTTGAAAAGTCCATGATTTTTATTTTTAATCTCGAGGACCCCCTAGTACTCCTTGATTTTGAGCATCAAAATTTGAAAAGTTCTTGTTCGCGGCATCGTAAAATTTTGATAAGTCATTTTCTTAAACATTGTCAACTCTGTACTAAATGGCGTGTTTAGCACTAAACAAAACGATGATTATCAACCAGTTGCATTTTGGCCGAATCCTTCCGTGTTTCCCTCTGATATGTTTATCATAACACTAGGCTCTTACGATATTTCAAATGCTATTTTATTTTAGTGTTACAATTGCTGACACGGATTTTTTTGATTCTACAACTTTGACACTTTTGAACATCTGGTTTTAAAATTGCTGTTTCATTGTCTAGTTTCTCAATTTTTTTTACGGTTTGTATAATTACTTTAAAAAAAGATTAAACAATTTGAATTCTTCAGCGTTTTTTATTAGTTTATGACTAGAACGTTACATCGGCTCCAATTGTTTTAAAAAATATTTATCTGCTTTGGCATCAGCTGCCAATGCTAACTTAAGGGAAAAAAATTGGTCTATCAGCCTTGACAAACACCTAAATAACGATGGAAGCTGATATTTTTGATTAAAAAAAGGATTTTGAATTTTTCTTTACAACAGTTTTTGTTCAGGGCAGGTGGTCAACCAAGCTTCATCACTTCGTAATATTTGCAAGTTCGCTGAAGAATCGCTGTAATAGTGTCTCATTATTTATATAGTTAGTTCAGGACTATATGTTAATCAAACTTCAACAACGCATAATTTTGGCTTATTTGCGGCTAAATTGCAGTAGTGTGTCGTTATTTAAAGAGTGGGAACCCTGAAATAGTATTAAGCTTGTCCCAAATCGGAGTTCTAACTTTTAGGTCGCTTGTCGCAAAATGCGACCAAATCTATCAATTGTTCGACAACAAAATAAATTTAGTCGCATTTATTGAGACTAGTTTTTGAAAATCAATACTAGTTTTTTTTTATTGTGGTTTCTAAGGATCTCATCAAAAATAATCTTGTAATCACAAATCTTCACTAATCTTAAATTTGTAAAACTTTAACTGTGAACATAAAATCTTAAAAATACAGTTGTAGAATCGCAACTCTGGCGATCTGCAAATTGCCAAACTTTGAACTCCGTAAAATCACCAAATAGTGGCTAATGCAAAATCCCAAAATTTCTGCTATTCTAAAATTTAGAAACTCTGATCTAAAAACTTAAACTAGGACAACCGTTATTTCCAAAAACTCGGCTATCATAAATCGAACTTAATAGCACAGATTGCTCCCAAATTTCTTTATCCAATTTCGAACACTGGTCCAAATTTACGATATTGCACCCGAAGAACTTCTGAATGCTAATTTCCCTGTAAAAATCACCCTTTTGCAAACTCAGTGTAAAGGTCAGTTAAGATTATAAGCTTTAGTGTTTTATACACTACTACTTTGACCTAAGCATTAAAAGTGAATAGCAAGTTTTCAAATTAAGGTATTGCTGCCTGCGATTAAAAAAATATTTGTATTCTAGATTTTCTCTAGAATTTGCAATTTAGTTAAATTGAGACCAAAGTTATCCTTAAGGGCCTATGGTACCTTGATTTATGATTAATATTGTATGGTTTAAATACTGTCAGTTACAAGATTGATGCGTCATTTTATTTATTACCACAAGTCTTAAATTTCCATGAGTCTATACTTAAGAGGGCCCACATGTTTTTTAAATGTCCAATGTATAAATATCCACCTTTGACCTTACTGTGATGTGATTTTAGTTCTTCAGTCCTCCAAACATGTGTATTCTGTGTGTTTCTTACTGCTGCACAGCTTACCTTAGCAAATTCTAGTAATCTTCATGTTTTATTATAATCGTCTATATTATAGCTTCAATGATTTCTAGAAAGAGGCTGCCAAAACTATTTCCGTTTCTTATATTAATTTGAATACTTTCCTATTTTTTCATCTATATCTTTGATAACTGTTAATATTAAATTATAATCACTTGTGGCGATTTCTAGGCAAACTTTAGTTTTGATACAATCTTCATAGTCTTAGGCAGAACAATTTAAATCCATGATTTTCTTCTGCTGTAATTAAAAGTTGGTATTGAGTTATTTATCGTTAACTGAGTTTTTGATATCTATGAATTTTATTATTGATTATTTAAAATCTATTTTCGGTTGTAATTTTACACGTACCGTGTATTTAAATTCAAATACACGTACCGTGTATTTAAATTGAAATAGACAAGTTCCTTGTGCCCTTTTGTTTGAAATCGGTAGTTAGCCGCAGTAATCAGTACTGCTGCTTTGGTGTTATTTCCATCTGCTATATAGGCTATCTATTTATAGTCTTCTTCCATAGTTTGTTAAGGGCATATTTCTGTAAATTTTAAAATCTGAAAGTGTTTAAAAACTTTATTTAGGCCTTTTTATATCCTTATTTTTTAACTGTGTGGAATTTGATATTGGACTTTATATTGGCATCAAAATTAAAATAAAAGTAAATTTTACAATGAAATGTTTTTAAGAATAGATAGCTTGGAAACATGACAGGTAAATTTTTTTGTAGTATGCGTTAATAATTTGTCTTGTAAACCCAACTATAATTAAAATGTATAAATTTTTTTTTGATTATGTTTATTACAAAAAGGTCCTTTATTTTTATACTTTTTTTCACTAGCAATGTGTTAAGGCTAGGTTCTGAATTTCTATTGTACTTACAATGCTGCATGATACATAATTTCAAGATCATTGGAATTTTAACGTACAATAAGGAAAAAATTGAACATAGGTTTTTTATGAGTGGTACTCTTTCAAGTAATGGCAATGTTGAGTGCAAAAGAATTTCACATTACAAGTGCTGTATATTCTTAATACCTTGCAAGCAGCCACAGTTCAATATTAACTACCTACATACTGTTTAAAAAAAAGCTCCAAAACCACATTAACCCTAACCTTTCCCTAACAGGTTGCCACCCGACTGGCATACGGCACTGCCCTTGTAAAACTAGGCAAGAGCAGCGATAGAATCATCGCTCTGGATGGCGACACCAAGAATTCCACATTCTCCGACAAGTTCCGCGCTGCTTTTCCAGACCGATACGTGGAATGTTTCATCGCAGAACAGAATCTTGTGGGTGTGGCCATCGGTTTTGGAACCAGGGGCAGGAAGATCCCTTTCACTAGCACCTTTTCGACGTTCTACACAAGGGCTTTTGATCAATTGAGGATGGGGGCTGTCTCGCAGGCGAATATCAAATGTTGTGGGTCGCATTGCGGAATCTCCATTGGTAAGTGTTTGTAATGCTATTTTTTCCTATTTCTCTCTATTTCATTGCATTACATGAATTAAATATGTATTTTTCTTTAGGATGTATAAATGAAGCCTTTTTTGGCCCTGGTGTCCTATTTTTATACAGATCTTTAAACTACTCTACAGGACTTAATTCCAATAGTTTTAAATAATAAAATGTACCGTTTTATGGATAGTATTAAAGAGTATGATTTCATTTTTGCTCGGTAGACACCAGTTTACAACTTAACTTCAAGTAGCTACAATAACATTGGGCAAAATTAAGTACAAATTTTGCAGTGTTTACATTTCTTCACATTTATAAAAACCTCAACAGCAGGAAGTTTTGTAGCTGTCTTTAAGATTGTACTCTTTAATATTTGTGCAAAATTTCAATAAGTAAATCACGCATTAAATCATTTTATTTAAAACGTGGTACACATGATGCATTTACATGTATGTTAACGTTCTTTTGGTTGTTTAATATGTATGTATTGATAAAAATGGAAAAAAGAGTACCAAGAACAGGCTTCCCACTGGTCCTTGAAAGTAATTGATTTTGACCAAAAATCATTGTAAAGTCCTTGATTTTCTTTGTTTGTAAAATTCAAATACAAGAAATCATTCCCTAAAACATTGCCAACTTGGTGCAGCGCACTTAGCATTTCGCCATCTTACATAACAATGATTGTTAACAAGCTACATTCTCACCAAATCCTTTGTATTCTTCTGATATAGTTGCCATAACACTTGCTGATATTTCAAATGTTATTTTATTTTAATGTCACAATTATTGAAGCTGATTTTTTAAAAACTTTATGTAATGTCTGTTTAAAATTCCGATTTGCCTTTTCGATTTGTAGCTTCTCTTAACTTCTTCTTTATGGTTATTTAATGTGTAATTACTTTCAAAAAGATAAATAATAAACAATTTGAATTCTTCAGCAGTTCCAGCACTTTTTAGGTCTAGACCAATGCATTGACCCAACTATTTTAAAAATTATCCATAGGCCGTGGCATCGCCTGTGTTTACTTGGAGGAACAAAAATGAACAATAACTGCAATTTTGCTTTAAATAAACACAAATTATGAGGCTTCGTGGTTTGGTTGACTGATCAGTCTAGAAATATAAAAAATACGGTACATCGGCTTGAAAAGCCTCTAAATTCTGATGGAAGCCGATGATTTTGATAAGAAAAAAATGGAATTTCCAGGAATTTGATGGCTTTCCCATAGGCTTCTGATAAATGTACAAGTTTCCTAAACTGAGAATCCTGGCTCGGGATAAATTAAAGATCAAAAATCAGTTTAATAGTTCCTTGCTGCTGCTAATTGGCACAAACATGCTATATTTAGAGAACTGACATTTCGGAGAAGTATTCAGCTGATCTATAGAATACTCATCGCCTATACTGTCATGAGACATTGTATCAAAAATATCACCCTATTCTCTGCAACATAGCTCAATATTAATTCTCGGCTTCTGCAGACATAACATCTGTACAGTACATGACAAAAAAAACAAGACATTCTTCATTTTGTATGGTTAGAAAAGTTTTATTATTGAGTAAAAATTCCTTAGTTATGCTTAAATATTTCTCCATATCTTATCATTTGTAAACGTTAAACTCAATTAGGAATTATAATCATTAAGAAAATCTGATCCAGCATAAAAAAATCCAATGAGGATTTTAAAATTATATTCAAATAATTATTCTACAAATTAAACTCGCACGCTTTTAAATATTTAATTTTCGCTTGCGCTGAAATTTCTTTCAAATTGAAAAGTATAAATTATAATCTTACAACAACACACAATGCTATTCCCATACAGAAATAGGCTCGCGTTTTGATCTCCTTTACTCCTAGTGCTTCGAATGTCAAAAAATCGCTTAAATTACGTCTGTAGGTACGAAAGGACTTATGCTTCTGAAATTTAATCTTTAATCTTCTGAAAATCTGGGCATTGATGCGAGTCAGTCAAGAATTCTTTCTTTATATATAGATTTTATAGATTTTGTTTTATTTGTATCAATGGCGTGTTATGATTGAAGGAAAGGTCCTTGAAAAAAAAATTGAGGGTTCTTGAAAATTCCTTAACTCCTTGATTTTTATTTCTAAAAAAAAGTGGGAATCCTGAAGAATTCATTATTAATATATCAATTAACATATACAACTCGGTTTTATACTGTATGTCCTGATAATTTGATAAAACTAAAGCCGTCGAACAACTTCTATGGATTTATCATTTCCATTCTATGATATTAGTTTACATTTTCTATTTCCATTTCGCCATCTATATTTTAGTATGACTTTTTTACCCTTTTTGATAAATTTTCATTTGTAACAATGAGAGTTAACATTTAATGTTTTTGCAATCATAACAATCGGGTATCAGCATTTTGCTGTCCTAGACAGTTTATGGCATTATTATCAATACATATAAATCACTTTAATGTAAAAGAGGATAATGTAATGTCTATAATGTGAATTTCCCACCATTTAAGTGAAAGCAAAAACATGGATAATTCTTGTGGGAATGTGACCTCCTTATATGTAATATAGTTTATGCATACTATAAGTTTTGAGAGTTTGCTTGCCTTTAAAAAAATAAAAAGAATTGCATGTTTTTAAATATTTTATAATAAAAAGTTCTGCCGATAACATTGTAGTACAGTCGTACTGTTATAACAACTCGTTTATAACCCCATAAAAATTAGATTCCTTGAATTGTCCATAGACCTTAATGTTTTATCTTGTTTATAAATTTTTTTAAGTAACTCCTCTATAACTAAAAAATAAACATTTATATGATATACAAAATGCTTTCCTTCATGAAGAGAATTTTTTGTAATTTTTTTTAAAAAACTAATTTTATTTGCAAAATAATGCAACAAGTCACCAAATCTGAAAGTTATTTCTGGTTAAAAAATTTATTCAATAGATGTCCTTTTATAACTTCGAATAATATGAATATACAAAACTTAGATGATTTCCTACACACAATATTCAATCTAGTTTGTACTATATATATATTCTTTAATTAAACTATTTACGCATAATACAATTTTGAAATATTAAAAATATTTCTTAAATTTCAGGTGAAGATGGCCCTTCCCAGATGGGTCTGGAAGACATTGCATTGTTCCGTTCGATCCCTGGTTGCACAGTGTTCTATCCCACTGATGCCGTTTCCACTGAACGAGCTGTGGAATTGGCTGCCAACACACAAGGCATCTGCTTCATCAGGACTGGAAGGCCCAACACTGCTGTCTTGTATGCAAATGATGAACCTTTTGCTGCTGGAAAGGCGAAGGTAATTATGTTGCCATGGCTTGTTGGGCTAGTTAAGTTTTGTTTTTAAAATAGTCAAACCCCGCTATAGTGAACCCTCTACGGAACCAACACTTGGCTCACTATAACCCATAGTTCACTATAGCCAAGTTTGCTGGAATAAAATATTCTACCAATAAGGGTTAAAAATATGATGATGGTTTTGCATATCTTGAATTAATTGAAACAATAGAGTTGAAAAACTCTAAAAATGTATATAATTAAAGTTAATTATTAACTTTTCAAATTTCTTTTTTCAAAGTTAATAATAGTCGAAAGGAGATTTTACCATGCGTTAGAACCTGTGTTCTTGGATGAAGTACAAATCTTTACATATCTTTTATTGACCGGTTATCTTCAATGGTGAAAGCTTTTCTTTTTGCACGTGTTAATTTTTTTCAAAACTGTTTTCTCCGATTCTAGATGTGTCTGAAATCTTTCATAAAGAAATGATTGACAGAAGAGTACATGTAAAATGACTTGGACATTCTTATGTCCAGTTTTCAAGAGGTAGTTGAAAACAATAGTACAGTTGTAGATTTAAGGAGGAATCTTCTTCAGGAGTGCAACAGCCCTTTGCAGGCCTTGGCTGCCCTAACAGCACGCCTTCTCCAGCTCCCCCTGTCCATAGCGCCTCCTTTCCAGTTCTTAAGTTTTAGGACTTTGAGGTCATTTTCGGTGTCGTTGAGCCATGTAGTAGGGGGTCGACCTCCGGAGCGGGACCCCTCGGGATTCTTGGAGGTGAAAATTTTTACGGGGCTATCTTCAGGGCCTCTCCAGATATGGCCGATGAAAAGATAAATAACCATCCTGTATCTTTTTCAATACAATTAAAAATCCTTCCTCGACAAAAGGGATAGCCATACGCATCTATAAATCAACCACCTGAACCAGCATAATCAAATTGATCTGGTTTTAGGAGAGAAAGTATTTTACGTTGGCAAAATGAGAGTTTGAAAAGAAATGGAAAAATGTGGATTCATGATAAGCGTACTCTCATTTTCTAAGCGGTTCACTATATCCATATAAAATAACATTAGTTAAATAGGAGTTCGGAAGGGAGCTCTAAAAATGTTCACTACAAGCGAGGTTTCACTATATCCCAGGTTCATTAATGCGGGGTTCGGCTGTATTTTGTACAAGGAGTACTTGATTTAACCTTCCGAATAGCCTGCAAATGGGCGAATATGTAGTTTTCACTGCCTAAATTTTTAATTTATTTCTAATAACATCTGTGTAAAAAATAAGAATTGGGTTTATTTTTGTAGAGATTATCTTTAAAACCATTTCCAACTGAAAATAATGTAGCTTATGAATTTATGTTTAGGTAGCGACGGTTTGAAATTTGAGCTCTAGAAGAATAATTACTCAACCAACAATCTTGTTTGCTCAAGAACTATTTTTCAGATTCATTTTCAAGAATTAATTAAAAATATTAATTTATTCTATTTTATATAGTTTTAGAACTGGTTTTTTATTTTTGCAAGGGTTGTGTAAGCATATTTTGTGTAGTACTGACGATATTAATATTTAACCCTTTATGTACCATTCAGCCTGGCTGGGCTGGGTGTATCGTTAAGAAGGGTGGAAGGCTTGGGATACAGTTTGAACATTTTGTCTACTAAACAATACTGTACCACTAGTCAATTTTGTGGTTTTTTGTGGGTATGACAGGGTCTTTAAAGTAACTGAAATGATAATCTAAAGTTTTAATTATTATAAAAAACAAAGCTGAGGGACATTTTCATTTCTGGTATTACTAGAACCATTTTAGCACTACATGTATGAAAGCAACTTATCTATTGAAAAGCTTGCAGCGATGGCTGGCACCAACCCCTGTAAGTTCCATGGTAAAAACCGGTATTTACCGTCCTAGGAAAAAATTCAAGTTTTCCCTCCTGGCAAAAACCCTCTTTTAATTGAAACAATTAAATATAATTCAATAGGATAAATTTAAAAATTTTTAATTTTACATTTCATAATTATTTATGTTTGACAATATTTTAAATGTTATTTATGTTTATGCCAATGTGAACAGGGTTCGTACGCCTCCTGAAATTTAATTTTTTTTCTAAGGGCCCTTATAACTCCTGAAATGTGTCTCATCTCCTGATATTTTTCTCCCCCTCCTGAAAAAAATTGATGGCACGAATCATTTTTCTCTTTTCTCTGCCAATTTTTTCTCCCGTACTTTTCTGGGTGTCTACCGGTAAAAGTCATGAAATTAGAGCAAAGGTTGAGAATTAAAAAAAAATTGCCAAAAAAAAATTTTTTTTTCCTAAAAAAGTAATTTTGCTTTTACACCAAAGCATCACTAGTCCAGGCAAGGAAGGCTGAAAAAAGGGTATAGAGGGAAAGTTTTGGAACACAATTTTTGACTTTGTAACTTTGTTTGGACTAGTTAGGAGGTGAACATATCAAAAGTCCCCGCCCCTAGCCCTTGAGCCGAAGGGGGAGGGGGGTTGAATGTCCCATTTTTCGGGTTTTTGCTTATATCTCGAACTATGCGTCCTACCGATATAATTGTAATACACAAATTGAAGCTGAATAAATTTGCTTCAAGTTTCACCCCTTAAGTGTTTAAATATCTTGTATAGTTTTCGAGATATCCGCTCTTGAAAGTCTGTAGTTTTGGAGAAAACATTTTTTCTCCCACATTTTCTTTTTTGACCGGATAACTCTTCATTAATGCACCAAAACACTAAATATTGACCCTAGAGTGGTAGAGAATTTAATTCTTTTCAATAATATATTTTACCTTACTATTTTCCTTCAAATTTTAAAGCAGTTTCCGTATTGAGCGAAGAGGGACTGTCAGTCCCATTGAGCTAATACATTAGTTTTGAAATCACAACTTTTGCAACAAAAAAAACTTTGTCATGTTATCAAATTTTACCAGGAATGGGAATCATCATATCAATTTAAAACAAAATTGAAAAGAAAATAACATCTGGTTATTTAATTATTAATTGATAAAGTTTTAAAATAGTAAAGTAAAATATATTATTGAAAAGAATTAAATTCTCTACCACTCTAGGTTCAATATTTAGTGTTTCGGTGCATTATTGAAGAAGAGTTATCCGGTCAAAAAAGAGGAAAAATGTGGGGAAAAAAATGTTTTCTCCAAAACTACAGACTTTCAAGAGCGGATATCTCAAAAACTATACAAGATATTAAAACACTTGAGGGGTGAAACTTGTAGCAAATTTAATCAGCTTTCATTTTGTGTATTACAATTATATCGGTAGGGCGCATAGTTTTCGAGATATAAGCAAACAACCGAAAAATGGGACATTCAACCCCCCCTCCCTCTTCGGCTCAGGGGCTAGGGGCGGGGACTTTTGATATGTTCACCTCCTAACTAGTCCAAACAAAGTTGCAAAGTCAAAAATTGTGTTCCAAAACTTTCCCTCTATAACTCTTCGTTGCCTGGACTACACATTTTCCACAACATTTACACCCCTTGTTTCCTTCATTCTCGTTCTCTATCAATAAAAACTAAACTTAAATTTCAATAAATAGCAAGTTTAAATAATAAATTTTAATATCAAGATTAAAAAAAATTAAAATTTGAAGATGAAATAGGATTAGATTGCACTAATATGTCTTTTAATATCGGCCGCCGGTTAGTGTAATCCCCCATTAAAAGATTAGCATCTTTACCCGACCAAGATATGCAGTCCAATAATGCTTTTTGGCTAATTTTTTTTGCTGCCTAGTAATTTCCACGAAATCCACCTATGACGTTGCATTGCATTATGATTGGCAGTTTTTGGGCTCTGCGTGATCCAAAGAGTCTTGTTATTTTGATAGCTCCGGTTCTGTCCGAGTTGGACCAACCAAAGTATTTTTTCTGATTAATAACTTCGTGAACTAACGTGATCTTGTGATTACAAGAATAGCTTGAATGTTAATTGGGAATAAGATCGAATGACTGCAGGTCTCCAAACCAAAGTGCCTTTGTTAGTCCAAAGAAAAAAATAGTGATTTTCTTAGACACATTTCTCCTGCTGTATTGAATAGATTTAGAAACTGTTTTTTTATTACAAATATAGCTGACTTAACAGGGCTCTATAATCCCACTTTTTGAATTTGTTTTGGATATTTTATTAATTTTCAATAAATAATTTTGCATCAAAATATTCAAACTAATTTCAAAAAAGGGGATTTTTGAGAACTGTATGTTAGCTAAAGACTTTTTATGTATGCTTCAAACTTATTTTTTAGCATTTTTTACTTCAGCCGTAATGAGGTTTCCGATTTTGCATAGGTTTTTAGTTAATAAAAAAAAATGGAGGGTGGGCTTATACATGCTTTATATATTCAGATTTTATGTTAGTAATTTCTAGTCCTAAATTTTTCTGGAAAAAAAATCTGAATTTCCCCCCCTAACAAGTGTATGAACCACACAATAACGGCTTGAATGTGTATTGCATCAAGTATTTTGCTTGTCTTTATAATTTTTTTTTAACGGATTGATCATTTAAACGGTTGTAAGATTTTATGAAAAGGGTCAATTAAAGTCAAGAATTAAAGTCAATCAAGTCAGATTTGACAAATCTGGTAGACACCCTGTTTATTTGGAATAAGTTTACTGCCAATGCATAGTAGAAATCAGTTCGGGCATTGTGATACTAGTTAATGTCCCAAAATGCACCGCACAAGTCTTTAGCAAAGATTTTTTTCTTCTGTTTGATCATTTGAAGTGCAGTGAAGTCACTAGACCAACGCAATACCAACATATTCAAATTTATTCCGCTATAACTCCTGAATTTACATCGCTGCACTCCTGGGAAAACTTCTTAGAAACTAATGAATTTCACTATCGTAGATAGAATACGAACCCTGTATGAACACTTAAATAATATATAAAACAAAAGTAGATATGTTTATTATGAAACTCCATTGATGCAAAGTAATTATGGAAGAATTGTCAATTTTGCAAAATTAGTGTTGCAGAGTAACTTTTTAAATAAAAAAAATGATAAATAGCCTTTTTTGTTGCTTAATTGACGTTCAAAATGCCTATTGTTAACTTCCCATGCATTCGACCAAGGAGGTACAATTGGTTAGTTTTTCAAAATTTGCAAACTCTTTGTATTCATTTTATGTTGAGTTATGCGTGTTAAACCTAATAACAAAAATCAACTTATTAGGCTTTGACAAACGATAACGGTTGTAGTGGGGATAAGGGGAACGAAACGTGTGAGCTTTACAAGGTATCCCCAACAATCACAGCCAGAATACATAGATTAGGATGTAAACAAAAAAGAAAAACTTAAAAGAATTTTAATAAATGTGAACAAAGATTTTTTTTCAAAAATGTATTGTATACAGTATTCTGCATTACTTAAATTGTGTCGGAACAACTTAAATATTAAATCAAGTTCTTAATTCTTTTGCTAATATGTTATAACTAATATGCTAATAGACAATACCGTGGAATTTCTAAATTATTTACATTTAAAGTAATTGTAAGTTCAAGTTCTTTCCAATTTTTCTCGGTATTTACCAGTTTTTCCACTGGGATGGGAAATATTAATTTAGGATGGGAAAAACCCATCCTGCTTGTAGCCTAACTAACTTGTATCAAGTCTGGTTTTAATTGCCTCCAAAAGGGTTTTAATTGATTGTTTGAATATATTTCAAAAATTAGAAGGTTCTTTACCAACGTCTTATAACTTCATTGCTTCTTAATCTTAGCAACGAGCCTACACTTACACTAATATTTTGTCTTTACTTTGCTGATTGAGCGGTTATAAGTCTATACTTCCTGTTCTGTTGTTGTTGTTGTTTCTAATGCCACTCGGTAACCGAGCCCGGAGTAGAGAACTACCCGTTTTAAGGCGAAGTGGGGCGGCTTCCGTTTTTATTGAGCGTCACAAGGGAGGAAGTCGACTTTTGCTCGTCAGCATGACACATCCGTTTTACAGGAAGGTCCCTTTCACACATCCATTCTCACTCACATCGGAATTTTGATCCAGATCAAAGGCCGATAACCCCCTGACTGGTACCCCCAGAGGTATTAATTTGGTATGGGAACATGGAGGACTTTGTGACCACGACATATTTAACGTGCCCCAGCCACCATTAGCAACACGGCGGTCTTTAGCCGAATATAAGCGCCGACCCAGCAACCATCAGAATTGCGAGCACCGCGAGGACAGAACCCACAACCCTTCCGATGCGAGCATGACGCTTCACACGACTGAGCTACCGCGGCTCATACTTCCTGTTCTAATGTGCCTTGGTTCGAAAGCCATTTGTTTTGGATTTTCATATTCTTTTTTTAGTCTACTTTCAGCAGTAGGTCCTAGTCTTATTAGCCTCGCATAGTACAAAACTACTCTAGTGCTCCCAACCAAGCCAGGTTTCATACGTTCCTTAAGAGTCATCAAACACTAATTTTTTAAAAATTTTTTTCATATGGAGTGGTTTTTTAATACTAGGTGAGGAATTCAATATTATGTGTAATCAAAACTTCTTAACTCTCGTTGTCTAAACATTTTATGTGTTGGTTACTAATGGCCAATTCCATGTAACTATAATGCAAGTCACAATTTAAGAGAAGATTACAAGCTTTTTAAATTTGAAAAAATAAATGAAATTAGTAAAGCTCGTTACATTATTGAGTTTAAATAAGTGTAGATCAGCTATTCCCCTACTTTTTTTTCATTCAATGTTAAAAGTTGTTGTGAAAATCACTTTCTACAAACATGACTTACATTACAGAAAGGATAATTTTGCATGGCATTGACCTGATGCATTTTTTTAAAAATAAATTCTTACAATCTAGTCTTAATTATATGTGAGATTCATTTAGATGATTAGTAGCAAACATCAAAGTGTAAAATCTGCATAATTTCTTTCGATTTTGTAATACCCAGACAAAACAGTTTCTTAGTTTTAGCTTCCACACTTTGTTTATAATGTAAAAAGTGGAAGGTATTATAATTGTTCAGTCCGTCCGTCACCCACTTTCATAGCCCGAACTCCAAATACTACGGACAAGTGTGATATGTCAAAAAATTCACCGCATCTCGAAAATGTCAGAAAATTCGAAGTACTTCAATTATTTAAAAAACTGCAAAATTTAATGCTCATTTAAAAAGCATAGGAAGCCATTTTTATTAGAATTTAATCACCATTGCCATTCGCAACAATCACTCGAGAAACAATTGCTTTAGACAATAAATTAAAATTAATTTATTTTTACGACACATCAATCAGTTTGAAATGACGTCAAATATATTTCACTACGAGATTCTTTGTATGTCGATATGAAATATTTTCATTCTATTTAAAAGCGAGGAATATTACATATTCTTTGAAATATAAATTAATTTTTGCAAACGATAAGTAATAATTATTGAATTTTCGAAATGAAACTTGCCAAATTTAGCATGTAAATGTTTAATATAGAATTAATGCTGTGTTTGGCGCCTTTTTACCTGCTAAACATAACTGTTGTGTGGAAGCGGGGTAAGCGACAGATTCTGTTATTGGTTTTTAAGATCTTCACAATGCGCAAAAACCTTTAACCAAACCTTTTGTCTTCCAGGTTGTCCGCAAGTCATCTTCAGACGTAGCCCTAGTTGTTGGTGCTGGAGTCACCCTGTACGAAGCCCTAAGTGCAGCCGACACACTGGCTGCCCAGGGAATCAACATCAGAGTTCTGGATCTGTTTACCGTGAAACCGATTGATGTTGAGGCATTGAAATCCAATGCTAAGGAATGTGGAGGAAGGATTGTGACTGTGGAAGATCATTACCCTGAAGGTAAAGGTTTTTATCTTGGTAGAAATGGGTAGACCAGGCACTGGAAAGATACTTTAAAAAAAGTGACTGTTATAAGGAAAAGTTACAAATAACAGATAGTTTTAGAAACTTCAAGCTATAAGTCAAAGATGCAAGTCAAGCTAAAAATTGGAATTTAACCAGCTTTGCTATTTTTCAAAAAGAATCCAGATTAAGGAAACATAAGTACAATTAGTATTAGCAATTTTTTAAAATTTAATTTTAAAGGAGTTGCATTTCAAAATTGGTATCCAACAGCTTTCGGAAAGTAACGAAATTTTTTGTTGCGTTAAAAGTAACCAAGTTAGTTACAGTCTGGAAAATATGTGACAGCGTGACCTAAAAAAGTAATTATTACAAGTAACTCCAATCCCTGGGCAATCGAACAGTTAATATCATACTGTTTTTGCTGTATCTAATACTTTTTGCTTTGGTGGATGTACAAAATTATGTAGTCTTATTACTGGATCATGTTCTCTTAAAAGATCCTTTAGTCTTGTATCTATTTCCGGGTTGATAGTGCAATATCCAGACCTGCCAACTGTGGCTCTAGTGTGACGTTAATTCATCCAACCAATCTTCGAACTCTTCTCATTTAATTCTGTAATAACAATTTTCCCCATTCCGGGTGGCAAAAGTAAAAGCTTAATGTATCCCCCTTTGAAAACCTGTCAATTAGTACATGTACACGGAAATTAAACTCCTCGGGGCAACAGCCCATTAGTGGGCCAAGGCCTGCCGTGCCCAATTCAGCTTTCATGACCAAGGGCTCTGGGGTGCTAGGCATACGTCCGGGTTAAGTGGTCAACCTAACGCGGGACCCCCAGTGTTAAGTTCCCAAGCATGCATGGTCCCCATTTTATTGACCCAATTAAGGGATGAAAGGTTGGGCGAACCTCTCCCATTCCGTGATTCGAACCCCGGACCTGTGGAACAGCAATGCAAAGCACTACCACTGCGCCACAGGGCCTCGGTACATGTACACGGAAATTCAAAATATTTTTTAAAAAAACTATTGTGCTGTGTTAAATCTGGAGTTGGCAGGTCCGAATATTAATAACTAAATCGACTGAGGGATAAGCAAATTGGGAAAAACAACTTGGTTTAGTTGTAGGATTGATAGTCCTTGAAGAATTTTATTGAAAATAACCAAACAATGTTGCTCAAGTAAAAAAATCACATTTTTATAAATTGAGTGCTAAAACAATCCCTAGACAGAAATATAGGGGAAGGTGTTAAACTTTGGAATGGCTTCATGAGGTTTTGCTATCCCTCCTTTTTCCCCCCATAGGTAATGCAATGCAATATAGTAAAACTTAAGTTTTCCTATAAAAGTCATTCACGTAAAATAGCCCAGCTCAAAATCTTCATGTCACAGTTTAATTGTGATTTTTTCCCAAGTACTAGAGACAAATTTATTATTAAATTTATTTTTTAATGCACTGACGATTTATAAGTAGAAATAAACCTATTTCATGAGTAGTTGAAGAATGCATATTTTAAAAAAATCTATTGGCACTTAAAGATAGCTGTACCAGTTGCACCCATTCATTTTTCCCATTGGAGCTAATGTTATTTACGGGACAACTCTAAATTAATTTTGGTAGGAGGTTTGGTAACAATGAGGAACTTCCATCCTATCCAAAATGACGTACTTATACCATTTTCTGGAACATTAGAAGCTACAGATTCTAAATATCAGCATAAAAATCATCAAATTATTAGTATTACTCGAAATATGCCTATTAAAATTCCATGAAACTCGCGTGACCGAAAATGGCGTCTGACATAACATATCATTTGGCGATTTTCTCTAAAAATGGCGCTACGGTTAGCATGTCCATAATTAAAATAAACATGCAACGTTTTTCAAAACGTTCTACTTAAAAGAACAGACTGCTCACTTAAACCAGCTTTTGATAAAAAAATTAGAACAGCTTGTTTCTTGCTTGGTTGTTGAATTTAAAATCTTGCAAGAGCGCGCTGACACTTCAGACCTAGTCAATTGTTGGATCAATCAAAATCTTCGTAGGAGATTTACCAAGTCTGATGAGAATAACTGGAACTTAGAAAAACCACTTATTCTAAATAATCCTATTCCTATATAGGATAATTCAAAACACATTTTGTATTTTCAACAGCTGTATCGCACAGAAGTTGGTTAGAAATTGCACGCCAATGGACAAAAAAGCCAAGTCTGACGTCATTACGCACTGCAAGAGGATTGTGAGTGTTTTTACCGGAAGTGACGTATCCCCTACTAAAAACTCAATTACTGACTAATTTAATAACTTTTTACTAGTGTGTAAAGTAGCATTCGACGTGTTACGACAAAGGGCTATTGTCTGCCAATGAATTTGAAATCAGGTTCGCACGCGGCCTGGAAATCCTGGAAAAGCCTGGAATTTCATTTTTTCATTTCAAGGCCTTAAATAGCCTGGAAAATCCACAGACAGCCTGGAAATTCCTTGAATTTCCAGTTTTTATTCCGATTCAAAATTTAATCGAACTAGCGTAGCGGTGGACGAAACATCTTTTTTCTGCGCATTTCCGAACCACCCCTCAAGTGTCAATCACTTGGATCTCGGGATGTGGACGCGATCAGAACGTTGTGGAATTCTTACTGTTTTGCACTTCTTGTACTTTTTAGGTTGTGGTGGTTTTTGAAAACAACTAGTTCTCAGGAAATTTTTCAAATTAAAAAAATATATATAAGGGATTTTTTTTTCATTTTGGGTTACTTAAACAGCAGGTTGAGGTTTTTCTTGTGATCACTACTAACGGATCAAAAGAAAATGTTCTGGTTGGTCCGATTAGCCTGAACCGGAACTACAAAAGTAAACGGGACTATCTTCCTATCAGGCAGAGCGAAAAAAAACTGTCAATCATTAGGAGACAATGCAACATCATCGGTGGTTGCCGTGAAAATTACTAGGCAGCAAAATAAGTAAATCGGGAAGCATTATTGGATTGCATACTTTTGATCAGGTATAGACGATCCTCTTCTAGTGGAAGATTGCACTTGTCGGCATCCGATATTTGAAGACACCTTAGTATAATCTTAATTCATCTTCAAATTTTAATTAATTTTTTTTCTTAATCATTAAAATGTATTATTTAAACTTGTTTTTTGTTGAAATTTATTAAATTTAATTAAAACCCCCGACCCCCAAAATTAACACCCCCGAAACCCGTAACATTTACACCCCGAAAAAGTTTCCTCCATTCTCGGTCTGTATCAGTGAAAACTATACTTAAATTTCAATAAACAGCAAGTTTAAATAATAAATTATAATAATAAAAATACAAAAACTAATTAAAATTTGAAGATGAACTAAGATTAGATTACTCTAAGATGTCTTCGAATATCGGTTACCGGCCAGTGCAATCCAATAATGATTCCCGATTTACTTATTTGACTGCCTAGTAATTTTTACGAAATCCACCAATGATGTTGCATTGTCTCATAATGATTGATAGGTTGTTTTTGCCTCTGCGTGATCGGAAGCGCGTCTCGTTACTTTTGTAGCTGCGGTTCAGGCCAATGGATCAACCAAGTTTTCTTTTGATCAAGTGTTCGTGAGTCGACCCTTTGTGATTACAAGAACACCTTGATTGTTAAGATTTTTTTTTTAAATTTGAGTTTGAAACTTTTTTTTGACATTTTCTTTACTTCGGTCTATATTAGGGTTTCTGCTTTAGACAGGTTTTAGCAACAAAAAAAAAATGGAGATCTGGAAATTTTCGGACTATCGCCGAAATTCAAAAGTGTCCGGATTAGCGGTTTAATTTTTTATATTTGTGTACTAGTTTGATCATTTCATATATTTTATATTTAAGCTATTAGAACAAGTTGATTCTATTTTGTCTACATATTAACATTATTCGTTATTTTATTTCCGTATAGTTTCAGAAATTAGTTTGATGTTTCTGGTCTGGGGTTAAGGCAATATGGTTGATAATAAGATCATTTAACTCAATATATAGTTCTGTAACTTACAGTAATTTTACATTCGAATTTTAATTCAACTAGTTGATCTTCAATAACTCTTAATTTGATTTTGAGTTATCGAAGTTTCATTTCGCTGTGTAATATGGTGGCCTGGAAAAGCCTTGAAAAGGCCTGGAATTTGGATAGCCAAAAGTTGTATGAACCCTGTGAAATTCATGCCACTTCCTTATTGTGCACAGATGCCAAACAGTAACCATAAGTAATAATATTGAATAGAAAATTGGCAAATTGCTTCAAGCTTGCTCTTTTAAGTTATACCCATTTGGGAAAAACACCATTTTTCCAATAGACCATAATGCTAAATGAGAAAGTTGGGTTATATTTTTGGTTTTCAAAAAAATCATAGCATCCTTAATTCATATTTGGGAAAAATTAAAATACGGTTCTAATAAATTTGGCTCTAGTACTTGGGAAAAAAAATCGCTTTCGATTTCTGTGACATGAAGATTTTGAGCTGGACGATTTCAGGTGTAATGACTCGTAAGGTATTTTTAGCTTTTAGAGCATATAAGGAACTTAAACATTTCGAGTCTTTCTCCATGTTAAGTCTTTTGTGAAAATCACAAAATTACTCAACCTTTGATTTCTGTGGTTTTAAATGACAACACCCATCCCCAATAGCCGCCGTGTAGGGCTTGTGCAACGATTTAACTACCTTGATTTCAAGTTCAACTAGCGATTTTTTTTTTTGCATAAGGAAAATCAAAACCTGTATTTTTCAACCTTTAAGTAAACTTTGTCTCAGGGACAGTTTAAAAAAAAAATAAAAAAAATCTAGAAAAATAAAAAAGTAAAGTATAACGTGGAATAGAAATGAGCTTTATAAAAAAAATGCTAATTGATGAACTTAAAATCGAAGTCTTTTATCTGAGAACTTTACATGGAGAGTCAGAAAGAGACAGAATGTAGTTCATTACTGCTTGATTATGTATTAAAGAAAGATCACCCATAAGTTTTTATTTCAGGTTCTTTATTTCGTTTTTATAATGTTAAAGGTTATATATACATAGTATTTTTTTAGGGAGTAAATTCACTTAATATCAGCTCTAAGATAATTACTTTTACTGTAAACATAAGGTAACTCTTTTCTAGCTAGCTTTATAAACATTATTTCTATTATCTACTACAAAAATTCTAAAACAATTTTTTTTCTCATTAATGAAATAATAGATTTTTAATGATTTTTTCCATTTGTAATTAAGAGATGAGTATTATTAGAAATCCATATAAATCTTAAAAATGTATGCTTTGGACATAATATTTCTCATTGTTGAAAAACATCTTTATATGATAGATAAATATTGTACATTTTATATAATTTTGTATAATAAATGCATATGTATAGATTTTTCAACTTTAAATTTCATGTGTAAAAAAATTCTAGATTATTGAAGTAAATATATTTTACTCCTTTCCCCCACTCTTCTGAAATTTGTGATTTAAAACTGTATTATAAAGTAATAAGGAGTACTTAGGTGCAAAGAAATATACTTTGTACATTGTAATATATTGAGTTTTACAAAACAATTACAAATATTTTACAAGTATGAAAAAGTAAACTGTTTACAAAGTAATGAATTTAATCTTAGCAGGGAAATATAATCTTAAGCTGTTTTAGCGCACTACAAAAAGTTATTAAAACTATAAGGTCAAATACCTTTCCTTGTGTCTAAATTCCTCCCACGTGTTAAAGGATCTGTATTGGGATTGTGGTTACTTAAATTGCTCATAGATAAAATGTTCTCAAATGCTTAGACTTGGGTTGTGTTGAGATCTGGATGTCTTGCCGATTGCTATCCGGCTGTTATTAAAAAAACTATAAGATGAAGTCCCTGGACAAATTATTAGACGCACTGCAAGATTTTATGTAAAATATTAATTACCGGTTGATATTGTACCGTTTTATTATTTTAAATTGGTTTGTTTTTTGATTTTATATTATCCAATCAATTACCGATTTATTTGACATAAATAAAACAGCATTCATTTAGAAAAGCATAAGTTTATTAAGTTTTAAGGAAAAGTGAAATTAATGTTAGTAAAAGCCAATATTTAGTTGAGCCACCTTTAGCCGCTATCAAAGCTTTAATTCTGCGGGGCATGCTATCAATGCAAGACTGTACTGTCTCCTGCATTTGAGGATGATGATTTCACACATAAATAATCTTATAATAAATAATTAATATAAATTAATCTTAATCATAATTATCTTAAAATAAATACAAATATGTAGTCTACAACAATTCTTTTAAATAAAAATCAATAATATTGTAGTTTAAATATTATACCATTATTGCATAAAAACTCTTAAGAAACATAAAATTACTTTTAAAAAAAATAGTGTCTAATAATTTGTCCAGGGACTGTATTGTTTGTCTTAAATTCTGAGGGAAAAATTATTCTAAAACTATAAAACCCTTTGTGCTTAATACAATGGACCTATAATGAGCCACTATACTCGTATCGAACCCTTTGGGCAGTGTAATTTACAAAACTAATTATATTTCCAGGTGGCATTGGTGAAGCAGTATCTTCAGCCGTTGCTTGCTGCCGAGACATCGTTGTCAAGCGCCTTGCGGTTTCTTCAATTCCTCGAAGTGGTTTGCCACAGGAGCTTTTTGAGATGTTTGGCATCAGTGCTAAGCACATTGTGAATGCTGTGCTGGAAGTCAAGGACTTGTAAAAGCATGTCTTTCATTCCCATACTCTGGATGTGCTATATAAAGTCCTGCAGAAGATATGATCTTTTGTTCGTCGCTCCAAGTGCTACTTATTGAGGGTTTTTCAATTTTGTTAAAGTTAAATCAAAATTTTGCTTTTTGTATAGAATAAATCTTTTTGAAAAGTTTGTTACATTTTTAATTCTTTTAATGCCACTGTTAAGCCCATAAACTGAATAAAATGGGGATGTCATTATCACAGCCTTGATTTATATTTAAGTTACCTTGGAAAGCCTTTTAAGAATTATTATTAGTTTTTAGTGGGAATTCTAGAACTAAGAGAACCTAGTTGACAAGTAGTGTATAACTGTAAAAGTTCCCTTAAATCATTTCGATACTATTTTTGAAAAATCTAAAATTTAAGGACCTTTTATCTAATTTATGTCCTTGTGTCTATTTTTTTTTAAAACTCAATATATGATTTTCAATCTTTAATGTGGGAGAAAATTTACTTTCTTATAATTTTCTCACAAGGATTTAATTTTTTTAAAGCTTGAAACTTGTATATTTAGCTACTGGCTCCCACAACGAAACAATGCAAGATTTTTGTTTAATACTTGATTTTTCAACTGCACTTTAAATTGCAGTTACACTTAATTTTGAGCATTAGTATCACAACTGTAAAATCCCTACAATCTCATTTTTGTAAGTCCTTAATTTTTTTTTGTGCAGTTATTCTTCATTTCAACAAGTCCTTAATTTTTGAAGACAATCTTTAAATTTTTTATAAAGTGAAATATCAAGCAACATCCTATGAAGCTTTAGCCTTTGATACTTTGCTTGTTTCATTTATTATGACATGTAAATTTAATATGCAATATTCAGTAGCAGGGGATCTTTCAATTGATCATTGCTATGAGCTTGTACATTTGTTATATGCTGCAATATTTTATAAAATATTTAACTAAGGTATTGACATAAGCAGCAATGACCAACAGAAAGTCACTTGTCCCACTGACTTGTTTTAATTACAACAAACGGTACAACACTAGTAATTTTAATTAGATTACACAAGCCAGCTTTTAAAAAATGCCTAACAACAATAAACGATTAATCAAAAAGGTGAATTAAAAATTGTAACATTGAAAAAGACTTTAAAAACAGCAATGTCAATTTGTCTTTTGGTGCGTTTAAACTTGATCCCAATTAAATGGACTCTTGAGCGAGGGTTTGTCTTCCACGGACCAACAAGCTGGCGGATTGGAACACTGGATCCAAGATGGCTCTGGCCAATCCTCCCCACACCTGCAATTCAAAATAATATGAATGTGGTTTGGTACTCGCTTATTCTGGCTGCTATTTCGTTAGACATGACAATGGAAGAAATTTAAAAAAATAAATAAACTTTCGGTGAGATGTCAGCTTCTAAAGGCTAAAGCCGTTAAATCGGATAACAAGTCTTCAGTCCCAATGACAATTTGGCATCATTTTAGAAATTATATTCTGATCGTCTATAGCCATTTATGATATCAAAAAGCACATCATTCGATTCTTCAAACTTTTTTTATTAATCCCAATAGATGTCATCCCTATTTTTTTTAAAAATTATGATCAGAAACATGATGATGCCAAATGGCATCACTGGGACTGAAAGGGTTAATTTAGCATGCTTTTCCTGTTTTTTGAAATAGACCGGTTCACTAATCCAGTGAAAAATGGAAGCAAGCCTCCTGTACTGCCACTGTAAGAAAGAAGACCGTATCTGCAAAAACTGAGTTTTGATAAATGAAAACTCCAATAAGCAACTGTTATACTTGGTGTTGGCAAACGCCAAGTATAACATACATTCATAAGTTTGAATGTGGCAGACTCTCTTGCATATAAACAGTATTTCGGGTTATAATAAGATAGATTATGCCTTTTTATGGGTGTTAATGTTTAATAACTTCGAAAAACGGCAAAATTGTAGATACGGTCTTCCTTGCAGTGGCAGTATAGTCTAGTTTACCTATAGCCCACGTTTAACGACAATTAAACAGTCTAGTACTAGCTATAAATCAATTTACAACAAGAACGGTTACGCCTACGGTGATGTCAAACGTTGTCTTATACCCCCCAAACAAACCACCCGGTATTATTCTATATACCGGGTGGTTATAAAATAACGCTCGCTATTCGGAGAGCTCTGTAGCTTGAATGAATAATCCGAATGTAACAAACTTCGAGACACTTACTAATCAAGAAGGAGGGAAAAGAATGGAATATCATTAAAAAAAAAATAGTCTCTTGACCAGGGTTCTAAATTAAGAGGCGTAATTGGCTGTGTTAAAGCTCCTAAAGGAGGCTAGAAATAGGCAGCCGGAATCGATTACATTACATTTAAATGACCGCTTCTTGGTTTTGCCAGTGTTAACAATTGTGTTTGCATTCGCAGCGCCATCTATTGGTGATTATTGTAACTATTTCTTATTTAATGTAATGTAACCGTTACAATAATCACCGATAGATGGCGCTGCGAATGGAAACACAATTGTAAGCATTGGCAAAACCAAGAAGCGGTCATTTTAATTGAGGATGGAATTAATTTTAATTAAGGAATTAAGGATGCTGTTTCTAGCCTCCTTTAGGAGCTTTAACACAGTCAATTACGCCTCGTAATTTAGAACCCTGGTCAAGAGACGAGTTTATTTTTTTATGATTCCATTCTTTTCCCCCCTTCTTGATTAGTAAGTGTCTCGATGTTTGTTGCATTCGGATTATTCATTCAAGCTACAGAGCTCTCCGAATAGCGAGCGTTATTTTATAACCACCCGGTACACCCATTTGTGGACGGCCACGCCTATATGGTGACGTCACACTACGTATGACATTGCCTTCTACTCCACAAATAAACTACGCTCCACCTCGTTCTAACCGTCCATTCCTGGTAGCTACGTACAATTTTTAAGTCTGGTCTAAATTAGCACTTATAAAACAAATATGAGGAAGGGAAAATTGCAAAGAGTTCTATAGTAGGGTAGAGTAGAGGAACGACTATCGTACTGATAGCTGCCATCGGCAGCCATAGTTCACTACGGAGCCCGAATAGAGTGGCAAAAGTGCTAGTTAATTTATAATTTTGATACTGAGAAAGGAAGTACACCCAGGGCAAAGGCGATAATCGAACCCGCACCTGTTACAGCGCGCGGACTGCTAGCGTTATGGCCTGCGATCCAAACCACTCGGCCATCGGGCCCCACATGCCACCCTATATCATAGAGGTAGGAAGGAGGTGTCTCCTTCCTAGCTCTATGCCCTATATTGTCTCCGTGTTGGTCCATGGTGCTGTTGCCAGGTCCAGTCTCTACCCTACTATAGAACTCTTTGGAAAATTGTTATCTAAGTTTATTCTAAAACTACCCCTGCTTCAGGGGTGCCTACAAGGGGGGGTCAACGACGCAGCCTGCGTCGTTGAAATTTTAGGGGGGGGGGGGTTGAATTTTTTATAAAAATTATTAATAAACAGCCAATCTTGATAAAAAAAACTCAGCTAACTCTTATTCTTACTCATTATCCGCCCCCCCCCCCCCCAGCCGACGCAACACCGGGGGGGGGGGGGGGGGGGCTCAGAACTTGTACTCTGGCGAATTTTTGTTTGGTTTAAAATAAAACACAAAGTGGCAAGATAATCAAAAGTGGCTCCAATTTTTTTTTATATTTTTGCCTTCAAAGAATGGGAATGGGCAACCATAATTCAAAGCAACACCAGGGAAAAAAGGAGTTATAAATTATGTTCGTTGACGTCTACCAGACGATACGATTTCTGACAATTATTTCCAATAAACAATCCGATCACTGTAACAAAGTGTAAACACTCATAAATCGCACGCAGTTTATAAAACATTTCGGTGAATTGATGACGTTCGCATTATAGTTTGCCAATGGAATCAATGAGATATTCCCGCCATATTTTGCAGCTGGCTCATAAATCTTTCGAACTTAACTTTGTATAACATTTTTACGCATTAATGACCTTCGGATAATATTTTTGACTTTTTCCCGCCAAATTAGACTCGAAGCCAAAATAACTAAATGATTGCTTTTTAGAATCAGTAGGAAAATACTTGTCGTCTTGTCTCAAATGTCTCAAATGTCACAAATGTTTATTGTTTTAAAAAATAATATAATTACATAAATTTTGAGCGGAATTTTTTACCAATTATTTAGATTCCGATAGCTTGGGCTGTAAAGAAAACCTTTTAAAGGAAAATTAAAAATAGCTTGTAATTCCGTATTATAAAAGATATTCCAAAAGGTGCTTCCCTTTTTCGATTAGGGCAACTCTGCTTTGACCTATCAGTAGAAAAATATTTAAGAAGAAAGTCAGTACTGGGGTTTTAATTCTTGGGATAAAGTTAAGTTACCCCATTCGATGGTACTTGAAATATCATTTTACTATAAGGTTTTCTATATACACCGTAAAGATGTAGTTAGAGGCTACTTTGGTTAGGTACTCCTATTTGCCCATATAAATAAAAAATCCTAACCGGTTTTTTTTAGGGGGGGGGGAATAATTTTCTAGGGGGGGGGGGTGCGTCGTTAGCTCTGGGGGGATCGGCACCTCTGCCCTGCTTCGTCCTCTGTACTTGCAGGTGTCAGCTCGTCGCTTGACAGTGTTTCTTCAATATGAAGCTAGTAGCTCTAGTGCGGTGATAATTCAACTCAACCGAACTCTCGGTACTCAAACTTACGAAGGCAGTAGCAGATAGCCCTCATGTTACTGTAGCTTTAGTGCGACCAAAACTCATTTGATGCGAAAAATTCAACCAAGCCTGCTTTCATTCTGTGTCATACAGCTTTTATTAGTAGGCCTTGTGTTGGGCGGCTCTAAGTAGACTCTATACTCTAACCATTTGTGTCAGTCGTCAGAAAGAGATCCGCTTTGATCTAAATGCACTTTGGCAACTTAAGACGCGTTTACATGAGCCATCGAATCCATGGAATGAAGAGAAAACTCCGCAATTTTTCCCTCTTGGGTATTTTTCACCCCGGCAGAACCGGTAATTGCAGGGTTCATTGGGGGGTTTCGCAAACCCTCCAATCAAGGAGGATTTGTGTTTCATTCCATGGTTTCTGCCACTTATACTTCTACTTCGACTTCTTGTCTGTGGATTCATAAAAAAACATTTGACATAAACACCTTAGCATGTAACCATCCTAAATATATTTTTAAATTTTAATTTTTATATAACTCAAGCTCTTAATTTATATAACTTTTGTTCAATTTGTTTTTATATAACTTAAGCTTAATTTTTATATAGCTCATCAAAATATTGCTAATCATTATGAAATGAAGGTTTTATAGAAAAATATTGCTAGCTAAATATACGAGTCACAATTAATACATTACTCAAGTATAGTTGTCAAGAAATGTCAGATGTCATGTCCCGCGCTTCTACGTCATCAACTCCCGATTCCCATGTAAGCGCCTTATTTTACGAGGGGAGGTTGATTGCAGAGTTTGGGTTAGAAATCCTGCTCGACCACTTTTTCCCCTAATGGAGGATTTTCCCCTAATGGCATTCCATGGATTCGATGGCTCATGTAAACGCGTCTTTATATTGATACAAAAATTTTCCATCTGAATGTACCGTTGGGTTGCCTTGAGTACCTCCGTCACCTTATTAACTGCCATTCCAAATTACGAGGCACGTTGCCAACAGCCCTCTGGTAGCTGTTAGCTTAAAGTGGTAGGCTTATGACTTAAATGCTACTGTATTATTAGGATAAAATGGCACTCAGCTGTCGGACTCAATATAATATGAGCACGGTTTAAATTTACGAGGCCCATCTCCAATGACAGACATTGCGTACCCCAGCATTCATTATGAAACTTTAGTATGAGTTACTTCCTTAGAAACAAAGACTAAGCAACTATGAAGTTTATTTTGGTTTTGTTGAATTAACGACGCACTAGAGCTATGCAATTATTGGTGCTGGACCTCGTAGTTTAAAGCCTTGGTCAAGTAAAAAAGCATAAGCGATCATTCAACGAAACTTCAAGCCCCATCTCGTTGCGCTGCTTAAGATTGGAGCTCCGATGAGTTGGTTGGTTGGTAGACATATATATTCAGGTTTGTGTGCTTGGTCAGCGACCCGCTTATAAACCTTCGTCAAGTAAGACAGACACAACAGACAACACACACACATAAGTGGATCCATCTAATTTTTAGAGACAGAGGCCAACTAGAGGATCCCCAGAATTGGCTTGTCACCCCCAGAGGTATTGATTTGGTATGGGAACTTAGAGGACTTTCGGACCCAACAGATTTAACGAGCACGTACTCCGCATATACTCGGTAGGTCTTCAGTGGTACCGGGACTCGATCGCAGGACCTTCCGATCCCGAGACCGAGACGCTGACCACTAGGCTCACTACGGCCCCACTCCGATGAGATCAGTCGCCTTTCTCCGAATCTGCACTCCTATTAGGTCGTCTAGCTCTACTGCGACGTTAATTACACAAACCTCTTATGAAGAGTTGTTGCTTACCTAGCTAAGCATGAATAGTTTAGGCTAAGTTACTTATTCTAGGGCACATATCAGAAAACCTTGTCCTAAGCAACCCTTACAGTCCATGCTAGCTCTAGTGCAACTTTCATTTTAATCAATCTAACCAATCAAAAACCACTTATATTACTCACCCGCACCACGACTTGGATCAGTACTTCGATCAGCTTGACGGCTGGGCCAATAATCCAGACCCCCGCCAGCGCCAGCAGCGAGAAAACCAGCCCCCAGATGAGGCCACACGGTACAGCAAAAGCGCCTGCCAGCACGCGGTACACCCACAGTTTGGTGCCGGCGAAGGTCACGTAGGCCAGGCGCCACACGGGGTCGAAGCTATGGTGGGCGCGGGGTTCGGCAAGCACCTCCTCAAACAACACCTGAGGACAATCACAAGCGAAATTAGTGATGATGATGATGTCATGTACCGGGTGGTTATAAATTAACGCTCGCTATTCGGAGAGGTCTGTATAGCTTGAATGAATAATTCGAATGCAACAAACATCGAGGCACTTACTATTCAAAAAGGGGGAAAAAGAATGGAATCATAAAAAAAGAAACTCGTCTCTTGACCAGGGTTCTAAATTACGAGGCGTAATTGGCTGTGTTGGCCGTAATTGGCCATAATTGGCTACGCCTCGTAATTTAGAACCCTGGTCAAGAGACGAGTTTCTTTTTTATGATACCATTAATTTCCCATTTCTTGATTAGTACGAGTAAGTGTCTCAATGCTTGTTGCATTCGGATTATTCATTTAAGCTACAGACCACTCCGAATAGCGAGCGTTATTTTATAACCACCCTGTATATGATAATGTGCAATTATATGGCTCTGAAGATGTCGAAGGCAGCCTTTGCATCCTCACCAGTTCTATCTTTATATAAAGTAGGTCTACTGGATCTTCAATGGCGATGTTAAATAGTTTGCCCTGGATTGCTGATGGGTAGCAGAAGATATGTTGGGGAGAGAGTGGGATGCTTTCTGGGCTATGAGGACAAATGTTAGCGTAACTACGCTGTTCTCTCTCGCCTGCACAGATCCTCATCCCTTTTAAGTGATTTGTCCTAAGTCTAGTTGCAATTGTTGATATTGCTCTGTCACAGTTCGATTTCGGAACAGAGTTTTTAAGCAATTATATCTACCCATCTTGGGTTTTTGAGTCTTACATGCATCGAGATAAGAGAACATGAAATGTTAATTGTCAGGCAACATGCACTCAATGCTGCGCTTGATAGTAGAAAAAAAAGCCAAGGCATGAATTCAAATATATTGAGAAAGATAGGGTACTTGACGGGCTATAGGAACTGGACGGGCATCTTCAGTCCTTACAAAGCAGGGTTAAAGAGTGTTCATAAAATAAAGCAACTTCGACGAACGAAGCAGCCTCTATACTCACATTCATATGGTCGTTGATGTGCTGGGTATCCCTGTCCAGGAGGTTCATGTTCACAGTGAAGCTGTCCATGCAGCTGAGTGGGCTCCGTTTCTGCTCCCCATCTTTAGTTGAGCCCAGCTCTTGGGCGCTGGAGCGGAGCTGGATCTCGACTTCTTCTCCGCCAAGCTGGGTGGCGCCCTCTATCAGCGGCTGGACAGACTCGCCCACGATGGTCTGGGACCCTTTCAGGGAGGACTTGTCTTGTCTGTCCATGATGAGATGAGATGAGTTTTCTGAAATTAAAAATAAAAAGCATTTCTTTAAATTAAAAATCCTTTAAGTGTGTCGATTAAAATTTCGTCTTATAGCAGGGCCTGACCTTGGTAAGTTCAAGGCCCGGATACTTTTGGGGGCCCTTTTCGGATTGATATTTTAACAAAAAATAGATAGTTTAAAAAAAGGACATTTTAAAGTAAAGTCAATCACCAAATTTAATAACATCAATCTATCGTAGTGCGTAGTGCTTAATTTTATAGAAAAACAAAAATATTAATACTTTAAATTATGTTGGCTTTAAAATCATACAAATTGTTAGCTGTGAAAGTAAAGTTTATAGATTTAAAGCCAATTTTGGGGCGACCTAAAGTAATGGGCCAAACTCCCGGGCCTTATAGGCATAGGCTATGATAAGGAAAAGGGGCTGCTTATAGGTTTACCGTCCCTCTCCACCTTCTTCTTTTAGAATATTCCACCTTCGATTTTATTTGGCAACCCTATAAGCTACCCAAACTGGGTAATAGAAAACTATTACACTATTAGACTATATATTAAAGATTGTTAACGAGCACGTATGTCGCAGTAGTGCACTCAAACAACACAAATATCCATTTGGATTCGAACCCAGGACTTTTTGAATGCATGGCCAGCTCCCTGACCATTCAACTGCTCAGTCGGCATTATTCAAAAATGTATTTAGAAATTATATTTGTCCATTTAATAGTTTTTTTAGGCTAAGACAGTAAAACTTGTTATTAGTAAAGAGAGATGATGACCTATGCACAATAAATAAAATTAAGTACTAAAAGGGTAAATAAAGTTGGGACTGAAATGCTTTTCATGCACTGAGACTTTTCTTCCAATTTATTTATAAAACTACTTTAATTTAAATTAACATATAGATTAAAATTTATATTAATATTTTTGTAGTTTTAATTTTTTCTAATACAAATAAAAGTGTACTTTTTAAACAGATTAAAAGCTTTTTTTAATCGCTTGTATTTATGAATAAAATTAACGATAATTTCCCAAATCAAATAAGTTATGCAAAGACCTGAATCGATATTTTTTTTTCTGCGGTGTTATACCCAAGTCCAAGTTCGTCCTAAGGCAAGACTCGATCTTGCCTTCCTTCAATTACAGGAACGTCGCTTTACCAACTACTCAACACCGGCTTGATGGATTCCGCAATTACTTTAAAAATATTTTTTGTTTCCTAACATTTATGACTGCGCATGCTCGTGGAGTCTGTGGTAGGGCAATAGAAAGTAACACACAGCGTTTGGTGAAAGGTTCCTCACATAATTTAACAACGACTATTAAGTTTAGCCAGCTTACTTCAGAATTGGTGTAACATTACATCTAAAAATCTTGGTAAGGTAACACAGTTTTTTTTACCGTGTAATTGAAACAAAGTAAAAATTTCTGTGCACTCTCGTTCGATAAAATTAAGTACTAGAAGGGTAAATAAAGTCGGGACTGAAATGCTTTTTATGGCCGGAGACTTTTCTTCCAATTTATTTATAAAACTACTGTAATGTAATTTAACATATAGATTAAAATTTATATTAATATTTTTGTAGTTTTAATTTTTTCTAATACAAATAAAAGTGTACTTTTTTTTAAACAGATTAAATTTTTTAAAAATTGCTTGTATTTATGAAAAAAATTAACGATAATTTCCTAAATCAAATAAGTTATGCAAAGATCTGGATCGATATTTTTTTTCTTATGTGTTATACCCAAGTCCAAGTTTGTCCTAAGGCAAGACTCGATCTTGCCATCCTTCAAGTACGGGAACGCCGCTTTACCAACTACTCAACACGGGCTTGATGGATTCCGAATTACTTTAAAAATCTTTTTTGTTTCAAAACGTTTATGACGGCGCATGCTCGTGGAGTCTGTGGTAGGGTAATAGAAGTTAGTTAGTTTGAATAATCGTCGCACTAGAGCTACACGAGGGCTATTGGTGACGGGCGTCGTATTTTAGAACCACAGTCAAGTGACGTAGGTTATAGAAGGTAAAGCAGCGTTCGGTGAAAGGTTCCTCACATAATTTAACAACGACTATTAAGTTTAGCCAGCTTACTTCAGAATTGGTGTAACATTACATTAAAAAAAATCTTGGTAAGGTTACACAGTTTTTTTTACCGTGTAATAGAAACAAAGTAAACATTTCTGTGCACTCTCGTTCCTTTTTACCTTATTTTATTACGAACAAATGATGATGGAAGATAGCTTGATTATGTTCTCACCAATGCAATTCAGATCATTTGCTAAATGAATTAATAAGAATTTTCTCAGAATATAAAAACTGAAGTATCTCCTCCTTTGTTTTGGGGTGATCATTTATTATTATTATTTCATTAGTGGTAATTTCAGCTTTTCATTAAAACATATTATTTATCGCATTTATTGCGTCAATGGGCATGTTTCAGGTCATGAGTGGCAACAGAAATGCTGAATGAAAATAATTTTTTCCCCTTGCCTCGATTGATAAGTCAATGTCACGTGGGATCAGACCACTGATAGAAGGAAAGGAAAGAATGAAAGCTGGAATGAACTACGTTCCATGAATCAAATCAATCACGCTTAAGGGCGAATGAGCCCGGTCGAACGCGGGTCTCCAAACTAAAGTGCCTCTATGTTAATCCAATGGGAAAAAATTATTTCTCTAAGCCACATTTCTCCGGCTGTATTTAAATTTTTTTACAACCGTTTTTTTTTCAAATAAATGTAGCTGACTTACAGTTCTCTATTATCCCACTTTTTGAAATGGGTTCGAATATTTTGTGTAAAATTATTTATTGAAAATTTAAAAAAAAATATTCGAACCAATTTCAAAAGAGGGATTAAAGAGACCTGTAAGGCAGCCACATTTATCATATAAAAAGCTATTTGAAAAAAATTTCAACACAGCCGGAAAAATGTGGCTTAGAAAATAATTGTATCCATTTGATTAACATAGAGACACATTGGTTTAGAGACCCGCGGTCGATCGGGCTCTCATTCTCCTTTAAATTAATTCATATTCCAACCCTCGATAGCTCTGTTGTCGGACGATGAATCACCTAAGCCCGAATACTAATGACCTACAAAAATCGATTCGTTGACAACAAAACAAAAATCTGCACAATCTTGCATTCATAATGTGTTTCTATATTATTGTGCACACAATACAACTACTTCAAATCAATAATGGTTTCGCTAAAATGGCGATTTTAAGGGGGAAGGGGCGCGCTGGGGATCGTGGGTCTCCAAACTCAAGTGCCTCAGTGTTAAAAATGGAAAAAAATGGAAATAATAAATGGAAAGAAATGGAATAATCATGGAAAAAAAACTATTTTCTTGCTACATTTCTCCGACTGTATTGAATATTTTTACAAACGGTTTTTTTTAAATAATAAATGTAGATAACTTACAGGTCTCTATCTTCCCACTTTTTGAAATAGCTTCGAATATTTTGTGTAAAATTATTTATTGAAAATTAAAAAAAAAGTATTCGAACCCATTTCAAAAAGTGGGAAGGTCGGGACTTGTAAGTCAGCTACATTTATCACATAAAAAAATCCACTTGTAAAAATATTACAAGTTAATTAAAATACAACGGAGAAATGCGGCAGATAAAATTTTTTTTCGCCATAGGATTAACACTGATACACTTTGCTTTGCCCCGGTCCAGCGCGCCCATCCCCCCTTAAGTAAATTGAAAGCACTAAAAGTTACTTTTACATCCTATGGTAATAAATTTTCTAAAGTATTGTACAAAATTTTGCATATAATTTTGCCTATAGAGTAACTCTTTATGAAAATTGTCGTAAAAGTTACATTTACACATTGGTGCGTAATATAGTTTTGCATCCTTTTTTATATATAGGGTGACACGGGGTAATTATTGGACAAAAATCAAACTTTTACCATAGCTCCCACATTTATATAATTTTCTAACCAGTAAATTTTTTCGAAATGACTATTGGATATATCTGTCGGGTACCACTGTTGAAATTTACTCTTTCCTCTGTAGAAGTAAAAAAAAAACTTGCGTCCAAAAATTACCATCCCGCCAATTGGAGTAATTATTGGACAGTAGTTTTTAATATGTGTTCTGTACAGAATTTAGACTTGCTACAAGGGGTAAATTGTGTGATATGGTGTGTACTATAGTACTGTGTATTTGATATATTTAACACCACAAGGTTTCGGTAAAAATGTATAACAGTGAAATCAAGTAAAAATGACCAAACATTTAAATTTCTTTTTTTCCAAGTGAAACCATTGCGTAGATGGTGTTTCTTAATCACATAAACTATACCAAGTACATTTAAGCATATTGCGATGCTGTCTGTCTTACCCTATAGCATTTAAAAAAATTTCGCCGCTTTGTCCAATAATTACCCCGAAACTAAACATGCCCATGTCATAATAATACTATTCATCCTACAATGGTGTTTTTCAGCACAAACCACCTTCATAAACATATCTATGACTAAGCATTACAAAATTCAAGATCATGTGATAGAAAACAAAATTATAATCAATTCGGCATCGATTGAGCAAATGTTTAAACCATTTTTTTTCAAGCACTTTTGTTTATTAATATATTTTTTGAGAAAAAATACTAATATGATCCCAATAATAAATCAGAGCATTGATGGATATTGACTCTTAAAACAAAAGAGTGAAATCCACTCCTAGAGGGGAAGTGCAGTTTTGGAGTGGAAATGAACTCAGACTGAGTTAAAACCGTTCGTTTAAAGAGTGTAGGATGTAGATTGTTTTCTTTTATTTCTTTTATCCACTCCGCAAAAAGAGTGAAATCCACTCCTATAGGGGAAGTGCATTTTCGTCACCGGAAAGGAGTGAAACTTAACTCAGACTAAGTTAAAACCCCTCGTTTGTTTTAAGAGTGTACAATGAACAAATTGTGGTTTGTTAGATGCATTAAATTATGATTCATTATTGGTTTTGGTCCCTGTCCAATAATTACCCCGAGTCACCCTATTAATAGTTAATAATATATATTTATGCAACAAGTGCGAGAAGTAAAACATTTTTAAATGAGAAGGGAAAATATTTATTTAGCGAGCGAGGAACGAAACAAGTACAATATGTTCCCCATGTGTTAAAAAGTTTAATTTACGCATGAGGGTTGGATGCCTATTTGTTTGTAATCAGGGACTTTAAATCAAAAAAGCAGTTTCACCCATTAGGCTAGACCATATTTAGCTGTTTATTAATAAGTAAAAAAATTGTGCTTAGTATGTAAGTTAGTATTTAGTTACTATTACTTCATTACAAAATAAATAAGTTCATTTATAATTATAGGAAAAATCTTTTGTAAGACTTTGTTCTCTTGCAGACTCGCTTTTTGAACATTTTTGACAACACTTTTGAAAATGTGTAAAATATTTTCTCACCCTTTTTAAAATTTAGATTAATGTCTTAGGTTAATCCCGAGGTTATGTTGGTTATGTAGAACTATCATTCTTTAGTACAATATTATATTACTTAGGACCTAATGTTAAAAGAAATGAATTTCACAACCACATTTTATTGCAAATAAGTTTCGAGAAAACATTTTTTTATTGGATGTAAATATAATAAAAAAAGAAAACATTGTTGGATTCATAAAAAAATTGTTTCCAGATTTCTTTTATTACGCCACCATCGATTTTATACCCACCATTGATTTTATATTTGGACAGTTACTTAAAGGCCTGGTCACTTACTACCCCGCGTGAGATTATTGCAGACAAAGATTCAATAAAAAGTCAAACATTTTTTATACAAAAAAATTTAAGTTCAAAAACCACTTAAAAAATCAATAGGAGTTCATCTAACGCAATTAACACGAGATATTTATTTTAAGTTATTTTGATTAATAGTATATTTATTAATATATTTTGTGTCTATTATTACCTCGTTTTCCCTTAAAAAAAAGCACCCCTTCTGCTCGCAATATAAACATAAATTTCTACGCATAAAAAAGTTTAACTTTACCCACCAGTTGCATAAATGGCTATTGACTCGTCCAATACAACACTAAAGCCAAATTGGCAGTGTCCCAAACTGGCGAGTACTGACCATTAAACTTCGACGCTCGGCTCACATTTTACAACTTTTTCGGGCTCCCCATCCAGCAACAAAGAATATCTTACCACCCTCTAATTTATTTTAAATAAAAAGTAATGCTTTTATGCTTTTGTATGTCCATAATACTATTAATAAACTATATGTGAAGATGTAAATTATATACTATATGTGAAAGATGTAAAGTTATACATATAGTAAATATACATACATAATACATATAGTATATATACACATATATATACTTATACATATAGTATATATACATACATATAGTTGCATATAGTAAATTATATACTATATGTGAAGATATAACTTAAGTTCATTTAGCGCTAGGTATTGCCTCATTTGTAAGTAATTTGATGAGTAAGAGTTCCTATTAGTTTAATAACCAATATTTGTCTGTAGGAATACACTTATATACCTTTCGCTTTGTAAATATTTGTTCAAAAGCTGTATTTTTAAAATCATGCTATTATTCTACAAAACCGTGGCTGTACACAATGGCTATAACCTCAATAATCTCTATAATCAATATTTTTTAAACGATATCTAACATTTTGTTTTAAGCATTCACACATCTAAAAAAATCGTTAATGCTATTTATTCCAAATTATTCTAAAAAAAACAACAATATTATTAGCAAAATCCATCTGAAAGATTCTAGACGGTGTGTTTTTTTGACACACAATAGACATTAAAATTTTTAATATTATTTTTTAATTTAAAAATTTCAAGTAATTAGAGACGCTTTCCAAAAATAGTTTGATTTCTATTGTTTTCTCTTTCCTCCCAATACGTTTAAGTTTTCCTAATGTTATAAACTTTCCGCTAAAAAGCTTTTTTGAGAGTGCAATCACCTACGTCCCGTGTGTAGCTCTTGTTAGGGTGACCGAATACGTACTACATTTCGTAAAACAGTTTAGTTTATTATTGAACAATATAGCTAATAAAGTCGTGCAATTCGTTTCCGTTTTATTTTTTGAATAGTTTTTTTTTAAAACAAAATCCACGTAAATAAAAAATGATTTCTGAAAATTTAATAATAATTTCATAGTCAGAAAGTTAATCACTGCAACAAATCTGGTCAGGCTATCTCTTTGTGACGAAAATTCAACATGAATTTCCGATCTTTTTATTTTTTCTTCTACTTCAATTGTTATAAAACTTTCTGAAAATAGAGAAAAAATTATTTAAAAACCTTAAAAATTCCAATAACTGTGTCAATTCAATGGTAATGCCTGACTAATCCACCACTTAGCAACAAAATAACTTCTCCTCCATTGGACTAAGTCCCCCTTCCTCTATCCCCTTCACCTCCGCCGCCCCCTTCCGGGGCTCAGAGTATGTCGGTCATTTTCTGTTTGTTTTCATTCCTTACTTTTTCAAATATCCTAAAAAATCCTAATCAAAATCCCTACAAAGACGTAGGTTTAACTTACTAAAAAAACAAAAGCATTTGCGCCATATTTTCCATAAAATTCTTATCGATATCAAAGCAATAAAAATCATTTGTTGATCAACTTTTCAAAACTGTTCCGTGTTTACAAACACCACCAAGCTTTTTTCCATATTTCTAACCCTTTCGAAAAATCCAAACATTAAAAAAAATACATCTTCCGATTCTTCGCCATCTATCTAATAATAAAAATGCATTTAATTCTTTTAGAAAAATGTGAAAAATAGTAAAAAATAGTTACTTTGTTCTAGATGAGAAGAACTCCTGGTGAGCTGCTGTTTTGTCAAACGCGTTCTTCTGCACTCGGAAAAGGACGCCACGCATCCGATGGAGTTCGATCGATAAACGGCCCCGAGAACGCTTTTCGAACTCGCATGCAGGGGCGGACCCAGCTAAAGGGCGTAGGGGGGCAGCTGTTCTATTATTCCAGAGATAAAGGCGGATATTTAATGTATAAAGAATGAAATGAATTGACGAAAGAAGGTGTTGGAATTAGTTAGGAAGTGGGATGGAATGAGTAGTGTGTAAAAGAGCCATACATATAGATAATTGAAGTGGAAGATATAATAAAACAATTCCCGGAATCAATATAATAACTTATAAATGGTTGGTTCTCTGTCCACTTCTATTTTAGGGTTGTAAAAAATTAAATAAAATCTAAACATTATTTGTTTTAAAATTGGCTAAACAAGAGTCCGTTTTTAACCATTTGAATTATATTTTTCGAATTTTTTATAGCATTTTTTAGAACGGCAATTCTTCCACATTTGTGTCTTTTAAATTTGTGTTCGTTTAATAATTTTCTACAAAAGTTATATCTATTTTAGAGTTTAAAAAAAAAATCTAAATTTTATTATTTTTTAGTTGGTGAAAGACTAGTGCGATGTTTATTACTTTTGAATTCTATTTTTGAAAACGGAAATTCTTCAACGTTTATATCTTTTAAATTTGTTTATATAAGCCAGTAGGTTTTTGTAACAGTAAATGCTACTTTGAACAGCTACCACATACTATTTATGCACCTTTGAAAGAAAATTGCCAAACACTAGTTGCAGTTGTTTTAACAAGTGTAAACTTTTAACGCCAAAAATTAACCATTTTTATTAATTTCTTTCACAAATTTATTTAATGTATTTTATCGTTTGCAAAATGTTTTCGAAATTCGAAGAATAATTATGTATTCGTTTTGCTCTAAAGATGGAAGCGAAATTTATAGTAACATCATTTAAATGTATATTGTTTTAAAAATTAAAATAATTGTATTTTGATGTCGATATTCAATTGTGAATTAGCTAGTTTGAAATTTTTAAAGCCAAAAATTAACTATTTTCCTTAATTTTCTTTTCGCAGATTTAAATAATAGTTTTTATCGTTTGCTATTTTTTTTAAGTTCGAAGAATAATTATGTATTTTTTTAGCTCTATAAATGGAAGGTAAACTTAAAACATCTTTTACTTTCCCCTTTTCATTAATTTTCTTTTGCAAATTTATCAAATTTTCTGTACCATTTGCTAAATTAATTTGCAGTTCAAAGAATAAATATTTGGAAATATTGGTGCTCCAAAAATAGAAGCGAAATTATCACAATATCGTTATTCCCTATATTTTTTTTAGAAGTATTTACAATTTTCGAACAGATAAGCTACGTATTTGTATTTTAATGTCTTTATTTAAAATAAAAATAAAACTCTTGAAGAAATAGTTATTTATGTGATAGAATAAATTAATCTGGAATAATATCATAGTATATAGCATATTAGTGTTTCTTTGATGGTTCATTATAAATGTGTATTAAGAAAGATGCAGCTATATAATTCAAACTTTTTCTTGCAGAAATTATCTGGTCATTTTTAATTTACTTTTAAGCGTTTATTAATTCACTATTAAATACAGACGTCAGAATTCAATTATTTTTATTTTCAAAACAATATACATTTAAATGATGTTACTATAAATTTCGCTTCCATCTTTAGAGCGAAAAGAATACATAATTATTCTTCGAATTTCGAAAAGATTTATCAAACGATAAAAATCTTTAATTAAATTTGCGAAAGAAATTAATGAAAATCGTTAATTTTTTGCCTTAAAAGTTTACAACTAGTTAAAACTAAACAACTACAACTAGTTTTCGACGATTTTCCTTATTAGGTGTATAAATTGTGTGTTGAAGCGGTTTTAAGAAACATTTGCGGTTACAAAAACCTACTTGTTTATTTTTTAAAATTCAGTTATGAAAATTGAAACTTTTGAAAACTGTGTCTTCCGGATGTCAAACTGTCGTTCCTTAGACTAATTGATTACAAATTGACGTCGTATTCAGGTTGTACGAATTGCATGTAATTAGGTGGAATAAACTTATCAATTTGGTAGCGCATTTGAAATTAATGCATAGTTTTTCTACGAAAAAAGAATGCTTATTTACAGAAGCGCAAGACCTTTTTTTTTAAAAAAAAACTATTCACCCGCAACTGTAAAGATGAGTTTCAATCACAAAAGTGAGAAGAAATCCAGGAAAACTACACAGTAAAAAATCCTTTTATATAACAAAAAAGTTCTGTCAGCAAAATTGCCCAAAGTATGCTAAGGACAAAATCTGTTGACAGAATTTTCCCGTACCCAAGCAATACAGAAAATATTCGTGCTTTATAGATATTTTATGTATTGTTTTGTACGTTAAAAAAAAGAAACCTTCGTCGATGGCATAGGAGCCAGACACACTGACCACTACACCATCGTCGGAAGTATTTTGTTAACATCAAATTAAACTTTCGTAATCAAACAGAAAAAACCTGTTCTAAATAGGTGCCATCTTTATCAGTGGTTACAGACTCTATCTGTTCACAGAGACAATTAATGTGTCATTTGATAAATTAAGAATTAATATATTTACATTAAATTTCTGTAGTTTTGGAAAACAAAAATTTTCTGTAGGAAAATAACAGAAATATATTTTTTTAACAGATTTTTTTACAGTGTACAGAGAAAATATCCTCACTCTTTAAACTCTTAATGTTGGATTTTTAATGTTTTATCAACAATAGACTAGACGAACTATAGCCCCAAACTGTAATCCACATCAATCCGAGTAAAACTCTCAATTTTTTTTATTTACGAAAGTTTTGAATAATTTTTTTAAAACTTTCTTTTTACGAATTTTCTTCCTCAGAGAAGACGTTTCGTTTTGGGGTCAAGACCTGCTAATGATCCAATATGCCGGCAGACGCCGTCTTATTTCTAGTGCATTTCCTATTTTCTTCTTTTTTTTCTCTGGCAAGTGTTGGCGCCTTTTTCGGGGTATTCCTGTCCCCGCGTCCATCAACGGTGGATCTCCACCCACACTCGTGGTGACATGCGGAGACACATTTGACAGAGTGAGAATCGTTATCGCCCATTTGGCAACCACTATTCAAGAATAAAAAAAAGTTAGGAAAAAGACACATTTTATTTGAGTGGTGAAAATATGTGTACAAATGGCGCACTATTGTTACGATTGTTTTAAATAATCTTTCTTGAAAATAATTTTGAGACACAATTACGGCTGAATATAACGACTTTTGACAGCCTTTTTCTTGTTATGAGCACAAAAAGTATTTTTTTTCTATTTGTAAGACGTTATATAAATAACCAAAAAAATAATTATTTTGATTAACTTTGCCGATCACTGTTAGTAATCTAAGACTGAGTGGGGAATAGGTCATCCAGACTACGTCTTATGCTCGGTGAGATTAATTTAGCAAAAAACGGAAACATCTTAAAATTCTACCTTACAGAAGTCACGTAGCACAAAATAGAGCTAAAAAATAACAAATAACTTAAACCTACAAAAAAATCTTTAAAAATGACTGTTAGAACCCATCACTGAGGTGCGTGTTTAAGTACTATTTTCGTTATTTTTCTGTTGCGTTTTATATCTTCCTAAACATTAAATCCTAAAAAAATGCATTTTAATTAGATTAGTTTGAGTTTTTTTCCAGCTTTAAGCACACGAATGCTCTTATACCTCGGGTAGTTAGTAATGTGATGCCCAGTGGCAATGCTTCGCATTGCCACAGGTCCAGGGATCGAATCCCGGATTGGGCAAGGTTGACCCATCCTTTCATCTTTTGAGTGGGTCAATAAAATGGGTACCAAGCATGCTTGGGAACTAAACACTCTGGGGGGTTCCGCGTGAGGCTAACCACCTTACCGGGTCATAAATACATACCGGACTAAAAACCCCAGAGCCCTAGGTCACGAAAGCTAAAATGGACAAATAGGGGCAGGCCTTGGCTCAGTAATGGGCTGTTGCGCCGAGGAGTTTAGTTTTAGTAAGTAATGTTCCACAGCAGAATCATCATACATATACTGACATTGGAAGATCGCACAACTATGCTGCCGTTGCAAGAAATGAGACCGTATCCGCAATTTTATTGTATTTTTAGTTTTTAACATCTATAGACATAAAAATGATAATATATTTTATTATAACCTAAAATAATTCATTTAATTCGGAGTTAAATCCACATATTCGATCAAACTTATGAATGTATGTTATATTTGTTTTGAGTTTTCTTCATTTCCTCAAATCTCAGTTTTTGCAGACACGGTCTTTTTCTTACAGCGGCAGTTTGGTTATATATTTTCCCAGGGCCGGATTTAAAGATTTGCCACCTGTAGGCTACGATTTATTTGTCGCCCCTGTCAATATATTCCCTCCATTCGGGGAAAGGTAGCTGGTTAGCTGCAAAATAGGGTGTTATGTGCCGTTTAAAATAGATACACATATTAGAATCATCTATGTACCTTTACACATTAAATCGAAAGTCAAATAGGCCAATTTTTTTAAACTGTTCTACTATTTTTCTTTCAACTTCGAAAACCGGGAGGAGAGGGAGCAATTGCCCTCGCAGCGACCATGTTTGCTACGAAATATTAGTACTATATATACGTTTACGGTTTACACATTAATGTAAATTATTTGTTTTATTTCTTAAAAATATTCGTATCTTTCTAATAATTTTTTTTATGCCGAATGCCGCTTTAATTGGTCGTAAAATTTTCCGCCCCAAAAAATTCGCCTCTCTAGGCCACAGCCTACTCAGCCTATTTAGAAATTCGGCCCTGTATTTTCCTACATAATCCTCATACGTCGACATGTAGAGATTATGTCAAATTTTGGCGATATTCTAACGGCGTAATATTTTCGGCAACCCCACAGCCTCTTCCATCCGTCAGAGTAAATCCCGAGGAGAGGCGCGGGAGTAAAAAAGATATTTCGAAAGAACACGACCCGTGTTTACCTCCAAGTTCACTTTCTCGCTCCATTTAGTTCCGCTTCTTCTAAAACAAGGACTAGTTGCGAAAGATAAGCTTCCGAACTTGAGTATTCTAATTCAAAAAAGAAGTTATGTAATACCCGGTGTTCGTTACGTCATTTTTATACCGTTAAGTCAAGATAAATTGACTTGGTATGTTTTTGACAATTAAGGTTCTTTTGATGTTTGACGTTTGTATTTAGTAAAGAACTAAAAAGCTGTAAAGAGATATGCCTAATTGCACAAGGATGTAAACTAGTGAAATGTGTTTCTTATCAAATGTTGGACTTGTTTATGAAACAGATTTGACGTTTAGATGACCATGGAAGTTAGGAATTATTAGTTACGAATGTAGTTAGTGTAGTTAAGTTTGTATAGTTTGTTTTAAAATTACCAGAAGTTCAAGTTCTTTGCATAATATTTATGCAGCAGTTGGTATGTTATAATACTATGTCCTAATAACTTTCTATTTACTGTAAGCAATGGAGACAGAATATTTATTTCTTAACTAGGTACTTGATAAGCATAAATGTGCTTCTAAACACAAACCTGTATATTACTTTGAAAAAAAAGACGACATTTTTCCTGATTTAGAATATTACCTTTAAGTAGATAACGGAGTAAACATAAATATCCTTCTTTACACAATCTAGTAAACTACTTCGACAAGAAGACAAAAACCAGTTGAAATACTTATATTCCTAAAAGTTTTATAAACCTCAATGTTCGACTTCTGAACCAGTAATTCTGAAGAAAGAAAAACTGCTAAAACATTCTATTTGAATCAAGAATCACAAACCTCCAAGCCTGCTTCCTAAAAAGTAAACCTCCAAGACTTTCAGTAACCTTCCTTGCAAGTAAACTTTTAAAACGTCTAGTTAAATCTTCCCTCCAAGTAAACCTTCAAGACTTCATTCCATCAACAAGAACAGCAACCTTATACCAAAACCCATCGAAAAATCTTACTTAAGACACTGAAGAATATGAATACCACAACCATGGATGTCCTTCACGTGTTCTATTCCTTATTGATTGTGTCTATCATTGTGAATACTGCCGATTGTGCGAGGAACAAGACGAGGCGGGCCCGCAACGTGGCGGAGGGGACTCTGAGGCTGGTCGGGGGCAAGACTTCGAACGAAGGCAACGTCGAGATATTCCATGTCGGGCAGTGGGGGTCCATATGCGACGATGAGTGGGACATCACAGAAGCCAAAATCGTCTGCAAGATATTGGGGTTTGCCAACGCCACCAGGGCGACGAATAATGGCGAATTCGGAAGAGGAAGAAGTAAGTGATTTTATTGTTTTTCTAAATATTATTACATACTTAAAAATTCTGGTGCAAGATTGGGCCAGAATATTGGAACTTTCTAGTGGCCAGCACTATTTGGAACCTTGATTTACCACTTTTGCGGTGCGTAAAAGATATGGTTTTACCACAAAATTGACAAGCTTGAAATAATGATAGCAGCTGGAAAGTTCCTGGATTCCTGCGCCTTGCGCCACAATTGTTAACAGTGTATGTAGGATTTGAACTTTAAAAGAAAGAGTAAAAATTTGTTTCTTTAATACTATATATCAAATGCCCATTGCTCCTTTTTTAGCATACCAAGAAATAAAATTTAGTTTTCCGATTAAATCCTATGATCAATGATGTTTTTTTTATGTTTAAAAACTAATAAATCTAGTACTAATCAATGGAATACTGTTTAAATTTTTTCGTTGAATATCTCCTTATATAATCTTTCTGTATATAGATTTCTAAATTTTTGAAAATATTTTCTTAACCGCTATATTTTCTTACTAAGTGCTTGAAATCTGTTATCAAATTATTTTTATAGAGAGCTTACAAACAGCAATTGTTTTTTAAGGGGATACGGTATCCGAAAATTGTTCAAAATATCGATTTTTCAGTTTTTACTTTTTATTATTCAAAATATTTTTCTGAACATTTACTGAAAGTTTCATAATGATATCTTCTGAAGAAAAAAAGTTATCAAACATTTTCTGGAGTGATCCCTTGAAGTTTGAACGTATTTCCTCTGCTTTCAACCTGTTTTCTCGGTTTCGCGTTTTTTCAATTCTTGTGTTTAATAAACCCCTAAGGCTTTTTTGCTAATTAAGTTAGAATTTTGAAATTTTTAACCTGTGTTCTTATATAAATGGTGCACAAAATTGTGCATGGAATAAGGTCTACTATGTATAGTTTTTTTTTTAAATGTTGGATTCAATAATATGTAAATTTTTTGTGATTTTCAGTATAAATGCATGTTACTTTTTAACTGTAGCTCACATTTTAAAATCTATGCACTGTTCTTAAATAAATAGTTCTAAAAACAAACTACAAAAGTTTGGTGGAGTTATTCTCAAAATTGAAAGAGGAGTAGCGTTTTAATAAAGTTCAAAATTTTGACTTAAAAAAAAATGAAAAACTACTTGTAAATAGTTGTTTTTATTGCTAGAAAATGTTTATTTAGAGTGAACATTATATAAAACCACTATAATTTACAAGTTTATGTTATTATTTCTAAAAATAATGATTTGGGTAACGTATCCCCTTAAATAACATAATTGATCCCTCATAGATAGTAACTATATTATATGCTAGCACAATCCAAATTTTGTCTTCGATCTGTTCTCCTTCGAGACTCCAATTTTTCAAAACACAATAATAAGCAATAAGTTGTTTATTTATAACAATTCATTATTATACTAATCTAATGTCCTTGTTAGTATCATGACATAATGTTCCAAACATGTACATACAATCTAAATATTAGGCTTAATTTTTAATGCAATATACAAAACAATTATAAAATATTTTTTAGAGGAGAAATAGAGGTCTGAATTTTTTTATATCTACTAAAGTATATGTACTTCTTACATGTGTTCCATCTTTATATTAAAGAAGTTCATATTATTATTTCAAGTTTATATGATTTATATTTCAAGTTTATATGATTATTATTTCAAGTTTATATTTATTATTATTTCAATAAATAATTATTTCAACTATATGACAATAAAAACACAATCCTAACATTAATAATTGTTTAAAAAAACTATATTGTTGTTGAGTCATCTATATGAATGCGGAAACTCAGAGAAGATGAAAAATGTGGTTTCGATATTCTCTGACCTTGCCACTCCTGCCGACATCCTTGTGTCTGCTTAAGAATCTCTGCTGTCATTCATCTTTCCAATGTGGAAGATTCGTTTTTAGCCTACTTTTTTTTTATTCGACTTTTTTTTTTAATGAAGGAAAATAGGTATTGATATGCTGACGATGTACGTCTGACTATGTCCGTCCATCCGTACACCTCTTCCAAAATCGGTTCTATCCGTCGGATCTCAAAAATTCTTTTTTTTTTGTTAGAAAGGAACCGGCTAAATATTCATACTTTTTCGCCATATGTATGTACTATACTTATGCCATATGCCTCTGCCTACTGTCTGTCGGTGAATTACCCATTGAATTAGCATGAAATTTAATTTCTACCCAACTTTTCTTTTTTTTTAATTCGAAAGAATTAAAAATATGAAAAAGTGGGCATTGATATGCTGATGATGTCCGTCTGTCTATTTGTCCTTCTGTCTGTCCGTCCGTCTAGGCCTTATAAATGAAAGTAGTTGATTTGGCTTTTAGAAGTTTAAATTATAACTGGATGCTGTGTTTGGCGATTTTTTTCCTAATGTTGTATAAATCATTCTTGTGTAGAAACGGTTTTAGATTACATATACTGTTACCAACCTATTTGTGGTCCGATAAGAATTTCAGTAAGTATTTAAAAACAGAAAAGAAGGTTATTTTAGTTCTCTTAGAACTTCTTGTTTTAATTACTTTCATTCTCTATTTTTATAGATTATTGCAATAAATTAAGTACATTTGTTCATTCATTGATAAGGGAATATTGTAGACGGTTTGAAAAAATGTTGCATAAAATTTCCTGTTTTTTTAATTGGTGAAAAAAAAATTTGCGCCAAAAATCACTCTTAGTGAATCTTACATGCTCTGTTTTACGATTTCTATTTTCGTAGATACAGACAGCTTTTTTACGACGATTGATTTATTTGTTGATGAGTTAATCTATTAATCAATTAATCAGTCGTCTTAAAAATCTGTTGACAAGGATCGTAGAGCAAAGACTTCAGAATCACCCAAGGGAAGATCTGAATGGTAAAACTCTTTAGGTTTCAAGCTCAGACTCTATAGGAGTGCATTGTTTGAAGCAGTACGCTCGCGTGCAGTAGCATCAACGAATCGATAGGGAGCGCTGTAAATAGAATCATGGTGTAGCCCATAGTTACTTTACTATACGTCGACATTACTTTAAACTACAATATATTCAACTGTTTTAAATTTATTAGGGTTTGGAACTTTTATTCTTCTTGTCCAGTTTCTGAAAACAAAGTATTTAAGTTATGTAAGGACTTATTTTATTGCTAAAACATTCACAAATATACAGGAAAAATCTGGATGAACAACTTGTACTGCTCCGGTTCTGAACGCAGGTTGGAGGAATGCAGGTTCAACGGCTGGAGTGTGCACGATTACGTGCGGACAGAACGAGAGCATTGTCACTTTACTATACGTAGACCTTACTTTAAACTACAATGGCTGTAACTGTTTAGGGATTGGAACTTTGATTTTTCTTGTTCACTTTCTGAAAGCTAAGTGTTTAAGTTATGTTAAGAGTTATATTTTATTGCTAAAACTTTTCTTACTTTTAACTACAATAGCTGTAACTGTTTCAAAAATTTATTAAGGGTTTGGACTTCTGAAAACAAAGTGTTCAAGTTGTGGCAAGGGTTATTTTATTGCTAAAACTTTCCTAACCTACAGGGAAAATCTGGATGGACAATTTGTACTGCTCTGGTTCCGAACGCAGGTTGGAGGAGTGCAGGTTCGACGGTTGGAGTGTGCACGACTGCGGGCAGAACGAGGCAGCGGGGGTAGAGTGCACTGACGGTACGGCGGCGCAGCCCATCGCCAAATTGGTCGCCAAGAAGGCTGAGGTAGCCAAGCCCATATCGAAAGTAAGGAATACAAGCATTTTAAACTAATATATATTTTTTGTTTTATGATAGTTCAAATTTTTAGTATGAAGAACTTGAGAATGTGAAAACAGAATGTCTTGAGAATTTTAATCTGAAAAAACCGTGTAGTGCATGACAACTAACGTATTTTTATGAGAACACTTTTATGGAAGTATTTAAGAGCAAGAGTGTGTATGTGTGTTTCGTTCATTATGGAAATCGTGAAAGTTTTTGTTCCTTATGGAAATCGAAACTTTATCCCCTTTGAGTCAATGTTTAGAAGTATAGGAAGACTGCAAAAAGACCGCCAGCAGATGGTGCTGCAAACTCCCAACAGTAATCTAGTTAACAGCTAATACAACAGTATGAAGTAGTAACAGTGGTGACCCGGACGTGATGTTATTAGCCTTTTGCAACCCATTGACTACAAAAAGAATTCTCAAGGAAGAGATGGATATCTCCAGCTTTTATACTACAGTATTAGTTGTTAACCAGTTCACTGGTGGGAATTTGCAGCGCTATCTGCTGGCGGTTTTTCTGTAGTATTCCTACAGAGGTGCATCTTAGAAGCCATTGCTGATAGCACCTTCAGTTGAACTACAATTTTTTTTCAATCATTTTATTTTGTGAATGCGTGAATTCTAAAACAGTTATATGTATAAATAAAATAAATACATATTACAATCTTAATTTCGAATAATTTATAAAGAAGTGCAAGTCACCAGGACGAGATAAGAGTGACTCTAACGAATAACTGATATTCATCGTTTCTAATTAAAGGGAATCAAAACCCAGTCTAAAAATTTTGAACTATGCAATGCTAACGATAAGTAGTTTCATTCCAATTTTGCTGACTACATTTTCAAGCTAAGTCCGTAACAGATATATAGATAGTAATGCAGAGATACATAGTCTATGGATATACCCGCCTCACTTAATATTATGAACCTCACTTCTCGGGTCTTTCTCTTCCAGATTAAAGCCGGCAAAGGCGATTCCATCGAGGTCCGGCTTCTAGGCGGTCGTCATGACAACGAGGGTCGAGTGGAGGTGAGGGTGGGTGGGGAGAGTGAGGAGTGGGGCCTGATCTGCGGGGACGGATTCGGACTTCTCGAAGCAAATGTCGTCTGCCAACAACTGGGCATGGGGTACGGACAGGCAGCTGTGCAGGTAAGACCACGGCCTACTCAGTAACTTCCATAACTACTAAGGCCAAAATAAGCCCCAGTAATTACCGTAACTACTAAGGCCAAAACAAGCCTCAGTAACAACCATAACTAGTAAGGCCAAAATAAGCCCCAGTAATTACCGTAACTACTAAGGCCAAAACAAGCCTCAGTAACAACCATAACTACTAAGGCCATGGCCTCCCAAAACTACAACTACTAAGGCCAAAGAGGCTCTCTGTGACGTCACACACACTATCCGTCCAGTTCGGGTTGTCGGCTATTCCGAAAGAGAGGAACTAAAACCTGTTCGGAACCTGAAAAGTGAAAAGTATAGCAGACCGTGCGCGAATAGGTTTCGTTCTTTTCTTCGTAAAAGCCAACAACTTGAACCAGACGATAGTGGGATATCACGAAGAGCTTCTGTGGCCTCAAAGTCGCGTCAGCCTCGGTAAAACGAAACTACTTATGCTATGGTAGGCCATAAATTTTTCATATATTTTTTTAAATAGTAAAAGACTTTTAAATTAAGATTCATTTGCTTTTAATCTACAAAGTGTACAACAGAAATTAAAGAATATTTTTCCTCAGAGTTCGTTTTTCGGTGGCCATCCTGAGAAGATCGTGCTGTCCGGGGTACAATGTACGGGCAGAGAAGCGGATCTGTCCGGCTGTCGATATCTCTCCTTCGGCAAGAAAGTACGGTGTCCAGGGATAGAGAACATAGCAGGGGTCATGTGTGCTACAGGTGAGATCATATAATTTCCAAATAGCTAAGTGTGTCCAAGCATATACCATTGAGTGGGCTAACTTTGGCCCTGGAGGATAACTTAAGCTCAAGCCTTTCAAGCAAATAACTTCTAATTAAATACACTCTTTAAAAAAAGTGCTTGCCTCTTTGAATTAGTGGCAAATCTGTCTTGATATATGAATAAAAAATATACAAGAAGAAAGTCGGTACTACTTTGATGGGCAAATATAAATTTTTTGCCAAACATGAGGATGAAGTAAATATATGAGCATGGTTTGTAAGGGAACCGATACAGATACTGAGTTAAAAGAAAATGAAGAAATAAAATTTGAAAGATTCAATGGATTTAAATACTTAGGTTCAATTATCACTGAAAATAATGATATTATGCCAGAAATAAAACAAAGGCTGAACACAGGAAATCGCAGTTTCTTTTCACTTAAAAAGTTAATAAGATCTAAAGTAATTACATGGACAACAAAACTACGTATATATAAAACTATATTAAGACCAACAGTTATATATGGGTCGGAGACCTGGACCTTGAATCAAAAGCAAGAGAAGATGTTAATAACTTGGGAACGAAAAATTTTAAAAGCCATATTTGGACCTATCAGAGAAGGTGATGTTTGGAGAAGGCGATACAATTTTGAAGTGGCTAGACTATTTGGAGAGAAAGACATTATTAACATCATAAAAGAAAAGAGGATTCAATGGCTGGGACATGTGGAAAGAATGGACAATAGCAGAGGCACAAAGAAGATTTTCAAGGGACAGTGTCAAGGAGAAAGGAGAAGAGGAAGACCCAGAAAAAGATGGATAGATGAGGTGGAAAAATATCTGAAGGCCATGAAAATAAAGAACTGGAAAACGAAGACCATAGACAGGAGACTTTGGAGTCGCATTGTTAGAGAGGCCATGATCCAGCAGGGACTGTAGTGCCAGGGAGTTAGTTAGTTAGAGGATGAAGTTCTACTTATGACAGTCCGAAAATAGAATACGCGAGCAACCGTACAATATTCAACGCTTGCAACCCTATGTCCAACTTCGCAAGTGGAAATTGAGATAAAAGTTGAAGATCGAGTTACGTTGATGGTTGGGGGTTGAATGAATGTGATATGCCTTTTTGAGTATGTTAAAAGTTTGAAGAGAATTTTTCTAAAAAATTTCAAATTCTACTCGTTTGTGTGTTTCAGAGTTGCCTGACTTGGTCCCTGACGAGAAGGAGATCGAGACGTCAGCCTACCTGGAAGACAGACAACTGCTCATGCTGCAGTGCGCCATGGAGGAGAATTGCCTGGCTTCAGAGGCCTACAAAGTAGACAAGAACGGATACGGTGAGTCGTTGAGTGTGTTGGATCGCCTTATTGCCCAACTTACATAAAGTACACCCTCGTGTTATTTGTTTAAATCTGCAGAGGTTCCGCCGCACGCTCAACCTCAAGATAATATTCACGCTAGATGGCGCTGATTTACAACTGCGTTAAAACCAATCATCTAGATTACAAACAAATACAGTATTATATAATGCGAAGCAACTTGTCTTCACCATGAGTTGGTGGACACGGATTGTGTAATATCTTTGGCCACACTAAAACCCATTAACGACGACTTTTTGTGAATATCATTAACACTTTTATTTCATAATAAAAACGTTAAAGTTAAGTTTTAAAAATTTGGTTTTCGTGTAATTTAATTTATCCTACATAAATTGCACTGGATTATGGTCTTTGATTGTCTTAAATAATTCGTTTATTTGGATACAATTAAAACAGAAATTTCTTTTGGGCTTGTCAAACTTTTCTTACCAATCGTCGTTAATGATTTAACAAGGTCAAGTATCTTAAATTATACGAGAATTCTTCATGTTTGTAGCAATATCTAAACAATCATCTTGGAGAGATGAGAAAAAATTTCGACAGTGATTGTTAATGAGACGACAATATTCCCACTATTAAAATACCTTCAATATTAAAATCATACACCTTTGTCAATCTACTTAATCATACAACGTTGTCAACCTAACTGGATTTGTCCTTGACACGTGTGTACAAAAAAGCGCTTGCTCAGCTCGGTTCTCACGAGAATGACCAACCACGTGATCGTCTCCACTAAAGCAAATCTGTAAGTTTAAATGCGCACTTTTTAACCAGACCTCGCCATGTGAAGATGTGTTTGTAGTGGCCGTCTTGGCCGTTGCTAAAGAAGATACCTAAAATAAAGAACTATGATGTCCAGCAGTGTTCTCCACTCCTTGTGATGTAAAATTCATCAGAAGATTCAGAATGAGTGATCAGAATGATCTGAAATTCAGAATGCACTACTGTGTTTGTCTCCAAAGACCCACCGTGTTCGCTTTCGTTAAATCTATTTGATCAGCCTTTTAGTCATTCGCTAGCAGTTACCATAGGTACAGGAAGTCTGAAGAATATTTCCTTGACTTCAGTTCATGTCTAAATGTCTGAGTTTGCAAAAGATATGGTTGTCTATGGATATCTATTTCAAATATCATTGCACTTATAATCAGATTTCTACTACAGTGAGCTCAAGGTCTTACGTCAACAAAAAGTACAACTACTTTCGTTTCCCTTCCCGAAGGCACAAAATATCGATAAGCACTATGTGAGGATTGTAGGATGTCAGAAATTTATTTCTATATTTTTAATAGAAGTTCAAAGCATATACGATAAAAAATGAACAGCCTATAGAAGCTAAGGGGGGGGGGGGGGTTACAGTGACTACACATTGATACTGAGAAAAACGAGGTTAGTTGGGTCTCAGTTAAGAAGTTGACATTGGAGTTTGTACTTAGATTATTCGCTGGTCAGCACCATACAGTGATTCACTTGTATTCCTTTACCACAACAATATTTGACTCCACAGCAACTATTTTATGCTCTTAACTCTAATGCTAAAAAAATGCACTTTGCATCCCCATGGTTGCTAGGCTCCTCAAACATGAGCTGTGAAATATTTGGTTAAAACAACGTCTCGAGTCTAATAATATCTGTAACTTGAGTAAAGTTTGTAACAAATCCTTCTGCTTCCAGACTGGATGTACGAGCAGAGACGACTTCTGCGGTTCACTGCGAGAATTGGCAACATTGGCACCACAGACTTCAGGCCATTTCTTCCCAAGCACACCTGGCAGTGGCACATGTGCCATATGTGAGTATTCCAAATTTCCAACTTCCTGAAAAATACTAAGTTTTGAAAAGAGAATTGAACATAGAGAATTCATAGAGTTAAGATGGAGAAGACGGAGATATTGCCAGGTAAAAACTGTATTATAAAGTGAAAAACATTTTAATTATTTTTCAATCGGATAGTGTTCTGATTAAGAATGCTTGCCACGTGTTTACGCATTTATCCAACATTTGAAAAAAATTCAATCACTCATAAAAGCTATAAGGGGAAGATCGAAAATTATGTGCTAACTTTTGATTCAAGTGGGAAATTATGTATGGAACTGTAGATTAAGGTTTTATGCTCCCATTCACGGATGAACATCTTACACCAGATACAGCTTTTACCTAGCCATTGACTGATTTAGGAAACCACCCTCATAATTCCTAAAACCAGCCAATTTAGTCCGTGAAATCTGTGGCTGGTGTCACAGTTTAATGGGGGTCTCTATAATAACTAATTATGTCATTTTTAAACAAACAGCTTACCATATCGCATGAGATTTATCTGCAGTGAATCCCGTCCCACGTCAATTTTGAGAGAAATGAGATTGCAGACGCATTAGAAAATGCGGTGTGGGAGAGACATCTGTTTCATGAACGCCTCTCACCTTTTCGGAAATTCACTTAAAGAATAGACATTTGAATTGGACCACTTGCATTGTCCCCCAGTGAACCATTGGTATCAATGTTCCCGTCCTGAAAGATTCCTGGCTCATGGATTAAATAGACAATAAAAAACTATTTTTGCCCGCTTTCGAAGTGCCTTAAGACATTGAATTTTACTGAAGGATCCAAGATCTTCAAAATTTGTGATCGCCTGATCTCATCCTCGCATGCTCGCGTCTCTCCAAGCGGGATTTAACTTAAAACTATTTTATGGTGTTGGAGTTTTTGAGGGAGTAAGGCTGTAAGGTATCTTGGACCTGATGTAGCACGAGCTGACCTTTCGAGGCAAGCAACAACAACGACATTTTCAACTAAAATACTATGTGTCCACTGTAAAAAAAACCTTTAAATTTACGAGCATTTGCCCTTCAATTTTTATGGGCTACAGCCTTATTTGATGCAAAACGGTCTGACCCACTAAATAAACCTCCTTATCTCTTGTACTGCTAGAAAATTAGGGCTATTCCGGTATTTTTACAGTCTTAGCTCATCTATTAGCTATAGGAAATGATGGGCATGAGTGTTTTTTTTAAACAGGGTGTGACTGAAATATCTGCTGCTGTTCCCTGTCCGTTATTTTTCAGGGATTGTTTTAAACAGTGTATATCATACAAGCGCTATCACTTCGATACATTAATTTTTCTTTATCTTTCTTTCAGGCACTACCACAGCATGGAAGTGTTCGCCCACTTCGACATCATCACCCTGCAGGGTACCAAGGTGGCCGAGGGGCACAAGGCCTCGTTTTGCCTCGAAGACAACCACTGCCTCGAGGGGGTGGAGAAGAAGTACGCCTGCGCCAACTACGGGGATCAGGGGATATCCGTGGGGTGCACGGACACCTACCTCAGCAACATCGACTGCCAGTGGGTGGATATCACGGAACTCAACCCCGGCATATATCAGTTTAAGGTGGGTTTGTAAACAATACGTCACCAATGGTTTTCAAAGTTGTAGACAATAGCACAAGCCTTTTGTTGTAGACTCCCAGATATAATCTGGCTGCCACAACTTGGCATCCCAAATATTTTGATTGTGGAACAGTCCACTTCGAAAAAAGGTAAGGAAGGTTTTGGGTTTGGGCAAGAGTTACTATGTTTGGGCGATTCATTGCTTTTATGGGCGCATATTTCTTTAAGGTTTAGAAACAGATTATCAATTGAAGGGAAGATCGAACTTGCATCGGGTTCACTCTTATATCGATCAATGATCAAGTTAAGATAACAAAGAAATACGAGTATAATCGCTAACCACTACCAGCAATCAACAACAACCGTCTATCACCGATAACTGATGTGTAGTTCTAGTGTGATACATTATTTACAATCGAACTCGAGCAACTATTCCCTCTTCTCGCCAAACGCTTTGAGCTGTCAACCCACCTTCGGCTTAAAACCTTAATTAAAAGTGGAATCTTCCACAATCAAAATATTTGGGATGTCAAGTTGTGGCAACCAGACTATAGCACGTAAGGTAAGGTAAGGTAATCGCTTCCTCTTCCCGCGCTGCAACTGCTTTGGTTACTTTCAGAACTTCCACTCATTTTGAGGCAAACTATAATAAACAATAGGATTAAAAAAAAAAATGGGAAAATTTCTAATGATATAAATCAGCGAAAAAGTACGAGAAGAAGCCAAAATAGTTGTCTTTCTTTAAGTATCTGGCATTGGTCTTAATATTAACCACCCAGGTAGCACAACAATGTTGGCCGACATTCTACCGACATCGGTCAACATTGCGAAAGTCGACGAATGTTGAACGTTGTAATCGCGACATATGTCGACATTCACAGGCATTGGGAATTTTTTTTTAATTACTATGACTTTAAATTCATTTTATTTTGATATTGTAAGAATGAAACAATAGTTTTAATAATAATGCAGATAAGTTTTAGTCATTATTTAAAAAATTAATAATTTTTGAAAATATTCGAATATTGTGGGGACATCTGTTGGTCAATGTCGTAAGACGTAAACCGACGTCGTACAATATTTGCTAGGGGGGTCATTTTACGTCGGCCAATATTGACACCAATGTCGACCAATATATTTTTTTAATATTGGCCGTCGTTGGTGTGCTACCTGGGCAGTCCATCCAGTGATCCAGTACATATCTACCGTTGATGATCTAGGGTCGCTAGCTACAATAAGTGGGGTATCAGATTTATAGTCAAGTCGCGTGTATTCTAGGTAGTCTTCAAGAAATTTATTATTTTTTAAAACATTCTGTTTTTAGATTTAAGAACACAAAAAAATTTAAAACAAATATTGATGCAGATTTTTTGGTTTCTGATCAATTTTAAAAGCTTTTATCAACTGCAATTCAATTTCATGAACTTCAGACAGACAGTATCGTCATTATGCGACACATTTACTAAATTGTAAATCATGAGTTTCTAAATATTGATTCAAAGTTGTTTCATGGAGACAGACAAAAAAATTTATTTAAAAAAACTAAAACGGTCCAGCTCTGGAATACCTATGATGGCCCTCAAGGTTGACCGGTAAGTACACTGATCAAAACAATTAGGGGAATGCATGGTTTAAACCCTTTCACCCCCAATGATTCCATTTGGTATCATCAGCTTCCGATTTTTTTCTCACTAAGTTGAGCTCACGCTTATTTATCATTAGATGGAAGAATCATGTCATTTGAAGAATTAAGTAATGTTTGTTTTAATTAAATGAAAATATGAAAAACGTGGTAAAATGAAATCCACCCCCAAAAAATTTTATGAAATAAAATTACCCTAATTTCTTCCCGCTCGCATTCTTAGATGTTTAAAAATTGATTTTACCTTTTTTTTTTACAAATAAAGTTTTGAAAAAATTATTGTTATAATTTATTCAAAAGTTTTGATTCCAATATTTCCACCCTTAAATTTTAGTTAAAAAATTAATTAAGTTTTTTCAACCGTTTTTTTTTTACCATTTCATTCTGGATGTATAATGAATCTATTTCACAAATTTTAGATTTTAAGACTAAAAAATAAGAAGTTGGAACTGAAAGGGTAAACAAAAGTACACAAAGTGCTCCCCTAATTGTTTTGAGCAGTCGCGTCAACCTCTAGTGCCATAGCAACTGAGTTTGGCGCACCTTCGCAGGCAAGTATTCCTTGTGATCACAATGCTAGGCAATTAAGCTATATTGGACGACTCAAACAAGTTAGGGACACTTTTTATTCCTTAAACATGTTGTAAAGTAGAAAATTTTGAATAATCTAATAAAGTTTTTTTTTTTTAAATCCGATTTAGGTTTCAATTAACCCAGAATTTAAAGTAGCCGAGCTGAACTACGATAACAATGCCGCAGTATGCACGCTGTACTACAATTCCGTATCTGCAACAATCAGGAACTGTACGCTACAAAGGCCTTGAAAGCAACAGAGAAACTGTGTATAAGTAAAGGTTCAAAAGCTCTGTTACAAACGCTGTGTGGTCACGGACAGCATTCTCAAAAACTGATTGGTTGGTTGGTAGATTGACTCACCAAACCAACCAACCAGTCACCGCCAAAGCTGGCCGTGTCAGCATGACCACAGAAAGTGAAACAGAACCTGTTAGTATGGAAGGTTATTGCTGAATAATTTCGTCATAAATAATATCGAATTATTTATTTTTATGTAATAGAAATGTGTGTGAATAATTTTGTGTGTGGTTCACTTGATTGGTTCAATTTAATTTATTCATTAATTGTTTAATAAATTTAAGAGATGTTTTTTACAGTTTGTGTGTGTAGTGCTTTTACTGAATAAAATATAAGAAACCTATTATTTTGTTTTATTTTGTGCCAGCGGTTTCATCAACTCCTATTTTTAAATATTAAAATATAGAATTTGCGTTTGAATTTTCAAGGAGATTAAAGATTCACAAACGAAATGAACCTTTGAATCCGAAATGAATTTTTTGTGTGGTTCAATTGATTAGTTCAATTTAATTTATTCATTAATTGTTCTATATAATTTAAGAGATGTTTTTTTTACAGTTTGTGTGTGTAGTGCTTTTACTGAATAAAATATAAGAAACCTATTCTTTTGTTTTATTTTGTGTCAGTGGTTTCATCCACTCCTTTTTTTAAATATTAAAATACAGAATTTGCGTTTGAATTTTCAAGGAGCTTAAAGATTCACAAACGAAATGAACCACTTACATCATTATCTATATTTAATACACATTTTGCCAAATTTCTGGGTCTTTTTTAAAAAAATATTTTAAAACTGAACAATTTTATTCCCTACCTTTGTTTTAAAATTAAAACAATTAATTTAAAGCACGTTTGATAGGTTGGCCTGAAATATGTTTGCATGTAAGTTGATGGTCTTGATCCCATTGTTTACCATAGTGGGATAGAATTTCATTAAAGCTCCAATAAGGCTTCACCATACAGTTGTTTTATTAATTTTTTTTATAGGAAATATATAGATAAGTGAAAGAAATTTGGAGAATTGGTACCTCGTACGATTTTGAAAAAATTCATATGAAGTTACAAAGTTTTTTTTTTATCGGATTGGTGGTATAGAATAGACCAATACAGTCCATGTAAGATCAATAATGACATAAAATTTGAATCATATTAGTAGTTTGAAGTTAAAAACCATTAAATCATTAGTTCTAAATAATTAGTATAATTAAATATTGTGCATTAAAATTGATTCAAATATAATTTAAATTATGAAATAAAATGAGTATTAGTTTAATTAAAAACATAAAATAACAAAACAATGACTTACGAAAAAAAAGTATTCGAAAAAAACCCAACTAAATGTTGCTATTCGAATTCAGAAAAATATCAGTGACAAATACAGACCGCGTGAAACAACTGTTTACCTTTCTGATTTCAAACACGTTTCACGTCTTGAGTGGCAACATTTCCACAGGAATAAAATAAATAGGTCTCGATTTATTATTTAGTGTATTGTTTCGTTGTTGATTGTTCGATAAAAACCAGCAAAATTCAAAAAGGTAGTGCAATATGAATGGTTTTCACTGCTAGAATGGTAATTGACTTGCCTTGGTTTGTATTGAGTACAATTTTCAGGAGGTGCTTAAGGAGGACGCTCACATTTTAGAGATTATGACTTGATAGATCTTACCATTTAGTATTTGATGCATAAGAAGTCATAAAAACAATAAGTTATATATTCCCCCCATTGCAATGTACTAACTATGCTCTCCCACGGTCATAGTCTATTAAACAGTTTTGCTGTCGCCATCTGTTGAACAACTTCTATACTAAAAATAATTTTGTAGTTGAGTGTATGTGAGAGTTTTCTGTGAGATTCATTATATTTTTCGCTTCACGTTTTCGTGATAACTTTTTGTCACTTATTTCAAACTTAAATGCATTGTTAAGTATGTACAACAACAAGAATAAATACGCTTTTCTCTCTGATATAGGGGCATTTATTTCAATAGACTGTTGTAGTATTTTCATTAAACTTTGTAACTATCTTTTTTCCTTACTACAAACTTTATAGAACTGATTTAATTATTTTACAAAGAAAGTGAAGGGATTTTTCTTATATATTTCGTACGAATACAATAGCCACACAACAATTCCAAGTTTTAACGAATTGCCGATCGTATGGCAAATGGGAGAGGAACTTGTCATGGTATCATTTGTAACTTTGAATTATTTTGAAAATTAAAAATAAAACAGTTTTATGTGAAAAAGAACGCTCTCTGTCACTTTCTTAATTAACAACTTTAAGTCGCCGAAATTGCCTATTTTCAGTAGCTTTCTATCGCAAATTCGATTAATATAGTTTATCGTTTATTAAATTAATTTGCAGTTCGCGGAATAAATATTTAGTAATATGGAGGCTCTAAAAATAGAGGCAAAACTTTACTAATTTTTTAGGCAAAAAAAATTTAGAATTTTCTCTTTCTGCATCTTTCATAATACATATACATTTAATGAACTATCAAAAGAACTCTATTGTAATAGATACTAAAACATCATTCCAAAATGAATTACTTCACAAAAATAAATATTCTTTTAAATTTTATTTTCATTTAAAAAGAAGTTTCTGGAACTTTTGACTAAGTGGCAATAGTGAAATTATTCAATATAAATGTCTTTTTCTGGTTTTTTAAATGTAGATTAAATTTTAGTAATTTAAATATAAAATCAACTTATAATTCAAATTTTTAAATGGAATTTGAATTATAACTAGAATGTGTTTTTTTTCTTTAATTTATCAAGCTTGTCTGTAGCATATGTAGCTTGGGAAGTGAAAGTGGGTGACATGACGACTTGATTGATTGTTATAGTTTTCACTTTATCATTACAAACGCACTGTGTAAGCAAAAATGTGAAGGAAAATTTATTTTTGAAATATAAATCAGTTTGGAATGACGTCATACAATTTTCCTTATCGGATTCTTTGAAGATTGTTATTAAATTAATTATTTGTTAATGAAAATGCGACAGGGAACGTGTTTTATTATGCATAACAAATCAGATTATTTTTAATTTTCGAAAAAATATAAAGTAAAATGAGGTAATTAGTTAAGGTTACAATTTTTAAGCAAAAAAAGCATAACTAATCTTCGAACTTTAGTCATATTTAACGAACTATTAATTAAATCTGTGAACGAAAATTAATGAAAATGGTTAATTTGGTCGTTTAATAGTTAAATTTGAACTAACTGAAGACCTTTTTTTGACGATTTTTGTACGAAAGTGTATAAGTTGCGGGTGAAAAAGAACATAACAGTTATTGTCACAACTACTTTAAACAAAGCGGTTTTTAATCGTCTGAGTAATTTCCATCTTCCTCGAAAAGATTTATAGATGTCTTTCGATGAAAAGAAATAAAAAAAAAATTGCGTCTACACTTTCGACGTTTCTCAGTCTAGTTATTTCCATCCTTTCCAAATCACTATAATGATTTCATGTTTAGAGTACTTGTTTTTACTTGAATACGATATTTTTTTCAATGACAATTACTGTCTCTTTTTATGATGAGAATTACTATCTCATGAAAATAATAGCGTAATTGAAAAAGATACAATAAGGAAATGCAGGATAATTGCAGTCAAAAGATCACGTTTTTCCCCCTTTCTGGTATATTTATTTACCTGCCACACACATCACTAAATTATTCCGAAAAGAATTAGAAACTTTTTATAAAATTGTAACATTGTTGTGAGTTTCATTACTCTAATTTGGGGTGCAGAATATAAATTTAAATACTAATTGTGTCCGAACAATTGAGTTGTTTCACGCAACGTAAAATCCATAGATATCATAGTTAAAGAATTATATTGGCAGATCACGTGACCTCCAATGCTAACGACGGGACGCTCATGGAGGCCTGTTAAGAGGGAAAACGGCCAGTGTTGCTGCCACTTTAAGGAGAAAAATACTACTAAAAAATGCCATTTAATTCTAAAATTACAAAAAAATACTAGAAAAGGATTTAAAGTCAATAAAAAGATTCCAAAATGCAGCTAGTATTTTTACGATATTTTTTTGTTATTTTAGAATTAAATGGTATTTTTTCGTACTATTTTTCTCCTTAAAGTGGTGACAACACTTTCCATTTTGCTCTCTTATTTTGGCCTCCATGCGCGTCCCGTCGTTAGCAATGGAGGTCACGTGATCTGCCAATACCTTAACTATGATATCTATGGTAAAATCATTCCTGCGTTCCTGGATTTCATTGTTGGTTTCGGTGATTAGTGGTATGACACATTAAGCTCCGTCCAGTACACTAATTAATAAATCTATTTATTTTATTCCTGTGGAAATGTTGCTACTAAAGACGTGAAACATGTTCGATATCAGAAAGGTAAATATTTTTTTTCACGCGGTCTGTATTGCTGATTCCTGAATCGAAAAAGCAATAATTGGTCCCGTCCACTCAGCCTAAGGTTCAGCCTTCTCAGGAGTGCGGGGTTCGAATCCACTTACTGCCAGTCATCCTATAAATCGGATCATGCTGGAAATAGTAGAAAAATCTCATCACGGATGGGCCGATACACAGGGACAGACGTGCTCGTTAAATCTGTGGAGTCCAAAGTCCCGACGGCGTTAGCGTACGAGTCGCTGAGTTCCGTGGTGCCCGCTCAGGTGTCGACCTCGTCACTTGACCAGGGTTCTAAATTACGAGGCGTTATTGGCTGTGTAAGCTCCTCTAGAATAGAGGATCAATATACTACTAATATTGTTTCACGCGGTCTGTATTTGTCACTGATTTTTTCTGAATTCGAAAATAGCAACATTTAATTGGGTTTGTTTTCATAATAAGATTTCAATGTTAAAACTTAAGGATAGGCTCTTCGGTCCAATATTTGATTTCAAGTTCTTATCCCAAATTTAAGTTAATAACCTTTTGTTTCTATCACTGTTACTACATTTTATATTCTTATACCTTTATGTTTGTTTGTATCCATCAAATAGGACTATGCTATGTTTTAATTATCGTAAATTAAACTATGTGTGGGAAAAAACTTTACAGGTCAAGTTGTCTTTCGACTACGCAAGTACGAAAATAATTTTTTTCATGGTGGAATGTTTGTCACATACATAGATATCATAGTTAAAGTATTAGATTGGCTGATCACGTGACCTCCAATGCTAACGACGGGACGCGGATGGAGGCTTTTTAAGAGGGCGAAATTGCGAGTGTTGCTGCCACTTCAAGGAGTAAAATACTACGAAAAAATACCATTTAATTCTAAAATGACAAAAAAAATATCGTAAAAATACTAGCTGCATTTTGGAATCTTTTTAGTGACTTTAAATCCTTTTCTAGTATTTTTTTTTGTAATTTTAGAAATAAATGGTATTTTTTCGTAGTATTTTTCTCCTTAAAGTGGCTGCAACACTGGCATATTTGCCCTCTTAAAAAGCCTCCATGCGCGTCCCGTCGTTAGCATTGGAGTTCACGTTATCACCCAATCTAATACTTTAACTATGATATCTATGGTCAGATAGCATCGAGTAAGGATAATTTAAAGGTTATTATTATTATTTTTGTGATCTTCTTGCGCGAATGACGGAGCAATGACCAATTGGCAGAAAATTGGCCTTATTTAATAGGATAATTCTCATTTCTAATTTTAGCCCTCGTGTAGCTCTAGTGCGACGATATTCAAACTAAACTAAACTCATTTCTTTTTTAGTTTGAATTATCGTCGCACTAGAGCTACACGAGGGCTATTGGCGACGGGCGTCGTAGCTTAGAACCACAGTCAAGTGACGAGCCGACACCTGAGTAGGCACCCAACGCAACCGTTAAGGGCGACATCGTACGCAGCGTTGGCACTTTGGAGGATATTTAACGCGGGGTATTATTCGTTGGACATTTTTGGCTGCACGGGCCGTTTATAGGTCGGCAGTTATTTTGGCGATGCCCGGACCCGAACCTGGGATCTTTCGCATGCTAGGCGGACGCCAAACCGACAGGGCTCCCCTACCCTAAACTCATTTTTAATTTGGGATTTTTCTATGGTGTTTGCTCAAAAAAACCCACTAAACTTTAGAAGGAAATTTCTCAAATCACGTTTTGGTGCATCTTTAGGTCCTTTTGTCATAACTCGATTCGATTGTGTCATTATGTGTGAACTAAGAGAAATTTCTGTTTCTTTTGGGAAACAACTCTTCACCCGATACTGTTTACATTTTCTATTGCGTTTTTATACCGATTTTTTTTTTATTAAACTAGGTATCATAGGTAGGATTCATTCACCTAATATTCATTTTTGGTAAAGTTTACTTGATTTTTATTTTAAAACCGTCTTTTAAACTAACGAAAAATATTTCTATAATTAATGGAAATTTTGCTGCCGTAATATTTCCATTATTAAATAGAATGGCTTTTGCGGTGTTTGAGGGACACATGTGGATGTTTATTCACCAGAAATTAAAATAGTGTCAAAACGTCAAATAATTGTGTTAATTTTGTTTATTAATGATTACACATTAATGTTTGTATAATTTCAAACACGAATATTTTTCTTATGTTATTTACTAATTATTTATTTCTCATTGTACAATCACTAAAAATATCTATAATTCAACAGTTGATCAACGCAAAAAGTTTGTTTATCATTCAATCCTTACTCAATTTATTTTAACTATAATCATTAATTCAATGAAATAAAATATTAATTACATTAATTTATAAATCTATAATAATAAAAATGAAGTTTTATGTGTTTGTGTGTATGTCTCTTATAGAATCATAAACTAGACATTTGTTTGACTCGTAACTTGGCACAAATGTGTAGTTCATACTTAAGTTACAGATTTTGAACTTTTCAGGGCTCAAAATGTTCTATTTTTAGAGAAAATTCGAATATTCTGAAAACAATACACCACTTTTGCCCAAATCCGATCATTTTTTTCCTTTCGTGATGCCATTCGGCAGAAGAAATTAAATAAAAGTTTTAGGAATATAATTTAAAATGTTTATTTTATTCTGTTGCATATTAGGGCTTAAAATTTTCATTATTTCGCCAAATACGTTGCCGAACTTGCCAAATTCTTACCTAAACGCGCCAAATGAGCCTTTTTTTTAAATTTATAATGTTGGTTGATTGTTCGAAGGTCGTCGGGCTAGAGCTGTATAATAAGTATGTTTTGTAGCTATATCTCTTTTCTCGCCAAATTCTTATCAAAAAGGCGCCAAATGAGCTAAAAGGTTTATATGTTTATGAGGGAAATTACGATAACTATTATGCATACATTTTATAGCGTATTTTTTTTAGTCCGTGCGAAGTACGGGTATTTATTTGCTAGTATAATATTAATAAAATATTAAGATGGAACGTTACATTCTAAAAGACAATTTCCAATAAATTAAGTAAATCGCCCCATATCATTATGCACATTTCTTTTACCATAACAGGCACATTCTAACAAATGCAAAAGAACATAACAGTATAGTTTTTAAAATCGTATTCCCATTGTAGGTTAATAGTCCAACATCCATTCATTTCAATTCTATTCCGACATTTTATTATTATTTTTTTTTCTCTGAAAACAGACACGCATCGGCAAATGGTTCTAATTTATTGTATTTAATATTCTTTAATTTTTTTCGAACAAGTTTTGTTTAGTTTTAATTATATTTCTTTTGTTTCAGAAACTTGTGATGAAATTATGTGTCTTAGGTTATTCATATAGTTTTATTAATTAATGAATATTTGCTGTTTTTTTTAAGACGAATAAAAATACAGATAGGTATGGAACAATAAATGTAATTTTTAACCGCTTTAATTGTGACATCTAAATCTAAATGTATCCCCAAACAACATTTATTCTAATTAAGATTTTGTGCTCCAAATGAGTTGGTTTCGATTATTTTCAGTAGATTTACATTCGTAGTTATATAATGATTTGTATACTAATTTGCACATTATTTAGAAACAAATTAAAATTTTAAATACAATAATATTCAAAAATAGGAGCTTTTATTAGATTTAAAGTACAAGTTTTTTATTATGCAATCTAGTCGTTAATTACTTGTTATTGTAAAAAATCTTCTGAAATTACATTTTTACAATAAATAAATTAGCTTTAATTATAGCAGTTTTTCTAATAATAACTTTCCCTTCTGATATTTCCCATAAAATTTGGAATGAACTTTAGACTGCTACAGAATATCATACTTATCCTTGTTTGTGGCATTTGTAACCTTAGCTATGAAAATTAGTAATAGAAAAAGGATAAACAAAGCCTCGATAAAAGCTTAACAGGGTTTTTTTATGTCACTTTCATCCATATACATATATATTCCGGCTTGTGTGCTTGATCAGAGACCCGCTTATAAAGCTTTCGTCAAGTAAGACAGACACAGAAAGAATTTTTTACTTCACAGAGAAAGAAATATACACCCAGGACGAAGGCGGGAATTGAGCCCACACCTGTTACAGCGTGCAGACCGGTCGGCCACTATGTCACTTTATATCCTTTAAGTTTGTATCAATTTTAAAATTTGACTGTTCAAATTTGAAAATGGATATTGTTAATGGCTTACCAAAATGTTGAGCCATATTTGCTTTTACTGAACAAATTTATAACAAACTAATCTACGGATTCTAATTAGAGTAAAAAAATAATTAGACAATAACAGTTCCCATTCCATTATGTTTTTAAATGAGTTATTTTTAGAACACTTATTAGCTATCATAACATCAAAGCAATCGATGCGTATAAACAAACGTCACAATTTGTATCATATTACAAGACGAAGCCGACGTACATAGCTGAAAGCCCCAAGCTGTTTAGTTAACACTACAACATTATTTAACGAAATAATTAAAAACAATTTCAAATTGTTATTACATTTAATTATAGCCTAATGTATACTGTCGTGTTGTTTTTATATGGATAAGTCCAACTTTTAATCAATACGGTATACAATTCGTTGTTAGTGCCACCTTGTGACTTGTCTTTTTTTGTGTTATGTTTAATGCATAATGAAGCGCTTAGTGGAAGAACGTGCTAAGCGACATTTTTGAAAAATTGAGATTTTTGTGTCAAAGAACATATTACTAACTTCTTTAACTATAACAAGTTTAATCTTTTCATAAACTTTAAGTTTAGCATATTTTTTAAGTCTTCAGTCGCTACACATTCTTAGAGTTTAATCACCGTTTAAATTTCTCCTCTGCTTCAACTTTGTTCACACCTTCTAGCACTGGGGAACTTGACTTTTACGAAACTTACCACATACTTAAAAACCGTAATAACCTTGTTAATTCATCCAACATGCCAGAGTTTTCTCAAATTTGGAAGGGTCTTATAGCAACAGACTAACTTTTCTCTCTCTCTTTTTTCTCCTCTCTCTCTTCCGCCCTCTCCCTCTACCCCCCCCCCCCCCGTTTTCCGGATATCATATTACACAGCTTCTAGCTTGGCGTTTTCTGTCAGTTTGTTTGTGTACATTGCTGAAGAGCCTCGACTTACCGAAACATGTATAATTTCACCAAATAAACCATTTGCGCTAATAATTACGTACACCCTTAAAACAAACGAGCGGTTTTAACTCAGTCTGAGTTAATTTCCACTCCTTTCCGGTGCCGAAAATGCACTTCCCCTATAGGAGTGGATTTCACTCTTTTGTTTTAAGAGTGTAGTTTTTCTGCCCTCTCATATTTTTTAGGGTTTGCAAGTACCGTTTTTAACAGATCTGAGGGCAAAGTGAAAACTTTACAGCTTGTCTCTTTTTTACCATTTCATCACTTAGCACGTTCTTCCACTAAGCTCTTCGATTGTCTTTTGAGTTGTCTGGAACGGCTTGAGCCCCTTTGCGACAAATGCACAGTTAAAACTTTTGGTGCAAGATTTCACCAGAATCAAATACAAATACAAAAATTGTCGACCAACAACAGGCCTGAGGGCCAGCAAGGTTGGTTCAAAATAAATCTAATAATTTACCAGTTTCCAATGACTATCAAGATTCTTCTTAAAATCTTCTGCTCTCTTTGAATACACCGCCTAATCTGGTAAAACATTCCACTCATTGAAAACTCTATTGTAAAAATAATATTTTCTTACCTCCCTTTTAAAGCATGATTTATTCAATTTCTGATCATGCCCTCTGGTCCGGCTATTTAAGGTAAAACCTAAGCCCTCCATGTCTCCATGTTTTATGAACTTGAATTCCTGGATTTTTCTAGCTGCTTCTACTATTTTGAACGTTGATTAACCCCTTTTGTGGTGTATCAAAATTATGGTTTTATCACATTTTTTTAAATCCACGCTCCAAATATTGGAGAAAGCTAGAAAGTTGAAGCATTCTGGTGCAATCTTGTACCAAAAGTGTTAACTGTGTATAATTGTTTAAATAAATTTTCTTTTCCATCTTTTTGCTCTTTCCTCTTTGAGGGATAAGCACATTAGCTAAAACTTGTTTTCACTGCATAATATTAACATTTAATTTTTTAATACAAATACAAATACAAAAATTGTCAACCAACAACAGGCCAGAGGCCCAGCAAGGTTGGTCCAAAATAAATCTAATACATTACCAGTTTCCAATGACCGTCAAGTTTCTTCTTAAAATCTTCTACTCTCTTCGAATGCACAGCATAATCTGGTAAAGCATTCCACTCATCGAGAAGCTCGATTTATTCAATTTCTGATCATGACCTCTGGTCCGGCTATTTAAGGTAAAACCTAAGCCTTCCATGTCTCCCTGTTTTATGAACTTGAATAACTGTATTAAATCACCCCTAGCTCTCCTGTTTTCCAGGGAATACATGTTTAAAGATCTTAATCTAATATCATAATCAATACCAGATAGACCCTTAATCATTTTTGTAGCCCTATGCTGAACTTTTTCAAGCAACTCTATATCTTTTCTGAGGAAAGGAGACCAAAACTAAACAGCATATTCCAGATGTGGCCTTACCAATCCCCTATACAATGGCAAAATAATCTCCTTAGATTTAGAAGTGATACTTTTTCTAATATATCCAAACATTCGATTGCCTTTCTTACTTGCCTCAACACACTGCTTACTCATTTTGAAATCATTGCTCACCAAAACTCCTAAATCTCTAACGAACTCACTATCTTGGATACTTTCTCCCTGTAAAACATAAGAATGATTAACATTGTTCTTACCCAAATGCAAGGTTTGACATTTGTTAACACTGAACGACATGCCCCATCTTGAAGCCTATTCAGTAATTATCGTAAGATCATTTTGTAACTGCTCGATATGCTCAACAGAATTTACTGTACTCGTCACTTTTAAGTCATCTGCAAAAATACTTAACTTGCTATTCAACCCCCAGCTGATATCAACAATAAACATAATAAATAAAATTGGTCCTAGTACAGAGCCCTGAGGCACTCCACTTACAACCTCATTCCAATCAGAGTACTTACCATTAATGTGAACCCTTTGTTTTCTATTGGTCAACCAATTTTTAATCCAACGGACCACAGCAGTCCCTAAACCAAATCTTTTCAACTTAAATAACAAAGCTTCATGAGGAAATTTATCAAAAGCCTTTTGGAAATCGATGTAAATAACATCAACCATGTTGCCTTTATCAATCTCTTCTGTAACAGTATCATAAAATTTTAAAAGATTAGTTGTACAAGACCTACCTTTTCCAAAGCCATATTGATTATCTGAAAGCAAATTATTAGTTTTCAAAAAAGTCATTATACGCATTTTCAACAATGTCTCAAAAACTTTACCTAAAACAGATGAAAGACTAACTGGTCTGTAATTACCCGGATCAGATTTAGGCCCTTTCTTGTACAATTTAGTAACATTCGCCAATTTCCAGTCTGCTGGCACCCGTCCAGAAATAAATGATGACCTAAAAATAGTCAGAACTGCATCCCCCAACTCTTCTGCACATTAAAATAAAATTTTAGGATAAATATCATCAGGGCCAGGTGCTTTGTTAAGTTTCATAGTTTTTAATAGACGTTTTTAATAGTTTTTAAGGTAACAGGGAACAAAACTACCACTCAAAATATCAAATTTTCATTTAAACTTTAGTTACTAAATCGTGCCTTTACGAAAAAACTTCTATGATGGACATTTGAATATGGGGCTGAAGTTTGCAAATTTGGTAGTTAATTTCAATATAACTTCGTTGCCAGCTTTAAATGTCATTATTCCAAAACACCAATTTTCAGCTTTAAGGTACACTTTTCTCTTTTTCTATTTTATTAGAAGGGTTGAAACTTCCTGAGATGTCGTATACATGTCTATTTAACACAGTGAACCAAAAATATTCCAAAAAATATTAAGTGAGTAAAAAAAAAATACGATTTTTCTCATTTAAGAAATGCGAAAAATTTCTATTTAGGTTAGTAACTTAAAATTATGAATGTTTTATCGTCAAACTTGAGGTTCATTGCGTGGAATGGACTTTTTTTTATTTCTATAAAAAAAAATTCTTTTCAGATACACGCAGATAGTTGTGCTGGAAAGTGTACCTAAAAGGTAAAAATCGCTTTTTTAAAATAATGACATATGAAGCTGGAAACTAAGTTATATTGAAATTAACTACCAAATTGGCGAACTCCAACCCCATATTCAGATACGTATTATATAAATTTTTCCGTAAATATTCATTTTAGTGATTGAAAGTTAAAATGAAAACTTGATATTTTGAAGCGTCGTTGTGTTCCCTGTCCCCTTAACAGAAAATGTAATTTTTAAAAATCATATTTCCTTAGCAAATAAGTATAAATGACTCATACATGTTTTTATATTTTATATTTTACAAAATTATTAAATTTTTTAAAAATTATGTGTGCTGCTGGAAAATTTGACAGTCAGGTGACTGGTTTATACATCCGTACCCTTCGGAGGGTTAACATAGAATGAAAGAAAAAAATTGCTTTTTTTTTAATTAGGAGGTCAAAAGCGCTTTTGTCCTACATTGTTGAAATGTTTTTAGTCACTCATTGTCCAATATGTATTTATTTTAATATTTGATTGTAAATTTTTGCAAATGACAATTGTTGAAATGTCACCAAAATTGCGAAATACTTTTAATTGTGCAAAAAATTCGCAATTCTGTGACCACTAATCCTTATAAATTAGTTCGATACGCGTCACAGTTACTATTTTGTTCATTTAAATGAGGTGGTTATTTTAGTGACACCCGGTTACTATCTATAAAGAAAAAGCCACCCATGCGTATAAACAAATGTATCATTGTTCGCGGTTATGTAGGTTAGAAATGCTCAAGCTACTCAGTTCACATTATAGCATTGTTCGATTAAAGTATTTTTTTAAAAATATTAAACATGTTGCAGCGTACATATTCTAATTGATTTTTTTAATTATGATTTGTGAATAATTTAAAATAATTAGTGCGGAAAAGTATATGAACTATTGCTAAATAAAGGTTTATCATTACAATTGAGGCTTATTCATGTGAATTTAAAGAAAAGTTTAAAGTCTATTCAATTTTTTTTATTAATATTAAAAATTGTAAACATTGTACATGAATTGTAAACATTGACAAAAATGATGAATTTAAGGAAAAGTTTAAAGTCTATTCAATTTTTTATTAATATTAAAAATTGTAAACATTATACATGAATTGTAAACATTGACAAAAATGATGAATTTAAGGGAAAGTTTAAAGTCTATTCAATTTTTTATTAATTAATAAAAATTGTAAACATTGTACATGAATTGTTAACATTGACAAAAATGATGAATTTAAGGAAAAGTTTAAAGTCTATTCAATTTTTTATTAACATTAAAAATTGTAAACATTGTACATGAATTGTAAACATTGACAAAAATGATGAATTTATGGAAAAGTTTAAAGTCTCTTCAATTTTTTTATTAATATTAAAATTTGTAAACATTGTACAAAAATTGTAAACATTGTATATGATTTTCTTATTTCTCGTATGATTGCATATTATATTTTTTAATAAATAAAAAAGTTTTATTAAATAATTTAAACACTTTATAAAATGAAAAACAAAATTTTTCAACACATATGATTGAGTCATATTTTGAAATGAGTTAATTCAGTGTATTTCTTTTAGATTTATGAACAAATATAGAACACAGTTATGAAAGGTGTTTAATTTTATTTAACATTCGAGATTCATATTGAAAATTTTAACATATTTTGAAAATAAGTATTTTTCGTAATATTTTGCAAATTACAAAACAGGCTAAAGAAATTGTAGAAAGAAAGATAAAAAAAATTTTGTGGTGATAATTGATATAAAACATATATATCTGTTAAACACTGCTCTCTTTGGATGTTGTTCTATTTTTTGCATTTTATCCTAAGTTCTAATTCTTTTTTTTCTCTCATTTCATGTAAATGGTGAATTCACTGTTTGAAAAATTCTATGTTCATAAAATTTATAGCATAAGTTGCTGAAAAATCTTATTTATTTTCTGTTGCGTACTTACTTTCTACAAGTTGTGGCATTTTTTAACAAATAAGAAGTGAAAAATAGAGCTTCAAGGTGTCTTTATTTAATCTGTGTATTTTTTTTTATTTATTGTATTCTATTATTTATTTATGTTTTTATCTATTGTATTATCTGTGTCTTTATTTACTTGTATTTAATATTCAAAATCAACACAAATAGCAGACTTAAATTCAAAACAAACATCAAACAAAAATTCCAACTCTTTCCCATTAAGCAAAAGTTCCGGCTCAACAGGCATCCCCTGTCTGTCAGTTTAACGTTGAATTGACCCAACTAACAAGTAGTCCGGGTGAACTCCCATATTTTTTTCAGCAATCCGCTTTTTGTTAGTTTACTTAAATAAATATTTTTTTTTACATCCGATTCACTATTGGAACTAGTCCTTTTCCTGTGGAAAACGTCAGTTTCCGATCCAAAATTGAAAAGATTTTTTAGTACTTTTCCAATTCGCAGGGGCAATAAATATCTCCAAACGGAATCCTAGACGATAAACGCATTGTAAAAAACCTGTTGTTTTTCAGTTAAAAACTTTCAACTGGTTCGCCAGTAACTAACTGTATTTTTTACAGTTTAAAACTGTATTTTTTTACAGGAAAACTGTAATTTTGACAGGGAGAAACTGTTAATTTAGCAGGGAAAACTGTTAATTTAGAAGGGAAAAACTGTTAATTTAATGGTTTTTCCCCGTTAATTTAACAATTTTTCCACGTTGAAATTCCAGATTTTCCCTGCTAATTTAAAAGTTTCTCCCTGCTAAAATAAAATGCCCAATACCAGCCCTCGCGACCGAGTAATTACTTTGTCGCAGACGGTTCAGTATTAGGCTCGCACGCAAGAGGTTCCTGGAAGAGGTATGGACCGGGCCCGATTTTGATCCAGGAACCTCTTGCGTGCGGGCCCAAAATACTGAACCATCTGCGACAAAGTAATTACTCGGTCGGTGCATTTGATGGGTTGTGAGTGTGACGTCATTTTAACGAACATAAAAACAGTTAAAAACTGTTTTTCTAAAGAACAGTTTTTAACTGTAAAAAATATGGTATTTAAGTGTAAAAACAACAGTTTTTTTTACAGTGCGGATTTTTTATTGACAAAACCCAGTCAAGACAGTTAAAGGACCATAGTACACGCAGTTAAAGGAATACAATATACAAAGTTAAAGATTACCATTGAAAATAATCTGATAGACGGTGGTTGTAAATATTTGGCGATTTTATAGCTTTAATGGAAAAGTACCGATTTTATAACATTAAAGATCATTTTCAAAATTACCCAGGGGAAAAGTTTCTATGTTATAGCAAACAAATATGAACTTTTGGGAAGGGTAGATGGTTCATTTGAAAACACATTGCTGCGTATGAACTTGTGTTCTTGCTTGTTTTCTTTACTTATTCGGTGTTATTATTCCGTAAAAACCTTTTAACTTCAACGTTAATTAATTATTTAAACTGATATTTCAAATACATATATTATAAGGATTTCAATTTAAGGTTTCTTATTTTTCGAATTTTAATTTCCCTTTGTTTGAACGTTTATGCTTCATCGTCTGATTGTTTAAATTTATTATTTCCGTTTTAAATATTGTTTTTTGATTGATTAAAATTCAATGCTATTTTTTATATTGTTTGATTGTTAAAACTTGTTTGTCCTGTTTAATGTCACTGTTCGATTGTTCAAACTTGTTTTATTTGTTTAAGATTTAAGATTATTGACCGATTGTTCAAACTTGCTTGTTCCATTTTTAATAATATTGTTCGATTTTTTAAAATTGATTGTTACTTTTTGTATTATTTTTCAATTGTTTCGATTGTTGAAAGTTTATTTAAACTTGTTTATTTAAATTAAAATATTATTGTTTGATTACCAAAACTTGCTTGTTCCTTTTTTAAAAAAAATATCCTTCGATTGTTCAAACTTGTTTGTGAATTTTATATTATTTTTCGAGTAGTAAAACTTGTTTATTCTTTAAAAATATTATTTTGATGTTCAAACTGTTGTTTTTTTTAATATTATTTAGATGTTTAAACTGTTATTAATTTAAATATATGTTTCAATTAGCAAAACATGTGTTTTTTAAAAAAATATGTTGATTGTTTAATTGTTGTTCTTTTAAATATGTTAGATGTTTAACTTTTTGTAATTATATCATTTCGATAGTAACTTGTTTATACTGTTTTAATAATATATGTTGATTGTCAAACTTGTTTGTTTCTTTTTCGTTTATTTAAACGTGTTTGTTAATTTCTAATATTATTGCTCTATTAGTAAAACTTGTTTGTTCTTTTTTTAAATATTATAGTTGGATTGTTTAAAATTGTTTGATACTTTTTTTTTTTACATTATTGAATAAAATTGGTTGTTCCGTTTTTATAATTATTTTTCAATTGTTAAGACTTGCTTGCTAATTTTTTAATATTATGGTTCGATTATTTATAGAACAAATATTCTATTCTGTGATTTGAATTAGGTTTTCGAATATTTCTTGTAACTTTAGAATATTACTTAAAATGTACCAATTTTTCTGCACAAAATTAATTTTTGTTAATCGTTGTGAAATGTTTTTCATGAATTATTTAGTACTTCAGCAAATTTTGAGCATCAATCCGGCTCAACGTGTTTGCATTTAACCACTTACAGCCAAAAAGTATGTCTATTTTTTAAAAGCAGTAATTCTAAATTTGTAGATAAACATGTGAAGAAGACTGTTTCTTCAAACTAAATTAAAGTGAAAAATATACAATAAAAAAATGGAAAACTATTCCATTTCTCTCCTACTTATGAAATGAAGTCATTTTCTGAAAGCTTAATTGTATTATATGACATACAATACCGAAATCCATGCTAAAAACCCAATCCAATCCGCAAGTTTGAACTATTCTTATTGGCAAATGTCTTGCCTCATATATAACCATTGAATCTCATATGACCGTCATGCATTATCGACTGGCTACAGTCGTGGTGTGTCTGCATTGACGCATTATATGCCAAACCTTTCACTTGTGGTGCTGGTGACATGAACGATCTAGTGAAATGAACTATCTCAACCAATATGTAATATTTTATGTTATCTAACTTGTTCTGTAATATGCAAATTTTGATGTCTTTGGATTCTCTATATAAGCGTGCACTGCTATGTGTCGGCAGTCTCGTTCAGTAAGCTTACCTATAGCACTGTGCCCTAAGCACAGTAGAAATTTTGCCTTTAGTGTTGAATAAATTATATTGTTTCTGTTTTAACTAGTTTATTTTCAAATGCACATCACCTTCTATAATACAACTCTGATGGTGAGTCAGTAGTGCACTGATCGATAGCCATCAGTATTTCTACACATTCTAGAACAATTATTATCAAACCAATCCTAAAGTATGAACTATTCTTAAGGGCAGATGTGTTGCCATAACTATAACCATTGAATCTCATATGACCGTCATGCATTGTCGACTGGCTACAGTCGTGGTGTGTCTGCATTGACGCATTATATGCCAACCTTTCACTTGTGGTGCTGGTGAAATGAACGATCTAGTGAAATGAACTATCTCAACCAATATGTAATATTTTATGTTATCTAACTTGTTCTGTAATATGCAAATTTTGATGTCTTTGGATTCTCTATATAAGCGTGCACTGCCTATGTGTCGGCAGTCTCGTTCAGTGAGCTTACCTATAGCACTGTGCCCTAAGCACAGTAGAAATTTTGCCTTTTAGTTGTTGAAATAAATTATATTTGTTTCTGTTTATAACTAGTTTTATTTTCAAATGCACATCACCTTCTATAATACAAACTTCTGATGGTGAGTCAAGTAGTGCACTGATCGATAGCCATCAGTATTTCTACACATTTTAGAACAATTATTATCAAACCAATCTTCAAGTATGAACTATTCTTAAGGGCAGATGTGTTGCCATAACTATAACCATTGAATCTCATATGACCGTCATGCATTGTCGACTGGCTACAGTCGTGGTGTGTCTGCATTGACGCATTATATGCCAAACCTTTCACTTGTGGTGCTGGTGAATGAACGATCTAGTGAAATGAACTATCTCAACCAATATGTAATATTTTATGTTATCTAACTTGTTCTGTAATATGCAAATTTTGATGTCTTTGGATTCTCTATATAAGCGTGCACTGCCTATGTCGGCAGTCTCGTTCAGTAAGCTTACCTATAGCACTGTGCCCTAAGCACAGTAGAAATTTTGCCTTTAGTTGTTGAAATAAATTATATTTGTTTCTGTTTAAACTAGTTTTATTTTCAAATGCACATCACCTTCTATAATACAAACTTCTGATGGTGAGTCAAGTAGTTCACTGATCGATAGCCATCAGTATTTCTACACATTCTAGAACAATTATTATCAAACCAATCCCAAGTATGAACTATTCTTAAGGGCAGATGTGTTGCCATAACTATAACCATTGAATCTCATATGACCGTCATGCATTGTCGACTGGCTACAGTCGTGGTGTGTCTGCATTGACGCATTATATGCCAAACCTTTCACTTGTGGTGCTGGTGAAATGAACGATCTAGTGAAATGAACTATCTCAACCAATATGTAATATTTATGTTATCTAACTTGTTCTGTAATATGCAAATTTTGATGTCTTTGATTCTCTATTAAGCGTGCACTGCCTATGTGTCGGCAGTCTCGTTCAGTAAGCTTACCTATAGCACTGTGCCCTAAGCACAGTAGAATTTTGCCTTTAGTTGTTGAAATAATTATATTTGTTTCTGTTATAACTAGTTTTATTTTCAATGCACATCACTTCTATAATACAAACTTCTGATGGTGAGTCAAGTAGTGCACTGATCGATAGCCATCAGTATTTCTACACATTCTAGAACAATTATTATCAAACCAATCTCAAGTATGAACTATTCTTAAGGGCAGATGTGTTGCCATAACTATAACCATTGAATTCATATGACCGTCATGCATTGTCGCTGGCTACAGTCGGTGGTTCTGCATTGACGCATTATATCCAACCTTTCACGTGGCTGATGAAATGAACGATTTAATAACTATCTGCAACAATATGTAATATTTTATGGTTATCTAACTTGTTCTGTAATATGCAAATTTTGATGTCTTTGAATTCTCTATATAAGCGTGCACTGCTATGTTCGGCAGTCTCGTTCAGTAAGCTTACCTATAGCACTGTTGCCCTAAGCACGTAGAAATTTTGCTTTTAGTGTTGAAATAATTATATTGTTTCTGTTTATAACTAGTTTTATTTTCAAATGCACATCACCTTCTATAATACAAACTTCTGATGGTGAGTCAAGTAGTGCACTGATCGATAGCCATCAGTATTTCTACACATTTTAGAACAATTATTATCAAACCAATCCTCAAGTATGAACTATTCTTAAGGGCAGATGTGTTGCCATAACTATAACCATTGAATATCATATGACCGTCATGCATTGTCGACTGGCTACAGTCGTGGTTTGCATTGACGCATTATACACACCAAAGCCTTTCACTCTATGGACCGATTGAACGGATATCGATTACAATAATTCCAAATAACCATTTCAAGCAAAGCAGTCATCCGTTATTCAAATCAACCGCTGAAAAAAACACCAGCCGCCAAAAGAGTTTAAAAGTCAACAACCCGCTCGCTCGTCAGACACAAAAAAGAATATAACAATAATAAAAAAAAGAAAAACGTGTCGATATTTGTGGGTCAACCTAACCTCGGCGGATACAGCACAGCCATTGAGGACTTACTACCTTCCGCGCAACAGTTAGAACAGGAACAAAAAAAAGAAATCCAAGGTAGCAAGAGAAAGTTGGTTGATCTGCATGCATGTTGGCTGGAGTGCTTGTCCATTCATCAGTCGCCGGTCGTCTTTTGAAGCCACTTTTCTTCAATGGGCTTCTTGCAACGGTTCCTTGGACATCGACTAGGAAGTGAGGACTCTTTGATTTTCAATGGCAAGTGATAGATTTGATTTTTGAACAGGAAGATTCGACGTGGAACGGCTGTCTGAATGTTAACAGGAAGTGATCAAGTGGTGATTTTTTGTTATTGAGTCTCTTATGTTTTGTCTACTAACTCTGTTTGGATAAATCAGTAAGGCACAATCAACTAGTGAATGTTTTTCATTGGATTTTAATTCTCAAAAGCAGTATCAGATTTTATGGAACAATCACCTTTTGTTGACTCTAATTTCATTTGTTCAGTCATAACTTAATAGAATAGTTTGCATTAAGTGGCAAATGCAGCAAACGTCTTATGCTTAAAGGTTAGATTCTAAAGATAAATTTTCTATTTATTTAAAGTAAAATGTAATATTTGGCATCTTGTTACTATTTAGACCGCCTATTTTTAAACCTCTTTGTAAATCCATTTCACATTATATATTATGCGAAGTATGATTAATGCTGTGGATTTTAATTGATAGTTAACTGCGCACTCCAATTTTATGATTTTATAAATAGTGTCATTTAAATGATATTAGATGAGTATTCTACATACCATCAATGCAACAGTTAAATTTGTAGTAGCAAGTGAACTTTTGTTTGAATATTTCATAAACACTAAAATTTATAAAGTATAAAAGGAGCAAAAATAAAAGAAAGCTTAAAATTGAGAAAGTTCTTAGAATTTTGTAACATTGATTTTAAAAGTTTGGATTTTCAGTGGAGTAAAAAATAAATAATTACTTTCCATTTATAAATTTTTTAAACAATCATTTTTGATGAAAACCAAGAAGTTTTATGCTCTAAAATTCACAGTAAGGTATAGTTCATGGTATGTCTAGGAATGAATTGCATTAGCAAATTAATCATTTTATAAGAAAAATATTATTCCAAAGTCAATTGAAACACGTTTAACATATTTTAAAATGTCAGTGAAATGCTAATGAAGTTACACCATGAAATTAATTTTAAGAGCCAAAAGTTCTCCGATAAAGAAAACATGCGAAGACTTTTGTGAAAACAAAATCAGTACTGAAAGATTTGCGAACAAAACATCTTGGATTTTGATTGCGCAACTAATTGATTCGTCTTTACTTTTCAGCCTAGCAAAATTTACTTATGACGAATATAATTGCATTGAAAGAAATAGAAACCTAAAAACTCTGTAAATTTCGTGATCTATTTGTTTAGTGGTAGTTATAAAACTCTACAACTGCATTTTGTTTGTATTATAGTAGTTAAAATCAGTTATCCAAGGATTGTGAAATATTTTGAAAGTTTAACAGAATTCAATAAAAAAAGCTTAAAAATAATAGAACTCAGAAGACTTTGTGGTGCATCTCTAGTAGCTGTGAAATTGCTGAAAAATATCTTTGAAACTAAATAAAAGAGAAGACATTGGAAACGCCTAAAACATTGAAGCCTAAAAACTTAGTAGACTTTGATTAAGTACTGAGGCAGAATACCTTGGAAACTTTGTGAATATTCTAACTTTTGAACTCATTAGAATTTGGAAGATTACGAAGAATCTATACAAAAACATTGAAAAACAAAATTAGCTTTAAAATATAGAAGATATTGAAAACTATATAAATATTCAAACTTAAGAAAAAAAAAGCAGAAAACTGTTACAGTACCACGTATCTATGCAAGCGTTGCAAAAGAATTTTTAGAAATATAGAAGACTTTGAAAATAGAATATGAATATTCAAACCTAAAGAAATACTATTCAAAGTGAGATCATAATTTAAAGACAATTACAAATCTTCTGTCATCATATATTATTTAATCGTTGAATATTAGTTAATTATCGAATACGAGTTAATTATTGGGTATTAGTAAATAAAACTATTTATTCTTGCAAACCAACTGTTCACTTATTCACTTAAGTGTGGTAATTAGGGAGTTGCGAACTAAAAAGGGTGTAAGGGCACCGGATCACCTTGTGAGGGAGGTTCCAGAAGGATATCGTCTGCAAAGTTCAATGTTCGAGAAGAAATTTCTGTGGAATCAACTTCAACTCTGTATGGAATACTTTGGATTACTCGCGAGGATACTAAGAAAGATGTCTTTGAATTCGTCTTGTGAATAAGGTAAGTAGTTTTATAAGTAATTCAAGTTTTATGGTAATTTATTTTTATAAGTATTAAATGGTATGTTTTCCCCAGAAGTGGTAAATCAGTTATTTTGTGGAATGACTGATGACTGCGTCTGGAAAAGTGTAGATTTAACTTGTGTGAATGGACTAAATTTTATTTCATTAAAGGTCTTAAAGTAAGCAAAACCTAAATCGTATAATTTATTTTACAAGTAGATACAGTCCCTGGACAAATTATTAGACGCACTGTATTTTTTTAGTAATGATGAAAACATACCAAAGAATGCCATATCATTAAAAAAGATGTCGATGTATTAAGTATAACATATAGTATTTTCTATTCAATAGCTTAAGTTTAGGAACACAAATGTCCTTCTAAAGGTATTTTGTTCATAATTGATTGATACATGAAATCTTGCAGTGCGTCTAATAATTTGTCCAGGGACTGTAGAGTGTAAACAGGTATTCTATAAATTTCCCAGGAAAAGTACAAAATAGTAAAAACAGAAAAAAATTGTGTTGGCTTTCAATACATAAGAAATTTTGTTTTTCCCCATTATAATAAGTTGTGTCGAAAAAAATACAAAAATTGTGTATTGCGATTATAATAATAATGCATGGTTAGCAAGAAAATTGTGTTAAGGGCGCCGCCCGCATGTATTCTTCCGAAAAGTAGTTCAGCATCAGCTCTTTAATGTTACGAATAAAGAACTATATGCTAAAGCAATGAAAAATATATTACGGTACTTTAAAATGAATTTTATAACTTTGTTATACATATTTTAGAAAACTATATATAGCTCAAAGTTTTTTGTCGACCGCACATGGATATGATAATCGTCTCATCTCGCGATCGTCAGTTGTGTTTCAACAACACAATTTTATGTTCGTATGTCATCAGCACAATTCGTGTATTGGAACAACACCATATTGTAAAGTTGCCATTTTTACGCAATACTTGTGTTTCACTTTCTGTTTAGAACACATTTTTTCTGAGTGCAATTAAAGTTAATTTCCAGGCATTATTAGTCATTCTGTAAACCGCTGATTTTCATAATTAGTTGATGAAAATGTATGGATCGCGATAATGGGGTTAAAATAATGTTACCTTTTTTTTAAAGGTTTTTTTTTTGAAATTCTAGAATTTTAATAATATTTCATTAGATTCAATATTTATTTACTTATATATTATTGTTGAGATGTACTTATTTTCTTGTAGAGGAGTGTATTATTGTTGAGATGTAGTTTTGTTAAAGGAGATAATTGTAATACTTTTCGAATTTTTGTGTTTCACTGGAATTATTGTCATGGTCAAGGAGTAGCAAGTGAACTTTTGTTTGAATATTTCATAAACACTCAAATTTAAAGTTAATAAAAAAAAGCAAAAAATGACTTAAAGTAGGCGCACTTTTGCGCTCGGTTGGTCCCACATATCCACGCACTTGAAAACGAGAGTTAACTGACGTTAAATCAAATTAAGAAACGCAACCTGATTTCGTTATCTTTGGTATTTAAAAGATGTAAAGAAAGCTTAATTGATCTACGAGCGAAAGGGCTAATAAGTTGCAGGAATTGGAAGGTAACTTTCAAAACAGTAACTCTATTACAGTTACTTAATTAAAAAGTAACTCTCTTACAGTTACTTAATTAAAAATGTAACTCTGTCAAAATATCCACTTCTTACGTTATCCGCTTATACGTTACTTCGTTACCGCTAAAAGTAACAGTTACAGTTACTTTTTGGAAAATCTAGCCGCGTTACATTGCGTTACCAAAAAAAGTAACTGTTACAAGTAACGCTTCACTCCAATCCTTGAAAAGTTGTCTTTCCTCACCACTGTTTACCTGAAAGTATTTTAAGAGTTTTTTAAAGTTTGCGATAACGCGATACGCGGATAGTTTTACGGTGTTTATGAAGTATGTTTTAAGGGATGTACTTTGTTTAACATGTGTTTCTTCAATCATGCGTTTCTTTAACAAATAAACATGTTAAACAAACAATTTGTTTTGTACATTTTTAATAAATATCATAGGTAGTGATTTATTTTTTTTCTAAATTTCCGTTTCACGTCAATTAATATGTTTTTCTTATTGTTTGAATATTTACCAAGCATTATTAAGTATGCATTTTTAAATACTTATTATTTTGTAATTTAAATTTATTTGAAAGTTTCCTTTTTCATTGGCTAATTTTAAACCATACTTATTTCAGTGAAGAAAGATTTAAGCTTTTATATTTTGGTATAAAGGCACCTACGAAGCACAACATATAATTTGCTATTAATTCATTTGTAAAATAGTTTACAATATAAACAAGAAGATCTAAAAAAATAGCTCAACCTAATTTCCTAATAATTTAATACGAACAGAATTCTTATAGTACAGATGGACAGAAAGAGTTTCGAAAGACATACCTTTCTAACAAAAAAAAAAATTTAAAAATCTGCCTTTATATTTGTTCTGAAATTCTTTTGAATTCGAAAAGGAAAAGCCGAGAATCAATTATGTTTTAAAGTATTTAAAAATTATTGTAAACTATCGCAAAATTGGAAATTAAAAATTTATTAAAAACTAATAGACATCTCATAATAGCGGGAACTTTTATTCTCTAATAAACTTTTTATAAACAAACATTTATAACAAATATTTTTGATAAATTAAAATATTATTAGGTTATTAGTTCATTTTATAAATTTTATATTCATATTCAAAATAATTATCCATATAATGGACAAGTTGCATGAAACGCGAAATTCATAATATATGTGTTTTTCTGGTACATTAGAAGCTGCAGATTCCGAATGTAAGGTTAAATATTCACAAGTACTTTTAATTTCAACAAAAAATGCATTTGAAATTTGCATAAAATGTACGTCACTGTAAACAGCTCTGACGTCAACTGTTATGTCTTTGGCGATGTTTCGATCTATGCTGTAATACACTTTATAAAATAGTAAACCTTACAATTTCTGCGAAACCTCATTAAAAGAAGACAATATTATTTGTAACCAGTTCATATCAAGGAAGTTAAACAGCTTGTTTCAAGTTTGGTTGTTAGTTAAAATACACACACTAGAGCGCGTATGAGCTATTGCAGAACTATTGACTGTTGGATCTGATCGGAATAGTCGAGTGAAATCGTTCAACGTTTGAAGAAATTAACTGGATTGAACATGACATGTTTCTGTAAAATAGAATAACTATTTTAAGAGTTTGATAAGGATGAAAGCACGTTTCACAGTTTCAAAAGCGATACAGTGAAACGTGATACGAAATAACACGCCAAGAACAAAAAAAAGCCAACCGTGACGTCATCTGTTATGCTAAGAGTGGTTTAACAGGAGTGATGTATCATTAACTTTAAAAATGAATTTAAAAATAAATACATCTTTAAAACCAGAAATACTTGAGTTTTAGAGGTTTTTTAATATGCTTAATCGAATAAATATGTTTGTGGAAAATGCTGTAATTGTCCATTGTCAATAGAATTGTTTAAACTTTTTTAATAAAAATTTTCTGCTTTTGCCGGAGATTTATGAATTTTCTTTTTCATAAAAACCGAAATAGAAATTGGATTTCAAAAAGTAATGTGTGAACCATGAATTATACAATAACTTTTATTTCATTTCATAAAAATCTTTATTATCAATTCATTTGCAACACAAAAAGTTTAAATGATACCATAAAATACACTGTAAATTGACACATAAAACTAGGAATGTGTAACACTACATGACTTTCAATTACCACTCAATAGTTAAGTGCACATTTAACAATAATTTTATACCTATGAAGTAATAATCAAAGAAAAATATAATACAATAAAGTAATTTTTATACCTTTAAAACAAACAAAAGTTCTGTGGCCGTATACCCTTGCGCATGCGTGATTTTCTCGAAAACCTTATTATGACGTCCGACAGGTACTGGAAACTCGTGTTGGGGCTATGGGGAGCCTAGCGGTCAGCGTCTCGAGATTGGAAGGTCCCGCGATCGAGTCCCGATACCACTGAAGACCCACCGAGTATATGCGGAGTACGTGCTCGTTAAATCAGTTGGGTCCGAAAGTCATGTGGTCGGTCATTGCGCAGTTTACCACGGGTACAGGTCCCTGGAGACTATTTCCCTCCCCTTCAGGGACATGTCTAAATTGTGGAGGTGGCGATAGATGGCAGCATCTGTCTTGTATGTGTGTGTATGTCGTGTCCGTCCTTCTTGACGATGGTTTATAAGCGGGTCTATGCGACCAAGCACACAAGCCTGAAAATATATGTCTACCAACCAACCAACCAACCACCAACAACTCGTGTTACAAATTTGGGTCGTATTCTTTAGTCGGTTCAGTACCCATAAAAAAGTGTAAAAAGACAAAATATCCTTTCAATTTTCGACCTGTCGCCAATACTTCATAAATTTATATTTCATAACAGTAATTGAAATAACAAGAAGTTCATAAAGAACTAAATAGCTACTTTCCTGTACTTAATACTACTGAAGTTCTAATCGGGAAAAAAAAATAGGTTCCTAAAGTAAATATCATCACGCGTTTCTACACTAGATTATACACATTAGAAAAAAATCGAAACACAGCACCCAGCTATAATTGAAACTTCTAAAAGCCAAAATCAAATTTTTCCTTAAGATATGTCGCAATTAATTAAATATTTTTTATCATCTGCTCGTGATTATTTGTAGTTCGAAGAATAATTAAATATTTTTTAATACAAAGTAATGAAACTACTCCGAACTGCTTAAAAATAAGAAATGTAAATTACAACTAAGCATAATTGCATGCAAAAGTATGCCTTGTCGCTTTCTGTAGATAATTAATGATAATCAAGATCAATTGTGCTACATTTTATGACGTCATTCAAAAACTGATCATGAAAATATTATTTTGCTTCAATATATTTAAATAAAGTTTCTCATGCATTGTTGATTGGCAACAGTGATTTAAATGACTCAAAATTGAATTTCAATGCTAATTCAATGGGAAATTCGCGACAGATAGTAGATTTATGTCGGTCCGGACGTACAGACAGACGGACAAAAGTATGAAAGTTGGTATCTGAGGTCATAGCTTTCAGCAAAAGAATTTTTAGATCCAAAGGAAAGAACCGATTTTGAAGAGGATTGGACAGACAGACAGACCGAAAGACAGACAGACATCCGAACAGACAGACAGATGGACATCAACCGCATTCAATACCTACAGTGTTAAATGACTCAAAATTGAATTTCAATGCTAATCAATGGAAATTCGCCGACAGATAGTAGATTTATGTCCGTCCGACGTACACACGACGGACAAAAAGTATGAAGTTGGTATCTGAGGTCATAGCTTTCTAACAAAAGAATTTTTAAGATCCGATGATAGAACGATTTTGGAAGGGGGGGGGGTACGGCAGACAGACAGACAGACGGACAGACAAACGGAAAGACAATAGACATACGAACAGACAGACAGATGGGCATCAACGCATTTCAATACTACAGCGATTTAAATGACTCAAAATTGAATTCAATGCTAATTCAATGGAATTCGCCGACAGATAGTATATTTATGTCCGTCGGAGTACAGACGGACGGACAAAAGTATGAAAGTTGGTATCTGAGGTCATAGCTTTTAACAAAAAAAGAATTTTAAGATCCGATGATAGAACCGATTTGAAGGGGTACGACAGACAGACAGACGGACGTCGACCGCATGTCAATACCTACTTTTCATTTTTTAATTCTTTCGAATAAAAAGAAAATAGGCTAAAAATACAAAGCAATTTAATTTATTATTTGGTAAGATTTAAATATTACAACTTTTCAATTGACTCTTAATAACACCAATTGACCAATTTCTAAATTGTATATAAACTATTACAAGAGAAGTAAACATATTGTAAAATAGCTAAAAAGAAAAATGTGCTGCCAACCAGAAACAGTGTGCATTAGAGTGTTAAAATATATTTAAAAAAAAAACCTATTTGAATAATTATGTAATGTTACGGAACTTCTTTTGAAACATTACAAGAAACAAATTCTCTTTCTGTAATTGATAATTATCAAAGTAGGAAGTTCACGATTTTGCAAAAAGGAAAGTGATCTTTGAATGCTTTTGAAGCTAAGATGTGGCACAAAAGAAAGATATAGAAAATGAGTAATTTCCTGTATTAATAATTCACGAAACCAGAATTCATAAGGGAGACCGGCTGTTTTTTTTATGTGTTTTTCTTTTTGATTGTATATTTTTAATATTACTTATTTTTAAAATAACATGATACCATTGCCTTTTTTTTATCGTATTAGCTTCCACACTACGTTTATAACGTAAAAAGTGGAATGTATTATAATCGTTCAGTCCGTCTGTCTGTCTGTCCGTCACCCACTTTCACAGCCCAAACTACAAATGCTACGGAAAAGTGTGATACGTCAAAAAATTCAGCGCATCGAAATTAGAATACCTTGAAAATTTCATAAACGAATTCATTCGAATTACTTCGAAGTACTTCCATTATTTAAAAAACTGCAAAATTTGATGCTCATTTAAAAAGCATAGGAAGCCATTTTTATTAGAATTAAATCACCATTTCCATGCGCAACAATCGCTCAAGAACTTTAATTCTTTTAGACAATAAATTAAAATAAATTTGTTTTTGTGACAACGATCACTTTGAAATGACGTCAAATATATTTCTCTACGGATTCTTTGAATGTTTATATGAAATATTTTCATTCCATTTTAAAAGCGAGGAATATTACATATTTATTCTTTGAAATATAAATTAATTTTTGCAAACGATAAGTGATAATTATTGAATTTTTTGAAATAAAATAAATGAAACTAGCCAAATTTAGCATGTAAATGTTTAATATAGAATTAATGCTGTGTTTGGCGCCTTTTTACCTGTTAAACATAACTGTTGTGTGGAAGCGGGTTAAGTGACAGATTCTGTACAAACCTACTTGTTAACTACAAAATAGAATAACTGCTTTTCTATAAAGTATATATAGTTCTTGGCAGCCAGTAGTTTAATACAAGCATGTTGAGCTGGAAAACGTGTCGCGTATATGGGGTACATTTTCAAAGCCTGCTAAAAATAAATGGAGCAATGTATTAGAAATTATTTTTTTAAAAGTAGCACAAATAAAAAACTTTTTTGTTGTTTTACATGTACAGTTTATTGTAAATTAGATAACCAAGAAGAGTATACCCATAAAATAGAAAATGTTGTCTTAAAAAATGCCGTTTTATTGTACCAATACTTCAATTTAACTAATTTCAATAAAAATCGTTAACACATAATTACTAATTAACTTACTGAAAATTAGTATTTTTTTAAAGAAATTAATTGTGAAGTTCGCAAGTTGTTGTGATTTAAGCGAATTTAAAACAGGATTAAAACTACAATTCTGACTTGAATAGCAGTTTTTACGTCTTATTATTAAGCAATTTAGCTATATTTATTCGAATATTTTCTGAGGACATTATTTCGATTTTAAGCTTCTTTCCCTAATTTTCCAAAAGGAATCTGTTTTGTCTAACGTCTATTACGACATTTTGTATAATTTGTCGGAAGTAGCTTTGTGAAATAGATAATTTATTCGTAACTTCAAATAAACAAATATTTTAAAACAAAATCTTTATAAATAAAAATTGGAAAATCAAGTACGTCTATTACGACATTTTGTATAATTTGTCGGAAGTAGCTTTGTGAAATAGATAATTTATTTGTAACTTCAAATAAACAAATATTTTAAAACAAAATCTTTATAAATAAAAATTGGAAAATCAAGTAAAGTGAAAATTAAATTATCCATAAAGTAAATATTTGAACAAATCGATTAATCCAAATAAAAATAATAACCAAATTTTTTTAACATGGATATCAGCATAATCTTCCTGCTTTCTAAAAATGTAATGAATAATTGTCTCAAACAGCTGGCGGCTGTGGTCCTTCGGACCTTTGAAAATAACTAGAACTTTTTACAATCCATAGACACAACATCATCATCAATTGTTTCAAACTATAATTTTTCGAAACTTTTAACATGAAATCTTTTAAGAGGGACTGTTAATCTTATAGAGCTAATGCATTATTTTTGAAATCACAACTTTTTGCAAAAGAATTGCTTTGCCATGTTATCCCATCTTCACCAGCTATGGGAATCATCATAACATCAATATAAAACAAAATTGAAAAGAAAATAACATCCGGTTATTTAATTATTAATTGATAAAGTTTTAAAAAATGTCGCCATCTGCTGAATATTTTTACCATTTTGAAACTTCTAAAATGTATAATTAAATAACTAGGTAACATTTTCGTTTTAAATTTGTTTCATTTCGATGTTATGTTGATTCCCATACCTGGGGGAAAAGGGCTAATATAGCAAAGCAATACTTCTGCGGAAGTTGTGATTCCAAAACTAATACATTAGCTCTATGGGAGCTAACATAGCAAGGCAATACTTCCGCGGAAGTTGTGATTCCAAAACTAATGCATTATCTCTATGGAAGCTAACATAGCAAAGCAATACTTCTGCGGAAGTTGTGATTCCAAAACTAATGCATTAGCTCTATGGGAGCTAACATAGCAAAGCAATACTTCTGCGGAAGTTGTGATTCCAAAACTAATGCATTAGCTCTATGGGAGCTAACATAGCAAAGCAATACTTCTGCGGAAGTTGTGATTCCAAAACTAATTAGCTCCATGGGACTTACAATCCCTCCTAACAAGACACCTTGCATAGTACGAAGTTAATTCATTTCCCAGTTTCATAAAACTGTGACATAATACTTAATAAATTAACTGAAACTAATAAGTAAAAGGTTCTGAATGACAATAATAAAATTGGCAATGATATTATTGTACATTTTCATAATCTTTTAATAATTTAATCGAAACGTTAATTATATTTTAAATTGAATAAAAAATAAGTTAAGGGGGATTCGACCCCAAAATTTTTTTAAATGACATTTCAATGTTTTTAGTGTTTCTTATGTTCAATGTTTTTAGTGTTTAATATGAAATCTTAGGTTTTCAACAATATCTTACATTAAAAGTTTCGAGTACTGGAAGTATTTTTAATATTTTTTTAAACAAACGTTGTTTAGGTAAAATCCAGTCATGTTTTATAGGTAAGAAACCACTATTGTTTACTTTAAACGGTTATATCTCAAGACGAACTTTTTCAATGTTCATGTACCTTTTTCTCAAAATCTACTGTAGTATCAGCCTGAAATTTTTTATACGTATTTAAGAAGTTTGTTTCTAAAAACCGCTGGAGGGATTTGACTATAAATATCTTACTTTTTTTTCTTTTTAATTTTATTGATGTTTCTTAGGTAAAAAAATATGTAGTTTTACTTAAAAAATTATAATTAAAAAAACTAAACAAAAATTTTGAAAATGCCTCCATTAAAGTATAGTTAAACATCCATTTAATAACTGGTAAAAATTTCATTTAAAAGTATCTAAAAGATTCTGAGAAAAAGGTACATAAAAAAGGTCATTTTAACATGGGCTTTAATGGAGGGGGTTCCGGTCCCCCTTCATAGTTAAATTTCTCTTTTATGGCTACACGAAATTCAAACTATACTAAATAATTACTTGATTTCTTTGACTTCGTGAAATTACTATAACATTCTATAATTTATTCAATTTGATAAAATAGGATTTTAAAATGGTTAACCTATTTTTAAATCACAAATTAATATAGCTATTGTTAAAAATAAAAAAAAAATTCTGAAGGCCGCGTTAACAAAAGAAATAGAAATTTAGCTGTAAACTAACGTGCAATCACTAAACCATAGTTATTAAAATTTAACCCTTTACATCTCCATTGTCCACATGTGTCGAGGTCTCTGTTATTCTTAAACAACGCCTTGAAACAAGTTCAATTCGAAGACTTTCACTTATTTCAAAGTGCCTCCAAAAGGCGTTGTTTCCATCCATTCTCTGAAATATTTTATTTTCGGAATTTTTAAAGTATCAGGTCAAGAACGAGATGTGGTTGGTTTGCATCTGTAATTTCTCGAGCAGAGGTGTTCACTAAACTGTGTAAGGTTAGTGGGGTACTCAAGAATAGTTTTTATCAAAATGTGTGAAACTGGTTAATGGCAGAAGTGTTTCACTCTCTTTAAAGGGACACGGTACTACTTTCAAAAAAATCTTTAATTTTGACATATTCACTATAAAATTGATGTTTTATTACTTCAATCTGTATTTAAAAACAATATACGACAAGAATTTTTTTTAAATAATTTAATTTTTAGTTATTAAAAAAAATTAAATTTTTTTGAACTTTTTTTAAATACAAATATTTTAATCCAATTTTTTCTCATGTACTTTAAACTGTTTTACATAGGAATTGGTATCCAAAGTTGATTTATCTTTAGCAGTTGTTTTATAAAAAATATTTATCTAGAAAATCCCAAATTATTTTAGCATATTTGAAAAATTTCGACTTTAGTATTTTTTTTATAAAAAAAGTATTACTTTTGAAAACAATTTTAATACAAATTCTTAATGTTAACATATTTTACAGACTGCATACAAAATTACTTAGACTTTTATCAATAATTAAAAAAGCCTTAGCGTTTTGAAAAACTTGTCATCAAGGAAAAATGAACACAGAGAAAAACACATTAAAACTTTTCATTCGTTTGCATTTTTATCCTACCTTTCCTCATAAAAAGTGGAATAACTTTTTTTAAATATAGCTAGACTTTTAAAACTTGGTAGACTTATTTAGAAGATTTAAAACTTTAATGTTAGCACAAATAAAATTTTTTTTGCCATTTTTGAGGTACTGCGTCCCCTTAAACGACCATTTAAATCATTGAAAGTTCACACACATACACAATTCAAAATAATTTTTATTTGAATATTTTTTTTTTAACTTGTAAGAAATTGTATTGACATTTTCAAACTTTTTATACTTACTTAACAGATTTAACAAATGATATAAATTGTATTTTTGTGAATAACTTTTAATAGCCGAGGTAAGTAATTATCCAAACAGTACTAATAAAGAAACGTGTGAGCTCTTTTTTTTTATCTTGTATCTTATATTCATCTTCCCTAAAAAAAAAACTGCTTGTATTTTTTTTGCGTCTGAAAAAACAATCTGTCAATTTTTTCAAAACAAACTTTTATTAGGGATTTGTTTATTTTGAAGTTTTTTGGAACAAGAAAGTGTTGTAGGCATGTTACTTTTTTTTAAAAATAAGTTACTCTCTCTATAAGATTTTATTATTTGATTAAAATTTTTGAAAAAAATAAAACATATTTTATTTTAACATTGTGTTTCTGTTTAAAACTCTCCAAAATGCCGGGATGATGTGTTTTAAATAGTCAAAAATCTTCCGCATTTTTTAAAATTAGGAGTTAAATATTACGGTTTAGGAAGCTGCATTGTAAAACATGCTGAAATCTACTTATGCGATTCATTATACAACCAAGAAACAACTTACATTGATTTTCCTACTAAACCAAATTTCATACAAGCACACATTTCAGTATCCTTTTATAACGCTTATAAAGCGAATTGTTCCACTTCAATCATTTATATCAAGGAAGCATTACTGTTCAAAATGAAACAAAAGAAAGGAAACAAAACGGTTTGCATTAGATAATACCTATTACTCTCCACATAACGCCTTCAAAGAACCCAAAGTCAATTATAAATCAATTCAAATCAAGGAACCGTCTTAGCACAATTGAAGAAACGTTTTGAAGCACAAAAAGCATTAAAAAACAATAAGTGCAGATTTTACAGTGGATGATTCAGTTGTAAGAAACTGTTATGGATCATTATGTTATATCTACTCCATATAAATTCCCATTGGTTTAAGTTTTTCTGTTTCTTATAGGAAGCGGTTATTTATGTTATTTTAAAAAGAAATGCTAATTTATTTATCTGGGTTATTTTCTTCGAGATTGTAATTTTTACATAAAACAGAAGCTTTGTCAATTTATTGAAAAAAAATCAGTTCTTTGCACAGCATTGGGACATTGGTAGTACTTGCGCCGTGAAAAAAAAATAGATTCTCAAATTTAAGAAAATGTTTTAATTTTTGAATCTGTTCATAATACCTCCCAATACATTGTTCTCAAATTTGAGATCAAACTCGCAGTGTTACCGTCACAGTGTGCTGTTAAAAGACTCAGTGTTACCGTCACAGTGGGGCCCCGGATGGCCGAGTGGTTTGTACCAATACGCTAGTAGTCTGCGCGCTGTAACGGGTGCGGGTTCGATTCCCGCCTTCGCCCTGGGTGTAAATTCCTTTCTTTTCCTTTCTTTTTCTTTTCCTGTGACAGTAAAAAATTCTTTGTCTGTCTTACTTGACGAAGGCTTTATCAGGCTTTATCGAAGGATCATTTACATTTTTCTCGTTCAATCCGAAGGACATGAGGAAATTACTGCACGTTTTTTAGAAAAAGCAGATAAATAGGAATATAAATACCTTGAAAGCGCGAAAAATATCGTGGTTGAATTTTAGCTCCAGGAAAAATGTTTTTGGCAAATATAGAGGTTTGAAAAAATATTTTATAAGTTTTTGACAAAACGTCTTGGAAAAAAATTTGACAACACTACAGATGGATCAAAGGGCGGGAAATATCGCAAACATTTTTTTAAACATTTGGATTGAACATTAAAAACGCGTCTAGATTGGTCAATATACTTACTAAGCGGGTCTCTGATCAAGCACACAAGCCGGAATATATATGTACCTACCCCCCCCCCACCGTCACAGTGTGCTGTTAAAAGTGCTGACATCACCCAATGCTGTGAATTACGTTTGTCAATTTGTTGCTGTGCAGGGAAAAATTCTTTACGTTGATGATCGTCTCGTAAAAGTTTGGATAAGTTGTTGGACTCTGCAGTCGGAAAAATTAGCGTAAATATTACAACTCTAATCACTGTTGTCTTGTGATTGATGGATGCACCCTCTCCTTCGTTTAAAAAAGTATTGGAGTAAGTTGTTAATGTGACTCTGCAAGTCGTGGAAATATTAAATAGCCGTAAAAAATACTTTACCTTGAATACACGTAAAATGTTGCTTGGCTGGATTGATGGATGCACCCATCTCTTCGTTTAAAAAAGTATGGAGTAAGTTGTTATGTGACTCTGCAAGTCGTGGAAATATTAAATAGCCGTAAAAAAATACTTTACAACACTCTGCTATACACTGTTAAAAAATTTTGTGCTTGGTTTCACCATGATATTGGTTCCTAGTAGCTGCAACGGCTGTGTGATGAAATGTTTCACTTTTTTTTCGGTGTTTAGTTGAACCATTTTTCTGAATTTGGAGACAAAAACCTGAGAAATGGTTCAACCGAATACCAAAAATATGTTTGAACGTTTCACCACACAGCCGTTGCAGCTACTAGGAACCATATTTTTGGTGAAACAAAGTGCCTAATTTTTAACAGTGTAAAAGGTAACCCCAAAATGTGCTATAATTTTACAGAAATTTTACAGTAGAATCCCTCTTTTTGGCGCCTGCATAATAATACAGACTCGTCTCTCTTTGACCATCGCATTGAATCTTCTTGATTGTCCATCCATGCCCGTCCACCCCATCAGCAAACAAAACCGCCTTCGGACAATATCAATTGCAAACAAAAAACGTTCTAAGAACCCATTATTTTTTTTATTTCCCGCCGTCAGCGAGACAGACTACCGTTTAGAACCTTTTCGATTTCAAAGGAGCTCAATGGGCAGTGGAGCGAGGCCCGCCATGTTACAGCAGGAAGAATTTAGAAGAAGAAAAAGTTAAATAATTTGGTTGTGGAATTCCGTCGCTCTGTTTCGTGCTGCCATTGTCCGCCGCCATTGAAAAAGGAGGTTATTAGAAGGTGGATTAATGTTCAGATGTCAGCTGAAAAGGCAAGTGCTTGATGGTTTATTTGTAAGTTGGGAAATTTTTGCGCTAATTAAATTACAAAATCATTCGATATGGGTAACTCTTAGGCCCAAACACAGAAAACACCTCCAACAATTGAATTTCCACTTAATATTTTTTACCTGTTAATCAGGGGATTTAGTTGCTGGTCAAAGTAATTGTCTAACTTTTAGAAAAAAATTTAAATATATTTAATGAAAAATTATAATGAAGCAAAGCTTTCTTATAGCTTCTCACTAAATGCCCTCACTGAAAAAGTCAATGAAAAATTATAATGAAGCAAAGCTTTCTTATAGCTTCTCACTAAATGCCCTCACTGAAAAAGTCAATGAAAAATTATAATGAAGCCTTCCTATGCTTCCTGAAAATTTAAGAAGACTTTTGTATTAGTTTATATTATTTTTTGGACTCTCGCAAAATCCTGTAACGTAAATTGAGACTTTCGAAAAATATTTTTTAAAAGTAGTAATTTAACATCGGGAAATTTGATCTTTCAAAAAATTGGTTCACACTTAATTCACAACTTTTGTATCAAGACTAAAATTGATGTATTTCTAATAAGCTGTACTGCGCAACCTTAGAAAAACATAGTGCTTTAATATTTCTTAATCAACAACTCGCCTTCAAATTTCTAACTAGCTATTTGTGTACAGTAGGCTGGCTTTTTTTTACCTTCTTGAAAATATTAAATTTCTTGTTGAAGATGTCAAACTTTTCCAGGAAATGCTCTTTTTTCCTATACGAACCCAGTTATTGGCAAGCCTTAAAAATAAGAAGGCACAGCAACAAAAATGGCAATTTTTTTTTATACACTTGTACCAACAACTCCAAATATCCTTTGCATTTCTTCCCAAGTTTGCATAAGAAAAGTGAAGGAACTGCATATGAAGGGTCCAGTTGCAAAAAACACATTTTCCAAAGTTTAATTAAGTTAAGGTCCGGACCGCTCATTAGCGACTTTTAACAATCGTTAATTAAATTGGAGGGAGTTGCTAATGAACGCACCCGACCCCATATCTTAGCTATACTTTGAATAATGGGAGACCTGCAACTTCAACATTTATATAACTCGCTTGTAAAGTTGGCTTAACATAGTTTCGTCTCTCTGATCCTGATGTCGGGATTCATAGAGATGTCATGCTGCGATGAAGAAAAGTAGAACATCTGTTTTATATTTGGCCTTTGAAGAATGCAGATCGTGTTTGTTTTTCATGTAAAATGATAATCTTTTGTCTTTGCTAAACTATTTTCAACTAATGTTAATGTCTAAATATAAACTGCAAACTATTAATCTGGACATCTGGAGCTGTTTAAAAAGAATGGTTGTTATCCTCGTTTCCTAGTTACCCTATTTTGCAGGCTACGTTTTTGATTTTTCTCTCGAGATAAATCTAAAACGTCTTTGATTTAACTCTTTAGATGACTCTTTCCGATGCGTTACTGGAAGTCAATTCATGTATGTATAATATTCTACTAGTAAGACATAATAAGGGATCGCAGAAGTTTATAATAATCTGATATATCGGTGAAAAAATTGGAAGAGGGGGGGGGGTACCTTTAAAACATAAAATTTAAGGATCAATGTGACGTTTTAGAACTATATATTTTTAATGGTTTTTGAAATCCTGCTTTAATTTACAAGAACAGAATTAGTCAAATATAAAGTAATTAGAGTTTTTAACCCTTTGTGAGGTAAGCCAATTGACTGAAAGTACTAGAACTTGTTTCACCTTTTTTGAGATCCAAAATATAAAATTTTAAAATTGGGGAAATTTTAAGTTTACTTTTCGATTTTTTAAATATAAACGTATTCAGAATCTGCATTTAGGTTCCACACAACAGTTGTTTTAAAGTAAAGCGAAAAAGCTTAATATCTTATACAAATTTATTTCAAATAACAATATAAATAGATTCAAATATGTGTACCATTAACTTTAAGATTCATAAACTTATATTGTTCGTTCGTTATAAATTATAAAATCCGTTTCATGCCTTAAATTCCAAAATGAATTAATAGCTGTAAAATGCACTCATAAATGCCATCACAATTCCCTTATAAATGCATAAAACTTTTTAGCTATTTGGCGCGTTTTAATAATTTGGCGAGAAAATAATATAGCTTACCCACACATTATACAGCTCTAACACATTACACTTCGAACAACCGAACAGCTTATAAATTATTTATTAAAATGAAATTTGTCTATTTGCAAATTTTGTTAATAATTGCGAACTTAAACGTTTTGCGAAAAATAAAGACAAAAAATAATGCTCTAGTGCGATGGCATTTATTAACATTGCTTCAAAATGCTTACTATGACTTTTTCTAAATGATGCATTCAATTGCAGTTAAAAAAAATCATGAAATTCAATATACATAAATATGAAGTACTGCGAATTCGAATTATTTCTGAAATTTTCAATGTAATTTATTTCGATAGCGCTAGAATTTTTTGACGTACACATTTGTCCGTAGCATTTGTAGTTCGGGCTATGAAAGTGGGTGATGGACGGACAGACAGACAGGCGGACTGAACGATTATAATACCTTCCACTTTTTACGTTATAAACGTAGTGTGGAAGCTAAAAATCTATAGCTGGTTATGATCTACGGAAAGAATTTTGCACACATAACTTCTATGATAAGTAAACCATAACGATTGGTAGTGGTCGAGTGTTGAGAAGATACATCAAAACGTGAGTTTTGTCAACGAAAAATAGACCCGATAATAAATACAATCAAATTTCCATTTCAAACACTTAATCATTAACTTAACTTTCGACTTTCTAAATCAAGACACGTGGTTACATAAACACACAATTATCCGGTTAGAGGTGTTTCCCATCTAAACATGTAATCCAGTTTCGTACAAATAAATGGCACGCTTTTCTGTGGAAAAATGCAATAACACAGTTCCGATAAGTCTATTTTCTATTTGAATGGTACGTGAACGATAAGATAATTGCACTAGTTAAGTGTGGCCGATTGTTGATTGTTTAATCGTTCGCGTGTCAGCTGACCTGTGAAATTTTAACTGTATTTGTGTTGTTTATCTTTGGAAATAGATTGTGTTTAAATATTTTAATTAAAAATTTCAACGAAATATTAATTGAAAATTCCAATTAAAATTTTTAATTACAAGCAGTTACCTATGTCTCCAGGGTGGGTTATAATTGACAATACTAGTTTTTTCCATTACAAACGGAAAAATTTAGATGCAGTTTTTTGGGCAAATCATTTGCTGAAATGTTTTTCCGGCAATACATTTAGTGAAATTTCTTTTCAGCAATCCATTTGCTGAAAGGTTTTTTTCAGCAATACAGTTTCTGAAATGTTTTTTCAACAATACATTTGGTAAAATGTTTTTTTCAGCAATACTTACCTATGTTTTTTCAGCAATTCATAAATTGTTGGAAAATAGCTCATCTAAAAAATTTATTTTTATTAGTATTTTGAAATACAGTGAATGTTATTTAAGAAAGAGAATACTTAACAAAATTTAAATTGAAATTTTTAACAAAAATTATTTTTTTCAATTATTACAATTACAATTAATTATAACAAAATAGGTCTTATAGTGGGTATTATAATTGCCAAGTAACCGGTTTTACCGTTACAAACACAAATACATGCTTTCACCAGCAGTTTTTTCAGCAATACATTAACTTAAATGGTTTTTTTCAGCAATACTTACCTTTGTTTTTGCAGCAATAATTAAATTTGTTTTTTCAGCAATACTAACCTTTGTTTTTTAGTAACTTGTTTTTGTTGGAAAATAGTTACTTTAAAACTTATTTTTTAGTAGTATTTTGAAATACAGTGAGTACTATTTGGGTACTTTGAACTTTTATTTTCGCGTGGAGAAATTGCTGATTACTATATATACTTATATAAGAAAGCAACACGGTGGTTTTGAATATGTTACTGGATCTGTTATGTTCTGAATCTGTTGTTTCTGAAAATGTTACTAAATCATAATTAAGGAAGCTGCCAGTAATTTAATAAATTTCTCCTCCTTTATCTCTTTGTGGTTTGTGTTTCAATCGACTTTCTTTTTGACTTTTATCCCTTTCATTAGTCACACCTTTCAATTTTTGCAGATTTCATTCCTTTTATTTCTTTCTATTTCATTATCAATTTTGAATATGATCTTTTTATTTCCAAATATACATTTGTATTCCTCTATTCCTCCTTTGCAGTTGATGATTAATATTTTCATTTTGTCTTGTATTGGCTTCAATTTTACTTTCATATATTTGACATATTTCTGCATTATTCCTCATTTTGATGTTTCCCTTATTTTTACATTGTCGCCTCCATTTCCTAAATAACGAGTACTTCTAAATTTTTCATATTCACCTTTTTGTGTTTATTATTTTATTTTTATATATATAAATACTTTAAAATAAGATATTTAAAATTTTATTTTATTTATTATTATTATATATATAATATATTATATTATACTTATAGTGGTGTATGTGATGTCGCAATATGGTTGCGACGATTGTCTTGATTGCTTGATTCCAAAGCGCAGGGCCCGTCGCCAATAAACTTCGTGGAGCTTTAGTGCGACGTAAATTCAACCACAGCAAATAAATATTATTTTGACAATGAACGTCATGAATGAAAATGAATACTTTTTCTATACAAGATCCCAACTGTGCTATTAACTTCAAAAAAATATTTTTTTAAATAACCTTCAACTTTTCATTTAGATTCAGTCGCATTATAATACATACCATCTAAATATTTTTTTTATTAAAAATTAAAAATAACTTATGTCGTATTTTCAATAAACGTACAAATAATTAAATTTCAAATTTCGTTTTTGAAACTCAAATATAGATCAGAAAAAAATATGTGGATGCATCAATTAATAATTCAAACCGCCATTCATAAATATATTACGCAAAAACCCCATCGCCGAATCACCCCAATAAATCTCCTATACCCTTCACAACAATAAGCTCCCACCATCACATCAAAAAAAATTACGAGGCAGCATTTAACGGCTCCAATTAACGACCGTAATAAATAGCTACCGTTCCATAGGCACCCCATGGACAAATCTTCAGGGGTCGACCAGTTGATTGTCGGGGATACGTTAAACCCTGGACTGTTGACGTCATGAGCCGATTAGCCAATAGCAAATTGAGAGTCCGGCAGGATTTTGTGACGGGATTAATGCGCAAAATAGCCGCTGAGGTATTAACTGGGTGATAGCGACTGTGGAATTATATAAAGGTATTGTTTTAACTATGTATTAAGATTTTATTTAATAATTTTGTGGGAGTGATATTTAAAAAAAAATTAAAATATTTTTATAAATATTTTTATTTAACAGTTTATTACCATAATTTAATGATTGTAAACTTTTCCATTTTTAAACTTTTAAAAAGGGGTCAATTTTAACACTTTGAAGTTTAGGCCAAATTATCAGTCGGTTTGCTGTTTTTTGGAGAAGCAATATTCAATAATTTCTCATAATTTTATTTAATAATTTTTGATGGATTATTGTTCCGAAAAATATTGAAACTAATTATTTTTATTATTATTTTTTTTCAATTTAACAATGATTTCGAAAGTGTTCATATCCGGGGGGTCAATTTCAACCCTTCCAAACCAAATTGTCAGTCAGTTTGCTGATTTCGGGGAAGTGATATTCAGTAATTTCTCACATAATTTTATTTATAATTTTGCGGGAGTAATATTTCAAACAATATTTGAAAAAATATTTTTTCTATTTAGCAAGGAATTTAAAAGCTTCCATTTCCGATAGATTGATAGGCATACATTGATATCTTACATAACATCCAAATCACCCTTATTAAGAGGGACTGTCAGTCCCAAGAGCTAATGCATTAGTTTTTGAATCACAAATTTTGCAGAAGTATTTCTTTGCCATGTTAGCCCTTTTTCCGCAGGTATGAGAATCAACATAATATCGAAATGAAACAAATTTGAAACGAATTTTTTCCCCCTAGTTCTTTAATTATATATTTTTGAAGTTTTAAAATGCTAAAAATATGCATCAGATGGCGACACTATTTTAAAACTTTTAAAATTAATAATTAAATAAAAGGGTAATAATTGTAACCGTACAATATCTTCAATAATAGCCAGACTACGAACAAAACATTTAAAAGGAATGAAAATCTCAACAGAAGGACAAAGAAGCTTCTCCACACACTGCCCAAACTGTCCTGGTGTCCAACTGTCCCCGCAGCATATCTTTGGCTGCCCAGCAATTCAAGCCAGGCTCTTCAGGATTGGCTTTGAAGACCCAGAAATTTTAATTCTCTCCGAAGATGCAGAAGAAATAGCGAAAAAGGTCTACGACAGCTTCGGATCCATCTAGTTTTTGCACACAACATGGACACGACAACAACAAAACAACAAATAAAAGGGTTGTTATTTTCTTTTCAATTTGTTTTAAATTGATGTTATGATGATTCCCATATCTGGGTGAAAATGGGATAACATGGCAGAGCAATTCTTTTGCAAAAGTTGTGATTTCAAAACTAATGCATTAGCTCTATAGGACTGACAGTCCTTCTTAAGTACACCCGTGAAAAGCTTGGTACATAAAGCTCGTAACAATATAAAGATCAATTATAACAATCATTGCCTTTTAAAAAAAACTTTCAAAGTGATTATTTAGTTCGATCAATGTATATAATATGCGAATTCGTTACTGACTGTGAAATTGATGCACGTAATCATGATCCTAGTTATGAAATAAATATAATAACACTTTGATAATAACACCAAATTTTACAAGTTTTGTGTGATAAAATATTCTAGGTCATAAAAGTTTATGACAGGATTATATTTTAATAAACAATGGCTTTCATGTTGATCACAGAGAAATCGTTAACTTTTTATAAGCAGATCCGTTTCAAACTTTTTTAATCCGTGCTGTAAAACGCTAAATTTCAATAATAAACACGTTTGGTAAGGATTTATACTTTTCTGGTGATTAATTCTCACTTAAGGGAGAATAGGCCCAATCAACCGCGGATCTCCAAACCAAAGTGCCTCTGTGTTAAATCAATGGGGAAAAATATTTTTTAAGCCAGATTGCTTCGGCAGTATAGAATATTTTTCAAACGAATTTTTTTTTATATGATAAATGTAGCTGACTTACAGGGCTCTATAATCCCACTTTTTGAAATTGGTTAAATTATTTTGTGTGAAATTTATTTATTGAAAATTAAAAAGTATGCGAACCAATTTCAAAAAGTGGGATTATAGAAACCTGTAAGTCAGCAACACATATCATATAAAAAAAACGTTTGTAAAAATAGGCAATACAGAAGGAGAAATGTGGCTTAGAAAATATTTTTTTTCAGTGGGTTAACACAGAGGCACTTTGGTGTGAAGACCAGCGGTCATTCGGGCTCATTCGCCCTTAAGGGGGAATGGGCGCACTGGACTGAGGGTCTCCAAAGTAAAGTGCATCAGTGTTAATCCTATGGAGAAAAAAATATTTTCTCTGCCACATTTCTCCGGCTGTATTGAATATTTTTACAAGCGGATTTTTTTATGTGATAAATGTAACTGACTTGCAGGTCCCGACAATCCCACTTTTTGAAATTGGTTCGAATATTTTTTTAATTTTCAATAAATAATTTTACACAAAATATTCGAAGCAATTTCAAAAAGTGGGAAGATAGAGACCTGTAAGTTATCTACATTTATTATTAAAAAAAAACGTTTGTAAAAATATTCAATACATCCGGAGAAATGTGGCAGAGAAAATAGTTTTTTCCCATTGGATTAACACTGGGGCACTTGAGTTTGGAGACCCGCGATCCAGCGCGCCCATTCCCCCTTAAGGGTTGGCGTGCGAAATCAAGAAGGGGGCAAAGCCCCCAAGTTTCATAGTAATATTATAAATGGTGAAAGGAAAAGGAAAAAACATTAAAGTAAATGGACTAGATTTTGATAATCAATTCAAATAAAATCAGCATCGATTAAGTTTTCAAATTTGAATATTTTTAACAGAATACAAAACACTATAAGAATTTTAGTGATGATTTCGAATCGCACAATAAAATCCTACTATCCTATCCGTTAGAAAATATTATACTTTGACCTAATCTAATCTCAAAGCCACATAAAGGACCTTCAACCATGTTTACAAGTTACAAACATGTTTAATTATATTGACAATTATAATGTGAACATCTATCGTTTTTCTTATGCATTTAATTAAATTCTTCTTAATTGAATTCTATTAACGACAGTTAACCTCTTTAAATGCTAATTTATTTTGACAATTATAATCTGAACATCTATCGTTTTTTATGCATTTAATTAAATTCTTCTTAATTGAATTCTACTGATGACAGTTAACCTCTTTAAATGCTAATTTATTATATATAAATCATTTCATTTGTTACTTTAACACCCACAGAGAGCTCACTCTCATTGTAATCTATGCGTCAAAATTGGTAGCGAGAGCCGCCTAGATGGTACCACGAAAAATAGCTCTCAGTTCTGGGGAATATGCCGAGTCTGCAAAAGCTTGACCGCCAGTATTGCAGCCCCATTAAAAAAATAATTTCTGAGTATTGACAGGCATTATCCATTTAACAAGTCATTGACATTGGATGTGGTTTTATTGCATATTCTAATTAGGAATGATTCTAAGAAAGGATGTCATTTAGGATTTATACATTTACCTTGAGATTTTTTTTATTTGACCGTTACAAGTTCAACAGGTTATAAGCGTGGGCAATCTTAAAATTGACCTCTAAAGTGGGTCTCTTTAGTGACTAGTAGTTGAAGAGCAATAAAAATATAAAAATTTATAAATTAAATCGATGTCGTAAGTAGCGTTGATAAGTTTTTCTCTCACTGACATTATTCAGTTTAAAATTTCAATTTTTGTAACTGGATAGTCACATTAAATTCATAACTGTTAAAAATTTACTGTCCAAACAAAAAACATAAAACCCATTTCATCACGACAAAATTTTGGTAGATTTTCTAATGTTATCAGTATTTCAGTTTTACGTCAATTGCTATTTGTGATATAATGATATTGTTACACTAAAATTACTTTTATAAGTGAAAAAAAATTAATTTTCTTATGTGTTTTTAAACTTTTAAACTTAGGTTTATTCGCCTTTCACAGTTCATCTATTGCAATCAAGACAAAGTGCAATCCTTTTCCTTAACCTACGGAGCTATTCGAATTACGCAAAAATTTGCATGATACAAGCTTAAACAAGAAGTTGTTAAAGAACTAAAATAGCCTACTTTCCTGTTACTTAATTACTTACGGAAATTCTAATAGGAAAACAACTAGGTTCCTACCAGTAATACCATTAACAATCGTTTCTTCACTAGATTTATATACATTCGAAAAATAAAAATCGCTAAAGACAACATTCAGCTATAATTTCAACTTTTAAGAGCCAAAATCAACTATTTTTCTTAATATTCTTTCGCAAATTAACTTAATATTATTAATCGTCTGCATGATTTATTTTTAGTACGAAGAATAATTAAATATTTAATAATAACAAAAGTAATGAAACTACTCCAAGCTGCATTAAAAAATAAGAAATGTAAATTAAAACTAAGCATAATTGTATGCAAAATATATGCCTGGCCGCTTTCTTGGTAAACAATTAATGAACAATCAAAGAATCACATTGTGCTACATTTTATGACGTCATTCCAAACTGATTCATGAAAAAAATACTTTGCTTCAAATAATTTTAAATAAATAAAATTTCTCAAGTTATTGTTGATTTGGCAGCAGTGATTTAAATGACTCAAAATTGAATTTAAATGCTATTTCAATGGGAAATCGGCCGATAGATAGTAATTTTTTGTCCGTCCGGACGTACAGACAGGAGGGCAAAAAGTATGAAAGTTGGGTCTCTGAGGTCATAGCTTTCTAACAAAAAAAGAATTTTTAAGATACGATCGATAGAACCGATTTTGTAAGGGGGTACGGACAGACACAGACAGACGGACAGACAGACGGAGATCGACCGCATGTCAATACCTACTTTTTCATTTTTTTAATTCTTTCAAATTAAAAAAAGAAAAGTAGGCTAAAAATACAATTCTGTGTGACGCCCTTTTATCCTAACTGCCTACACAAGGCAGTTTCACTTCATCGTGAGTTATTTTCTTAACGGCTAATGCATTAAGTTCCTGTCTTCCACCTTAAGGTATGGAAGTGAATTTTCTTATTGTGTGTTTCCTCTTTACAATAAGAAATTTCACTTCATCGTGAGTTTCTTTTCTTATCGGCTAATGCATTGTGATTCGGTCTTCCACCTTAAGGTATGGAAGTGAGTTTTCTTATTGTGTTCCCTCTTCACAATAAGAAATTTTACTTCCGACTGAGTTCTTCTCTTGACGGTGAATGCTTTTGGTTCTTGTCTTCCTCTTGGGGCACAGAAGTCGATTTTCATATTGTGTGTGTCCTCTTTACAATATGAAATTTCACTTCATCTTCAGTTTTCTTCTCTCTACTGTGAATGGCTTTAATTCCTGCCTTGGGCCTCTTGAGGTATAGAAGGAAATTTTCGTATTGAGTCCACTTGTCAATATGGAATTTCACTTTACATTGAGTTCATCTGTAGGCTGTGACTGCTTTTAATTACTGGTTTACCCTTTAGATAAAGTAGTGAAATTTCTTAATGTGTTCCCTACTTACCATAAGAAATTTCACTTCATCTTTTGTTCTTTTCTTGATTATGAATAATATGAACTTGTCTTGTTCTTGGGATATAGAAGTGAATTTCTTTAATGTATTCCACTTACAATGGTAAAAAAATCGCAATTATTATGAGTTCTTCTGTTGATTGTAAATGCTTCCACTCATCATTTGTTAGACATCATGTTTCAGCAGATAGAAAACCCTGCAGACAAAATGTCAATTAAGTAATATAGTAATATAATAATTATATAAATATTCATTTAGATAATTGATAAAACTCAAATCATTTGTGTAAGGAAATCAATAAATTCCTATATTTTTTTCAAGTTCTCTATTGAGTATATTGGCCAAGCTCGATGTGGTATAGAAACCCTACGTTAAATTTTCAAGCTCGCCAAATGTCGCCAATGGCCTACCAGCCATTACATCATATCTGGACCTTTCGTTGTTAATGAGGCTTCACAATTTCAAGTACAACTTGTGTTCATATGGTTTGGTCCATTAGGAATTTCTGTCAAGTGAAGAAAGAACTGCTATGAAAAACCCTTTAACAAAACGTTATTAACTTAAGTCAGCTATTTTTATCAACTAATAGGCTGCGTTATAAAAAACGCAAAAGTAAATCACTCGAAAATAAATCTATACTAAACCAAACAGTACACAATAACACTGGTCAAAATTTCATTTACGTGGTATATGCGCGCGCGACATTATATATTTTACTTTATACACAATAAGCTGATCTTTGAAAATAAAATTTAAAACTTTTTTTGGAAAAGTCATGACTAAAGGTATCTGAATGAATTATTTGCAATTTTTAAACACGATAAAACTTAAATTAAGAAAATAATCTTACCATTTTCCAAACAGGTGAACTTTTTTTCATTACAAAGACTTTTTTTTAATCTGTATGATACTATACCAGCATTTAATTAAATTACTTAAAAAATTGTAGGATTAAATGCTACTTCAGATTTAAAATTTTAGGGCTGAAGTGAATAAAAAATTAAAGAGTTATGGTTTCCATTGTTGCTATTCATTGTTTAAAGCAACAATTCAAACATTATCAACAATTATTTCCGGGTTTTCTTTATCTATGCATTATTTAAAAATATTGTTATAGTTTAACTCAGTTTCCTTGCACAGAAGCCACGACCATGGGCGGAGCTATAAAACGCGCGGAGCAATTAGACGAAGAGGAAATTTCAGCCGTTTTATTTTGTCTTCATCTGATTGCTCTGCGCGTTTTATAGCTCCGCCCGTGGTCGTGGCTTCTGTGCAAGGAAACTATGAGTTAAACTATATAACAAGCTTCTGTTATACTGTTAGAAAAAAATAGTTTTTTATAGTCCTAGTCTTTTTGAACGTACTAAGAAAAATTTACCACAAGTCCCAAATACCATTTTTTTTACTAATTTGTCTAATCTGTTAGAATTGGATAAATGCTAGCCATCTTTATATTTTTATGTAAACTGAAAACCTAAATTTGTCTTCGGTTGTAAAAGCTTATAAAATTAATCTTCGTTAAAATACGTCAACCTTTCAGAACACGTCTTTCAAGGTTAAAATGTTTTAACATTGAAGTTTCGGAATCGAACGCAGTCATAACAATCTATTCCTTTACATAATAATCTTCGAAAATTAGCAATTTATTTTATTATTTTGCTAAATGTTATGTAATACTTTTAGGATGGTGGTCAAAATATTTCTCTAAAATTAGTTACTATTATTTTTGTGTAGAAATTTTGATGAGATAATAGTCGAAAATAATCGTCAGACCTTCTTAAGGAGACAGGGAATATATCGAAGCTTCAAAATATCAAATTTTCATTTTAACTTTCAATCACTGAAATGAATATTTACAAATTTTTTTATATAATGCGCACCTGAATATGGTGTTGGAGTTCCCAAATTTGGTAGTTAATTTCAATATAACTTTGCTTCCAGCTTCATACGTCATTATTTTAAAACATCGATTTTTAGCTTTTAGGTACACTTTCCAGCACAACTATTGCGTGTATCTAAAAATATTTTTTTATAGAAATAAAAAAAAGTATTCGATGCAATGAACCTCAAGTTTGACGATAAAACATTCATAATTTTAAGTTATTAACATAAATAGAAATTTTGCGCATTTCTTAAATTAGAAAACTCGTCTTATTTTTACTCAATATATTTTTGGAATATTTTTGGTTCACTGTGTTAAATAGACATGTATACGACATCACAGAAAATTTCAACCCTTCTAGTAAAATAGAAAAAGAGATAAGTGTACCTTAAGCTGAAAATTGGTGTTTTGGAAAAATGACATTTAAAGCTGGCAACAAAGTTATATTGAAATTAACTACCAAATTTGCAAACTCGAGATTCAAATGTGCATCATAGAAGTTTTTTCGTAAAGGCACGATTCAGCAACTAAAGTTGAAATGGAAATTCGATATTTTGAGTGGTCGTTTTGTTCCCTGTTACCTTAAAAAGATATATCATATCACTTATAATAGTATTGTGTCTATAAGTATAATGAAGGTCATAGTAGACCTTAACCTTGGTTAAAAAGAACAATAAATTGTTTTCGGCTATTAACCTCGGTGCGTATATTGAACTACTCTTTCAAATAACACTTCAGAACTTGTTAACACAAAATCAAAAAGGTTTGTGACAGTAACTGTCACTCTTAACTTCTTCCAATCTGGCTTTTGATACAGTAATTTAATGTGCTTTTAATGGAAAAATAGCCCAAACTTGAATCTTGATGTTTACTGCCATTTGATTTTAAACTCCTTTTATGGACTCCTTTTTCGGAAAAATGTAATCATTTTTGTACATTTACAGTTGATTTTTAAAAAGTAAAGATTCTAAAAAAATTACTAATTTCTGCGATTCGATGCAAGTGCACCATTACGAATTGAATTTCATCGAAATATGTATATAAGCATTGCTCAACAGAAATAAACAATCAATAAAGGCTTTTCTCACCAAAGACTTTAGATGAGAGTTGGTAAATCTAAACGAGAGCAAACTACACATAAATGCTAAAGTCACGTGAATTTGGTTTTGCAAATTCCCATGTTCTCAAAAATACTCTCTCTCTGAAAATAATTACGTATAGTTTTGGTTAACCGAAACCGTATATTTTCGATTTAAAAACCTTATGTATAATTTAATTTTTAAATGTGTATGTATTAGTAATGTTCATATTTGAGATAGGCCGGATACAAATACGGAGAACCTAATTTAAATTATGTTTTACTGGAAATGCAAAAAAAGTTTGCTCGATTTATTTAGTTATAAGGGTTTATAAATGCAGAACTATTCCTTTTAATTAGAAGGACCTACAGTCCCTTGACAAATTATTAGACGCACTGCAAGATTTCATGTAAAATATTAATTACCGGGTGATATTGTACCGTTTTTTTTATTTTAAATTGATTTGTTTTTTATTTTTATATTGTCCAATCAATTACCAATTTATTTGACGTAAATAAAACAGCATTAATTTAGAAAAGCATAAGTTTATTAAGTTTTAAAGAAAAGTGAAATTAATGTTAGTAAAAGTCACTATTTAGTTGAGCCACCTTTAGCCGCTATCGCGGCATGCTATCAATGCAAGACTGTACTGCCTCCTGCATTTGAGGATGATTATTCCACACATAAATAATCTTATAATAAATAACTAATATAAATTAATTTTAATCATAATTAACCATACTTATCTTAAAATAAATACAAATATGTATAGTCCACGACAATTCTTTGAAATAAAAATCAATAATATTGTAGTTTAAATATACCATTATTGCAAATAAACTCTTAAGAAACATAAAATTACTAAAAAAAATACAGTGCGTCTAATAATTTGTCCAGGGACTGCAGTGTTTGGCGCATTATGGCCTTCAATAGGCCTCTTTCAAATGAAGGGTCTAGTTGGAAAAACTCGTATTGTAAGTATAACTAAGATACTGGCCTGATGTTCACTGGAGACTTCGTCCGATTGAATTTACGTTTATCAAAGGTCGCCAAAGGAACAGACAGGACCCTGTGTTAACTTTCTAAGGGTGACGATGTGTTTGCAAAAGCCAATATATATTACAAATACTCGGACGCAACAGCAATATATATGATCATATTACGACATTTTTGAAATTTACGGGGAAAATATAATGCTAGAAATAATTAACAATTGATTCAATTTTTCCAAGTAAAAAAAAAATAATAAGCGCTTCATAATGAATTGTGTTTCCTTTGTTACAACAAATTTGATTAAATAAAATGTATTCGAGGAAGTGTAATTCAATATTTTATTTATAATTTTGGATTCTCCGTCTTTTTAAAAAGTAATCGGTATTACCACAAAGGTACACACAATAATTTCGTTTTAAAGAAAATTTATACATGTGCTGGTAACTTTTCTATTGGTTAATCATAAACATTAAATGCAATAGTATAGATCTTGCTATTTAAAGAACTCGAGTTAAATCTTCATATTTTACTTTTATTTTTGAATTTTTACTACTTTAATAGTATTTAGAAAATGGTTGAAGATGAAATCTACATTGAATTCTTCAATGAAAAGTTTCAGAAACTTTCAAAAGAAAATTATTCGTAATTATATTTCGAGTCTTTTATGATTTCTTGTATTTTGTGATCAAAACTTATTATGCATTTTTTTATTCTATTGATTAATATTAATTTTGGTTTTATAGTTTTCAATAGTATTTTAACAACTTTAATTTTTAACATTTAAAAGTGACGAATTTTTTGTAAAATATGTACGTTATTTCAAGTTTTTGTTGAATTATTGAATTATTCGAATTATTATTGAATTATCGTCGCACTCGAGCTACACGAGGACTATTGGCGACGGGCGTCGTAATTTAGAACCACAGTCTAATGACGAGCGTAGTTCATACTTAGGTTATGATTTTTGAACTTTCAGGTTACAAAATATTCTATTTTTGGAAAAAATTCGAATTATCTGAAAAAAATACACCACTTTCGCTCAAATTTGATAATTTTTTTCCTTTCCTGATGTTGTCATCAGCTGAAAAATTGAAATAAACTTTTACGAAAATAATTAAAATTGAAAATGTTTATTTTATTCTGTTTCCATTACCTTCATAAACTAAATTCATAATTTGAAAAATAATCGACACGTTTCAAGTGACGTAATTCCGGCCAGTTTAGGGTTTTACTGTGTTTATTTAATGATTTCTTCATCGATAGTTCTGTTGACTGCATGTATGCGTAATTAAGCAATAAATGCATAGTTAAGCTATTACTGAACTATGACGGTTATTCAAGGCCATCTCACTAGAGCTTCATTTTAGAGTTTTATGTCTTCATTTTTTTTGCCAAATACTTTGCCAAACTCACCAAGTTATTGCAAAAAACGCGCCATATGAGCAAAATGTTTTTTTTAAAAATAATTTATAAGCTGGTTGGTTGGGCGAAGGTCATCACGTTAGAGCTGAATGGGTGTGTTTGTAGCTATATATTTCCCTCGCCAAATTACCAAAACCGCGCCAAACGAGAACAGATTACGAGCTAAAAGGTTTTTATACGGGAAATTACGATAACATTTATCCGTGCATTTCATAGAGTATTTTTAAAGTTGAATTTTTAAGGTAATATGTATAAGTAACAGGATTCTATACTTTATAACGAGCGGGATCAGTAACATAAGTTTATTATCCTATAACGGATTAAATGATACATATACTTCGATCGATTTGAACTTTTTTAGTCCGTGCGAAGAACGGGTATTTATTTGCTAGTGTATGATAAAATAAATGCAAACGAATAAGCAAATTTATGAAAAAATGAATTATTAACCAAAAACCTTTCAGAGTACATTTATTACCATTCCCTACGATATTTTTTGCAGAGATTTCTCTTAGTTATAGCTACCATAAAACCAAAACAATCCAACCGGTGGTAGCATGTATCCCATCATCCTAATCTCCATGAATGCCACGCCCATAAACACAATAATCCACCAATTAATACCCACTACCATCAAAAGCAGTCGGAAGACAACTTAACTCAACTTCTGAGCATGGTTAAGAAATGAAAATTTGAACTTTTTCATCTGTTCTTTTGAAAGAATGTTAGGGCTCTCTCTTTTACTAAATTTAATACTGGTTATACATCAAATGGTTGCTTCGTTTGCTATTTTCAAATACAACATCTACAATATATTTAAACCATTTGTAAACCTTAATAAATTAGGTTTTAAGCTTTTTTTCTGTTGGACCAAGCATCTGATGACTTTTTAACATTTCTAAAAAGCACATTTCGTATTACAAGATTCTACAAAACTTTTACCAGAACTAAACATCAGCTCTCCAAACAGTCATTGCAGCAGGTATCAAGTAAACTTTACTGTTCATGAACAATAACGTCATCAAAAGACTATAGTATATTTAAATAGACAACCCTCTGAGGGATAAAGACATAAAAACCCGTCACCTGATTTAAAGCAACACAAGAAATGTTATAACTAAATATTTGGAGAAGCAAGTTATAGTCATCTGGCAAAAGAAATATAGTAATTTTTTAAAAAATTAAAGGATTTTGAATTTTCAGTTTTATGAATCTTATAGAGTGAAAACAAATTTACACGTTAGCCAATTTACGCATTCATTAGATGATAAAAGAATAACATTATCACAAAACAACTATTCCTTTCACACCAATCCTAATCCTCCCCTCTCCACAGACTCCGCCCGGACGTATCCATGGCAACCCACCCCGCCCCCCACAACCTTCTGGACAGCGGCTGGCTCTCGCTGGTCATCGGCGATTCAACCAGCACTCGGCCAGCGGTGGCGGCCAAACTTAAGGTGACTTGCGAGAAGATGGACCTCGAAAAGGCCCTCTCCAGAGGGTCTCTTTCAAGCCAGGAGGAGTCATGCATTGGGGGATGTAATAGGAAGAACCGGCCAAAGAACCCAAAGTGAGTGACTTTTCTTTTGTATTTATCGTTGTTATTGCTGACGTATCCTCCCATTACACTGTTAAAAATTAGGCACTTTGTTTCACCAAAAATATGGTTCCTAGTAGCTACAACGGCTGTGTGTGGTGAAACGTTAAACCATATTTTTGGTATTGGGTTGAACCATTTCTCAGGTTTTTATTTCCAAATCCAGAAAAATGGTTCAGCCAAACACCGAAAAAAAAGTGAAACATTTCACCACACAGCCGTTGCAGCTACTAGGAACCAATATCATGGTGAAACCAAGCACAGAATTTTTAACAGTGTAGGTCAGTAACTTCTTAAGAGGGATTGTCAGTCCCATAGAGCTAATGCATTAGTTTTGGAATCACAACTTCCACAGAAGTATTGCTTTGCTATGTTAGCCCTTTTTCCCCAGGTATTAGAATCAACATAACATCGAAATGAAACAAATTGGAAACGAAAATGTTATCGAGTTATTTAACTATATATTTTTGAAGTTTTAAAATGCCAAAAATTTACTGCAGATGGCGGCACTATTTTAAAACTTTATCAATTAGTTATTAAATAACCGGATGTTATTTTCTTTTCAATTGTGTTTAAAGTTGATGTTATGATAATTCCCGTACCTGGTGAAAATGGGATAACATGGCAAAGCAATTCTTTTGCAAAAGCTGTGATTTCAAAACTAATGCATTAGCTCTATGGGATTGACAGTCCCTCCTAAAAATAGCATTACTAGAAGGGGAGAAGATAAAAGATTCTCCTTCGAAAGTCCTCAGGTGTCGGCTCGTCACTAGACTGTGGTTCTAAATTGCGACGCCCGGTCGCCAATAACCCACGTGTTGCTCTAGTGCAACTATAATGCAAACTAACCTAATATTCGAAAGTCCCAAGCAGTCAAGGACGTGATCAGGAGATGCTCGGTTTAGTTTAGTTGGAATTATCGTCGCACTAGAGGCTACCCCGAGGGCTATTGTGACGGGCGTCCTTTTATTTTAGACCACATCACAGTGACGAGCGACACTTGAGTAGGCACCAACGCAACCGTTCAGGGCGACATTACACAGCGTTGAAACTTTTGGAGCATATTTTATAACGTGAACTCCCTCACACGGGGTATTAGTGTCGGAGATTTTGTCTGCAGGGCGTTTATAGTCGGTATATTATTTGGGATGCCTGGATCCAACCGGAACCTTTCACTTCAGGCGAGTGCCTTACCGACTGGGCTCCCCAGCCTCCCCCCCCCAGGAGAGGCTCGGGATTTTGACATTTCGCTCATGAAACAAAAGCCTTCCCGCCTTCACAAAAAGAAAGACCTTTTCAGAGATCCCTTTTTAATAATGAAATTCCCGTTTGAGAGGCTCTGTCGCATTTAAGAGGTAGTGAAGATCTTTTGTGTGTTTGCTTTTATACCAGAGACGGTTGGGCGGGATTTTCCACTTCCTTGAAATTTCAGAACTGACTCTAAATTGATGTTCAGCAAAGGTCACTCATTTTCAGAGAGAGTAAATGGTTGAGAAGATGATAGGAGATGCACTACAACCCTCTTTAGACAAAAGATCTGCTTGTCCATTGCCAAAGAGGTGCTTATTATAGTAGCATTACAGTAGCTCTAGTGTAGTTTCAGTGCAAATTTACTTCAACCAAGCCGATGAGCCGCATTAATCTAAACTTTCTAGGCGTCAAAACAGTCCGTCAAAACAGTGCTCTCAATTTCTTTTTGTTAAATTAGTTTCATTCAATTACCAGAAAAATTAGTATATTATTCATTGCAACATCTTAGTCAGGATAAAAGAGTTAATTCACACCTCAAATGCCTTGTTATTTTCGAAAGAAATTGTATTTGCAAACTATTTACTATTTCTATTTTAACACTCGAACTTTATTAACTTAACTTACACTTTCAATTTAAGTTTCCGACTCTATTACCACAAAGTTTTTCTGCAGGTTATATTTATAAACTGTTTTTAAATACTTTCATGACTTAGGGTCTAAAACTTAATCATCTAGTTTTCTACTGATGTGAATACTGACTATTTTATCTATCTAAACTTTGTTGGGTAAGATTAAGCTATTATGATTATCCGGAAGATGGCAGCACCAAAAAACTGTTAAACCTGTTACCGTTAAAATTTAACAGTAAAAAGTATTTTGAAGACGGAAACATGAATCATGTCTAATTGCTTATAATTTCATAAAACTATTAAGTATTCTTGTAGAAAATATTAAAATATTATTATTTCATCCATAATTTAATAAAAAAAAATACTTGAATTTGACTTAATTACATTTAAAGTTTTTTTAGCCATCCATTTTTCAATGCTGCCTTAAATTAAATGAAACCTGCACATAGATTTTCGATTATTTTCAAATTTAGAACAAAAATTATGCCAGCATAAATTAGTTTCTAGCTTCCAACTAGTACCAAAAGAATATAGTTAAAATTATCATTCCAACATGAGTGCTAACTGTGGCAAATTTACTCGGACATGCTTTTTAACGACTTCATTTGTCTTTTTAAAACAATTTTTCTTTCAATATGACGACTTACTGTTCAAATGTATACTTTTTAATTTGCTCCAATCGCATTTGTCTTAGAAAGTATTTTTTTAGAAATGCCATTCACAAAAATATTGAATTCTTTATTAATATAAATGCTATAAAGACTAATCGGGGAAAGAACAGTTGTTTTTAATGAAACAGTTTTAGCTTCCACACTACGTTTATAACTTAAAAAGTGGAAGGTATTATAATCGTTCAGTCCGTTTGTGTCTCTGTCTGTCTGTCCGCCAGCCACTTTCATAGCCCAAACTACAAATGCTACGGACAAGTGTGATGCGTCAAAAAATTCAGCGTATCAAAATTAGAATACATTGAAAATTTCAGAAAAGAACTCCAATTCGAAAAACTTGAGTTATTTAAAAAACTGCAAAATTTAACGCTTATTTAAAAAGCAAAGGAAGCCATTTTTATTAGAATTTAATCACTATTGCCATTCGCAACAATCGCTCGAGAAACTTTTATTCTTTTAGACAATAAATTAAAATAAATTTATTTTTGTGACATCGATCACTTTGAAATGTCGTCAAATATATTTCACTACGAGATTCTGTGTACGTTGATGTGAAATGTTTTAATTCTATTTAAAAGCGAGGAATATTAAATATTTATTCTTTGAAATATAAATTAATTTTTGGAAACGATAAGTAATAATTATTGAATTTTCAAAATAAAATAAATTAAACTAGCCAAATTTAGCATGTAAGTGTTTAATATAGAATATCAATGTTGTGTTTGCCGCTTTTTTTTTTACCAGCTAAGCACATCTGTTGTGTGGAAGCGGGTTAAGTGACAGATTCTGTTACAAACCTACTTGTTTATAATATGAGCCATTTTACCACGGTAAGTAAAATGCGTTTTTAAAAAGCAAACTATGTCAAATAATGGGAACTAAAAGATTACCATTTATATACAATAGATGGTTTGTTTTTCAACGTATCATTGTTAAATTAGTTCATTCTAAACTATTTTAAAATGCCACTTTTTTTTTTAAATAAACGTAAAAGGTATTTACAAAGTAGAACACTTGCATCAATTGTTTCAATTATTATATTTTCGTCTTGATTGCTTGCAAAATGGAAACAGTTTTTAAAGAAGGAATGTTATAACAAAAAAAAAATGGAACGCAAACGATAATTATTTCGAATGAAATGGTTCGTTCGTTCTAACAATTGCATTTCAGCCTGATGCCAACAGGAAAAAGCAAAAACAAGAAATATCCGTCAAACCATGTGTCGATCCATTTATTCAATTTGTTAGAAAATTTGTTTGATTTTTTTAAGGTTGTTTTTAGAGCATGTCAAATGTTTGAATTAAAGGAATACGTGGAAATAGTTTTGTTTATCAGGTAACTAAATAAAAGTTATTTCGAAAATTGTTTAAAAAAATTATTTTTTAAAAATTATGTAATCAAACAATAGCACATTAATAACGCCTAGAGTTTATCGAAAAAAAGTGAATGAATGATTCCGTGTATAAATTTTTAAAAAATGTTTTTTTTTTCTAAGAAATTTATTTTATATAAGATTATTTATAGCAACAACAGTTTTTAGAAATAAAATAATTTCATACGGAAATAAATAGGGCAGTTAAGCTTTAGCTTAGATGTTTTCAATGTCAAATGAAATTTTTTAATGTTAAATTTTTATCTAATTAATAAGTATAAGCCATATAAAAATATATAGAAGTGAAAAAGAGACGAATTTTCCATATTTTTTTCTTGCTAAAATTCGATCATATATTTTTTTATCCTAGGTTTATCATTTATTTAGTATTTAAATTTATAAGAAATTTCGGTTAATACATTTTTTATATAAATTTATAACGAAACTATAGTTTTTGGAAAAATCGAATAAAAAGTCAAAAATCAGCTTACTAAACGGTGATATGAGATACATGGTTCTTTTTATGTTTTTCGTTTAGAAACGCTATTTTTTTAATAATATTCAGATCAAGGTATTTTTAAATAAACAAATATTTATAAATTTTTTAAGTTTTGTATATATTCACGATTTCGTATTACCTGAATTAAAATATAAACAATATATATAACATAAAGAAAATTACGTTGAAATTCGACAATAGAATAACTACCTTGTAGCAATACTACAATCCTAAAATGACATTAATTTAAAAAAAAATTGTCACACAATAAAAGTCGCTTACATTAACAACACATCCAAATCCAAAGCACATTACAATTGTCCATTTAAATCACACAAAATTGCCGAATTTCCTAACCCATTCCACAATTGTACAGTTTAGTGGAAGAACGTGCTAAGTGACATTTTTAAAAAATGTCAGATTTTTGTGTCAATGGACATGTTATTCCTTCCTTTTAAGATAACTAGATTCCCCCTTTTCATAAACTTTAAGTTATGTATATTTTTACCTTTTGTAAATGCCGTTTTTAAGGTATCTAAGTGCAAACGAAAAACTTTAAGGTAACAGGGAACAAAACGACCACTCAAAATATCGAATTTTCATTTTAACTATAGTTACTAAATCGTGCCTTTACGAAAAAACTTCTATGGTGCACATTTAAATATGGGGCTGGAGTTTGCAAATTTGGTAGTTAATTTCTATATAACTTTGTTGCCAGCTTTAAATGTCCTTATTTCAAAACACCAATTTTCAGCCTTAAGGTACAATTTTCTCTTTTTCTATTTTACAAGAATGGTTGAATTTTTCTGTGGTGTCGTATACATGTCTATTTAACACAGTGAATCAAAAATATTCCACAAATATAATAAGCGAGTAAAAATAAGCCGATTTTTCTAAATTAAGAAATTTATGTTAATAACTTTAAATTATGAATGTTTTATCGTCAAACTTGAGGTTCATTGCGTTAAATAGACTTTTTTTTTTATTTCTATAAAAAATTATTTTTAGATACACGCAATAGTTGTGCTGGAAAGTGTACCTAAAAGCTAAAAATCGATGTTTTAAAATAATGACGTATGAAGCTGGAAACAAAGTTATATGGAAATTAACTACCAAATTTGCGAACTACAACACCGTATTCAGGTGCGTATTATATACAAATTTCGTAAATATTCATTTCAGTGATTGAAAGTTAAATTGAAATTTTGATATTTTGAAGCTGCGATATGTTCCCTGTCCCCTTAAAGCTCATTTTCTCATTTTTACCTTTTTATTACTTAACACGTTCTTCCACTAAGCTCTCTTCAATTACCATTCAAATTCTGCGCACGTTAATTTAGACTCGTACATTAACTCTAAATTACAAAAGAGGCGATTTAGAATGAAAGAATAGTCACCCAAGCGTATCAGGCACCCTGCAACTGCAATTGTAACTTCACTGAGCATTTGTATGGTCTCGTACGCTTTCTATTGCATTTTCTGTCACGTTAAGCAGAAAAGAACCATTCTATTGCACACATCAGAATCCTACTATTTCACACACCAGACTTCTTGATACACCGTTAAAAATTTTGTGCTTGGTTTCACCATAATATTGGTTCCTAGTAGCTGCAACGGCTGTGTGGTGAAATGTTTCACCTTTTTTTCGGTGTTTGGTTGAACCATTTTTCTGAATTTGAAAACAAAAACCTGAGAAATGGTTCAACCGAATACCAAAAATATGGTTTAACGTTTCACCATACAGCCGTTGCAGTTACTAGGAACCAATATCATGGTGAAACCAAGCACGAAATTTTTAACAGTGTAGAGTTCTTTGTAGTTTCTTTGTAACTACAGTCCCTGGACAAATTATTAGACGCACTGTAATTTTTTTTAAGTAATTTTATGTTTCTTAAGAGTTTTTATGCAATACTGGTATATTTAAACTGCAATATTATTGATTTTTATTTAAAAGAATTGTTGTAGGCTACATATTTGTATTTATTTTAAGATAATTATGATTAAGATTAATTTATATTAATTATTTATTATAAGATTATTTAGGTGTGGAATCATCATCCTCAAATGCAGGAGACAGTACAGTCTTGCATTGATAGCATGCCGCGCAGAATTAAAGCTTTGATAGCGGCTAAAGGTGGCTCAACTAAATATTGAATTTTACTAACATTAATTTCACTTTTCTTTAAAACTTAATAAACTTATGCTTTTCTAAATTAATGCTGTTTTATTTATGTCAAGTAAATCGGTAATTGATTGGATAATATAAAAATAAAAAAACAAATCAGTTTAAAATAATAAAACGGTACAATATCACCCGGTAATTAATATTTTACACGAAATCTTGCAGTGCGTCTAATAATTTGTCCAGGGACTGTATAGTCAGGGCCTGATCTGCCATAAGGCCTGTTAGGCCCGGGTCTTGGGGCCCTTAAATATTAGTTTCTATTATGCTAAATGCTGTTGATTACCAGAATTTCTGTAAATTTTAATAAATTTCAAGACCCAACTTTGTTTTTAGATTGACTTAACTCACACATTGACTTAAAGTGATTGGTTTGATATATATTATAAGGAAGAAGATAAAATTTTAGCAAAACTAAGATACATCGGCCAACTAGCACCATCATTGCGAGCAATCATGCACAACATTTTCCGTAAAGGGGCCCCCAAAATTTGTTGTACCTATAGTCTGAGTTTTTCTAGATCAGGCCCTGACTATAGTCTGCTATAGTTCGCGTTGCTCTACCTTCTTAGACAAAGTCGGGAGGTAAACGACGAAAGAAAACACCCTAGATCGCCAAGTCGCCAAAGCTGTCATCTTTACGAACAAGTAAAGTCGACGTTAAATGACTTCAGATAAAACTGACCAAGTAGTCTTAAGGAGGAATGGGCGCGCTGGACCACGGGTCTCCAAACTCAAGTGCCTCAGTGTTAATCCAAAGGCGAAACAACTATTTTCTCTCCCACATTTCTCCGGCTGTATTGAATATTTTACAAACGGTTTTTTTAATAATAAATGTAGATAACTTACAGGTCTCTATCTTCCCACTTTTTGAAATTGCTTCGAATATTTTGTGTAAAATTATTTATTGAAAATTAAAAAAAATATTCGAACCCATTTCAAAAAGTGGGAAGGTCGGGACCTGTAAGTCAGCTACATTTATCACATAAAAAAATCCGCTTGTAAAAATATTCAATACAGGCGGAGAAATGTGGCAGAGAAAATATTTTTTTCTCCATAGGATTAACAGTGATGCACTTTGTTTTGGAGACCCCCGGTCCAGCGCGCCCATTCCCCCTTAAGTTGTCCCATACCTTCCGTAGTTATAACTAAGTTAGTTATGTAAATTAACACTTTAACGGAAGTAGCTGACTTACAGGTCTCTATGACCCGACTTTTTGAAATTGGCTCGAATAATTTGCTCAAAATTATTTATTGAAAATTAAAACACAGTGAAGTGGCGAGCCGACATCTGAATATGAACCCGACATCTGAATATGAATATGATTTTGGAATAAATTTAACGTGAACCCCTACTACACGTGTGGTATTATTTGTCTGACGGATCGGCTGCACACACCGTTTATAGACCGGTTCATATTTTGGCAATGCCCGGTCCCGAACCAGGTACCTTTCGCATGCAAGGCAAGACACCTTATCTACTGAGCTCTCCAACCCTTCATTAAGTTGTTAGGTCCCAATCGTCCACTCAGGTCTATATTTTGTGCGTTGGTTTCTTCCTGCTGAACGGTACTCCATTGATGATGCTGTCCACACTGTCCCGCATTCATTAAAAGGAGGAAGGAAAAGGATAAAAAGCGAATCTTTTCACACACACACACACAAAACAAACCCATCCCACAACACGCGATGGGTCGCCTTCATCACAATGGTTAGAATATTCTTAGTGGCGTGCCTCGCTTGGGTTTGCGGTCCTTGTAAAGCATAGATATACAGTGACTTATGTCAAAGATTGTGTCGTCGAATTACAAAAGAAAACTGTGAAATTTTAATTCGTGTGTGGAATATAATTAGTAAGTAATTCTTTAAGAATTGTGGAATGTCTATGTTTATCGTTAATAATGAAGCAATGGAATAAAGTTCTGGTGGAGCAATAGAATCAAGCCTAAAAACAGACATATGCAGATGTATCCGTTAATTTCGTACACATTTCTCAATGAATATCAGCACATACGCCAAGCGTTTTACATATTCTATTAATTCAAAGAATAAGATTTTTCGAAGACGTTATAAATGTATGGATGCTACCTGATATATAGTCGATAATTTCCTTATGTATTGTTGTATTACGTCAAACTATTGTCAAACGACATTTATATGGACAGGAATTGTCAATGACGGAATTGAACAGTTTTGTTGATTCGGCACAGAATTCCAGAAGAAAACTGGAGAAATGTAATTCTTGTGTGGAATACAAGTTGTAAGTAATTCTTTAAGAATTGTTTGTTCAATTGTTGAATCAATGTTTGGCAATAGTAATGAAGAAATGATAAGGTGGTGAGCAATAGATCAGCAACACTCAACTGATATGCATGTCGTACGTAAATATTCGAGTCTAATCCGATTAACCTGAACATATGCCATGTACATATATCCGTTCTATTGCTGTGTCGATTTTGTTTCTAAGATTTATAAATTGTTGGCAGAAGCTACTGTTACAAACCTACTTGTTCAATAAGTAAATAACAAAACCACTATAACAGTTTGAGCTTGAACCACTTTGATTCTCATCAAAGTGGTTCAAGCCCAACAAAATGGCCATGCAACAAAATGGGTTCTTCCACGAAAAGTTAATGTATAGAGCATGAGTCTTGCGTCAAATTGTGATATTTGGCATTTTGTTGTGAGATACAGTGAGTTTTTGGTTTCGGAAATTAGTATTTAATTCGGCTTAAAATATAAGATGATTCGATTTTTTCGGGAAATGAAGTTTTCGGGAAATGATGATTTTTTCGAAATAGATATGTATTTTGACGGTTCGCCGTACAGGTGAGTGAATTCCATGTAACCTATTACTTTCAATTACTTAATATGAAATACAGAAGAGTCCCGGTCATCCGAATCCCGGTTATCCGAAATTCGGCTTAACCGAAAGGCTCCGAAATTTTTTGTGTGTGCTAAAATATGAAGTGTATGCATAAACACATAAATAAAGAAATACACAAAAATAAATGTTTGCTTACAAAGTTGGATTTATTTCTCAAAATATGCAATAATGTTTTTTTATACTGCTCAATTTTGGTTCGTTTTAAAGCAGCCCTGTCCCCACCTGCTTTTAAACAGGAGAACGTCTGAAGGTACTGGCTTCATTTTGCGCTTCTATATTTATCTAAGAGCCTGATCTAAGATTTTTGTAATGAGGTGAACACTCTAAGAGTCAAATTTTCTCTTAGCCAGAGTTTTTCTAGACGTGAAGTGGATGACTCCCGATTATCCGAAAATTCCTATGGAATCTCGATTAACCGAAAGTGCTCCGGTTCCGTACCTTTCGGATAAGCGGAACTCTACTGTATAAGATAACGGAAGTATTGAAAGAACAACGAAAAGATATACTAATTTCAAATTTGGTATACGAGTTCCTAGCACTTGTCGGACGTCGTAATAAAGTTTTTGAGAAATCGTACAAGCGCTAATGGCAGCTGCCCTAGAACTTTTTAGACTTTTAAGTTATTAAAATTACCTTATAGTGAAATATAATGTACCTTTAAATGTATTGTTATATCGATGAAAATTGTCGATCGAGTAGAAATTGAAAAATCATGTAGTGTTACACACCCTTAGTTTTCTTGGGTCTATGACATAATACCGGAAGCCTAATTCCTGAAAGAAGTTCAAAACACAACGGATAAAAAAATACTTAGCAATCGAATATAACTAAAGTCTAAGAAATCAAATGTAAATAAATACTAATCAATCAAAACTAGAGATAAAAAAAAACCTCCTTCTGTAAGTAAAAATGTAGATTAAAAAACATTATTATGAATCGGATGATTTTTGAAAATAAAAGGGTTTTAATTTATATTATTTGTAATAAGTGAACAGTTTTCCCTTAATTAGATTAATTAAATTGAATGTAAATGGGGTTAGGTCCACAAGGAAGATTTTTATACTCTCTTTTTCCTACTGTAAAATATTGAGGAAATCGGTGAAAAACTATCTTTTTACTAGCATGATTGAATTGTTTACATTTCGTGATTCAATTGAATTGTAAAGAATTTGTTTCACTCTGGATTTTTGTTAAAATATGTAAATCAATCCAAACTGTACTAGAAATTTATTGTCATTTAATATACATAGATGTTCTTGTTTCCAAGCGTTTACCAAAATCAAGGTATCATTAATAAATCAAATTATCATCTTGCAAATTGTTCAATGGCTGTATTTTGCATTAAAACAATAATAGTTTAGCTCCAGAAAACAATAACTTTCGGCAAAACTTATCCGTCTAAAAATAATAATTTGGGAATTAACTTTTTTAAAATAATTAAATTATGTCCTAAATGTATAATTTTCTCGGTCATAGGTTTTATTTATCGTACAATGAAATTCGTGTTGAGCTTTAACATGGTTCTTGACCCCAAATTGCATTACACTCTTTACTATGTGAACATGGTGTGGAAGCCGAAAAAATGAAAGGAAGCAAACCTAATTGAATGTTGTCAAATTCTAATATAAAAATAAACCCATTTGTCGTACAACTTTTTCAGTGGTATAAACATGATTAGAATGTCTCAAGTACTAATAAATGAAACACTTTTTAATGAATTAGAGACCCGGGGCGCAGTGGTAGTGGTTTGCATTTCCGTGCCACAGGTCCGGGGTTCGAATCCAGGATTGGGCGGGGTTCACTCGACCTTTCACCCCTTAAATGGAGGACCAAGCATGATTGGGAACTAAACACTGGGGGTCCCGCGTGAGGCTGACCACCTAACCGAGACATATGCCTAGCACCCCAGTGCCTTTGGTCACGAAAGATGAATTGGGCACGGCTGGCCTTGGCCTAGTAATGAGCTGTTGCGCCGAGGAGTTTAGTTTTAGTTTTAATGAATTAAGACTTCCTAGAATTTAAAGTGCTTCGCTAAAGATCTACTTTAATTTCTTTAAAAAGTGATGTTGATTAATTGTGTGTGAATGAAGAAAAAATTTATTATAGTCGACACGATCTAGGGAGGTTTCTAAATTTTCGATGGATAGCAAGTAAAAAGTAAAATGTCTAACGTTTCGCTAAAAAAAACAAGCAGTTTGTGCAACAGGAATTGTCATTTCATGAATATTTTTTAATTTTCAATAGATACTTTTACAACAAAATATTCGAACTATTTTTTTTTAAAGTGGGATTATAGAACCTTGTAAGTCAGTTACATTTATAAAAAAAATATTCATATTGCAAAAATATTCAATATAGCCGGAGCAACATGGCTTAGAAAATTACTTTTTTTTTTCATTTGATTAATACAGAGGCACTTTGGTTTTGCGACCAGCTTTCATTCCCCTTAATAAAATCGCCTCAATGAATGCAAACTTTCGATACAAAAATTTAATTTCATGAAGAATTTTAGATTAACTTCAATTTCAGTTTTAGCTTCCACACTACGTTTATAACATAAAAAGTGGAAGGTATTATAATCATTTGGTCCGTCTGTCTGTTCGTCACCCACTTTCATAGCCCAAACTACAAATGCTACGGACAAGTGTGATACGTCAAAAAATTCAGCGCATCGAAATTAGAATACATTAAAAATTTCAGAAAATAATTCGAATTCGAAGTACTTCAATTATTTAAAAAACTGCAAAATTTAATGCTCATTTAAAAAGCATAGGAAGCCATTTTTATTATAATTGAATCGCCATTGCCATTCACAACAATCGCCCGAGAAACTTTAATTCTTTTAGACAATAAATTAAAATAAATTTATTTTTGCGACATCGATCAGTTTGAAATGACGTCAAATATATTTCACTACGAGATTCTTCGTATGTTGATATGAAATATTTTCATTCTATTTAAAAGCGAGGAATATTACATATTTATTCTTTAAAATATAGATTAGTTTTTGCAAACGATAAGTAATAATTATTGAATTTTCGAAATAAAATAAATAAAACTAGCCGAATTTTGCATAAAATTGTTTGATATATAATTATTGCTGTGTTTGGCGCCTTTTTACCTGTTAAACACAACTGTTGTGTGGAAGCGGGTTAAGTGACATATTATGTTACAAACCTACTTGTGTTTTTTATAATGGGATAATCGATTACCTTTTTTTTTTTTTTAAATATTTCTGAGTTACATACGGATGTAACCTGAACAATTCCAATTGTACGTAATATTCCAGTTTACATAACAACACGTATCTATGTATTGCTTATAACCAGCGCAATTTTAAAAAGAAAATTAGAAGAATTTTTCCCACACACCAATATTTCAAATTTACAGCTAAAGCGAAATAAAATAATTTTAAATTATAATAGGTAAAAATTTAGAATAAAATTTAAATAACTTTACGGATATAAAATTTCTTCTCTGTAGGAAACTGAATAAAGCAAACTGGTAACAGGTCAACAAGCTCTTTGAAGAATTCTGCTTCTCACATAAAATTTAAATATATCACTTTTATTAAAAATTAAAGAGAACAATTACTGTTTATATGCCTTAAAACTCGTATTTTCTGCTTCAATGGTCGCAGTGTTTATGCAAATAATCTAAATTTTGCATTGCTTTAAAATAAATTTCATAAATCATTGTGGATTGTAAAAAAAGGAAAGTAAATAGTGATTTGACATTATTAAATTCACATATGGTCGATAATATATATTATACAGTTCAATGTAAAATCGATGCATTTGTTGGTAAAAAATACAAAAGTTATAGATAATAATTATTATTATTTACAGATTTGATGTACAGTAGTAAAAATTTAAAGGCTATCATAACATTGCTATTTATTCAATTGTTAAATTCATTGCACTGCAGTTTCATAAATTTTTAATTTTTTTTCAGTTTCAAAGTCCATAAAAAAAATCCTTAACAAATTAACCTTGACTTAAGATTGCTGTAAACCATAATATCTATATATATAATACTCTTATACGGCACCCAAGTTTCCTTATATTTCTATCTCTGGAATGGCAACAATCGAAATGAGCAAAAATACTACTAATTTCAAAATGGCCGACTGAAAACAGCAAAAAAGTGTTTCTTCAGGAATGGCTTGAAAAAGGGAAAAATAACTATAAATATTATGCACAAAACATAGTTCGATACGGAGAAAAATATTGAATGTATTTTTCTTAACAAAAGCACTACGAAATAACACAAGGATTGACAATTTCGGAAATGGCTGCAATAAGGCCAAAAAATGAAAAACAACCATCGAGAGCTTGTTATTAGTTAGTTTGTTAAGATTCGTTATTAGTTAAAAAAAAAACAACTTTAGGATATAATCAGTAGATTTAACTTTAAACATGCATAATATTAGGGACGTTTAATGTATAAAAATTTAAATTATAATTGATTAACCTAAAGGACCCTGTCCGGGTTTGGCGACTTTTCTTCAAAACAGTCGACTGAAATGACTAAAAATATTACCCATTTTTAAAATGGCCGACTGAAAACAAAAAAAAAAATGTACTTTCAGGAATGGTTTTAAAAAGGCGAAAAAGGGAAAAATAATTATAAATATTATGCCCAAAACATAGTTCGATACGGCAGAAAAACGCGGAATACATTTTTTTAAAAAGAAAAGCACTACGAAATTAGTGGATTACAAACAATTGGCAAATTCAGGAATAGCTGTAAAAAGGCCAAAAATAAAAAAATAACCATAAATATTATGTGCAAGACATTGTTGGCGATTGCGCCAAATTTTTTTCGCCAAGGCTTGCCAGAAAATGGATTTGGCGGGGTTAGTAGATTTGGCAAAACATTGCCGGACATGCTTCGGTTAACCTAAAGAATCGTGCCCGGATTTGGTGACCATTAAAAAATCTCGCCAAGTCGAAATGACAACAAACCCCGGCAATTGCCGAGATGGTTGCCATCTTGAATGAAATTTCAAAAATGAAAATGAAATATATATTTTCTTTTTCATTTTTGAAAAATTTAAAAGAATATAAACTTACGTAACAGGAAAAATTCATTAAATTGCAGACCAGATTTATAGAAAAAGTGGAACGTTGAAATGCCGAAGAATTTATTTTAAAAAAGTAAATAATTATTTAAAATCGTTAAATTGATAAAAGATTGGTGTAAAAAACTTCAGAATAAATTATATACATTTAAGATTTAAATGGATTAACATTTAGAAATTGGCAATGCAATTGCTCATTTCGCCCAAAGGTTGCCATAATACCAATTTTCGTGGCTACCAGATTTGGCGTAAAAGTGCCGGCAAGATTCTTTAGGTTAACCCATGCTTCTTTAAGTTTACCTTATAATTTCGATTGACTGAACTACCAAACACTATTGTTAATAAAAAATACAGGCGTATAATTTTATAAGCATTAATTTGTTATTATTTTATTTTAAAAGGATACCAAAGGCTAGACTAAAATATTTCAATGAACGGTGAGCGAGCGAAGCGAGCCTGGATCGCGAAGCTATCCAAAGGGAACTGCGCAAGCAGTTCCCGGGGGTTGGCGAGCGATAGCGAGCAGGGGGCGTGCCACCTAGTTTAAATCTAATTTCTTTAATGGAGAAAAACAAAAAGAATACGAATAGAAATCAGCATATATAAACTAATAAGATGAGTAAGAAAAATGTGTTGAATACTCTGCCTTGGTAAATAAAAGTACAAAAAATAGAAACCGTAAAACATATCAACTAATAAAATGCTATATCATTTGTATAAAGGTTAGTAGATGTTAAACCTATTTCAAATCTATGATATTTAGTATCATAGATTTGAAATGGTATTTGTTTAATATCGACTTCTAATTGTTACGGAGTTATGCATAGCTTAAAAATGACATCATCGCTATTGAGTCATACGAATTCCAACACACATTAGGGATATTCTTTTTATAGGTAACATCTCCGTATTACGCTGTTTGAGAAAATAGATCACAACAATTGGTGCCAAACATCCAAAAAGACCTTCCTAACACTAATTTCGCGCTTGGCGGAATAGCTTTGCATAATGGACCGTGAAATTATGGTTTATCTCAAAGATTTAGAATGAGAATTGGAAAACCTAAATGGACACAAACATGATTGCATTTTACACAAGTCACGTGGGCTTGGCAAAACAATTTGGCATGTTTTTCGTATTGTACATTTTCATATGAATAGATATTTTCTATTTATTTACATTAAAATCGATATTTTAAGATATTGTTATTAATATTTAAAGGTAAAGGATATTTCAGATAAAAATATTAATTATTTACGAAGTAAAATACACAGTTATTTTATGGTATATGCCAATTGTAGCAAAAACTCGCCAAAATATGATTTTTTTTCTTGCGATTCATGTAGCACTTTTACTTCAATTCTTTTTCTCACTTATGTCTTTTTTTCTACGGTAATTCAACCTGATGTCATTTCGAATACTTACGACGACTCTTTTGAGTATTTGGAGATTTTGAGTAGGTAGGTCAAATCATTTTATGGATTTGCACCTGAAATATCTATACCTTCGTAAACACAAAAAAACGGCATATGTTCCGTATTTTAACTTTAGGATATCAATTCCCTTTTTATAAATTATAGATATAAGAGGGTTTTTTTTATTTTTGCTTATATATATATACAGGTAAATAAACAAAGGTTTCTGTATGTTTAGCAAACCTTTTTAGCGTCTCTTTTAGTTGATAGTCAAAATTCGATTGTAAGTTTGTTTTAAGAAAAGTTTAACAAAAAAAAGAATGTGAGATAAAGGTAGCATACTTTTACTGCAATAGTAGAGTTAATAAATCGGTACTACAAGATTAATTCTTACATCAGATCGTAATCAGGTTTTATTTTAAAGAGATTTGGTAACACTTCCGGCTGCTAATTTCCAATTTTTATTCTCTTTAAGAGCTTTAGCACAGATGAAAATCATTGACTTGTTTAATAAACACTGGATTGGAAATGTGAGTTTTCCATCTGCTATTCATAATTGAAGAGTTTAGTGAAAGAACGTGATACGTGATTTTTTTATATGAGATTTTTTTGACAGTGAACATATTATTCCCTCCTTTAACGATAACAAATTTCCTCTCTTTCATAAAATTTAAGTGAAGTATATATATACAGTCCCTGGACAAATTATTAGATCACTGTATTGTCTTTCTATTCTTTGAGTAATTGTCCGTCGTTTTCCGTTTCCCTCTTCCAAAATCGGTTCTAAACATCGGATCTTAAAAATTCTTTTTTGTTAGAAAGCTATGACCTCAGATACCCAACTTTCATACTTTTTGTCCGTCTGTCTTACGTCCGGACGGACATAAATCTACTATCTTCGGCGAATTTCCCATTGAATTAGCATTGAAATTCAATTTTGAGTCATTTAAATCACTGTGTAATCAAATGCATTGAGTCCATCTTTTGACATATGTCTGCTGTCAGAATTAATGTTTTATGATCAGCTTTGGTGCGTCACTAAAATGTCACATTTGATTCTTTGTATTCAATTTCTAATTAACTTAAAAATTTCTTATTTTTTAAAGCATGCTAGTATTTCATTACATTTTGTCTGATAAATACGGCTAATTATTCTTGCGAATAATATAATAAGCATTTAAATCAATTTATCAATTTAAAATTGAATAACAACGGAAAATATTCATATTTGAGCAATATATTTTCATGAATCAGTTTGAATGAGTCATAAAATGTAGACAATTTGATTTTGATTATTCATTTTCTCAAAAGCTGGCTAAGATACTTTTGATGCAATTACTGCTGTTATAATTTACATTTATGTTTTAATGCATTCGAGTAGTTTCATTACTTTCCGTTAATTATAATATTTATTCTTCGAACAAAAGACACGAGTAGATGATAAATATATTAATTAATTTGCGAACGATTTAAGGAAAAGTTGATTTGGCTTTTGAAGTTTAAATATGCGGGTGCTGTTCGATTTTTTGTCATGTGTATAAATTATGTAAACCGGCTGTTACGATATACTAGAATATTCTCTTTTCCCGATAAATTCAGTAAGTATTTAAGTAACAGGAACTAGGCATTTTAGTTCTTATGAACTTATTGTTTTTTAGTAATTTTATGTTTCTTAAGAGTTTTATGCAATAATGGTATATTTAAACTACAATATTATTGATTTTATTTTAAAAGAATTGTTGTAGACTACATATTTGTATTTATTTTTTACATATGGCAACACTGTGTTGACAAAGTTATACATGAGAGTAACAAGTACAAACCTATCAGCTCCAGAAAGATTATTTATGGTGGAATCGTCATCCTCAAATGCAGGAGACAGTACAGTCTTGCATTGATCGCATGCCGCGCAAAATTAAAGCTTTGATAGCGGCAAAGGTGGCTCAACTAAATATTGACTTTTACTAACATTAATTTCACTTGTCTTTAAAACTTAATAAACTTATGCTTTTCTAAATGAATGCTGTTTTATTTACGTCAAATAAATCGGTAATTGATTAGATAATATAAAAATAATAAACAAATCAATTTAAAATAATAAAACGGTACAATATCACCCGGTAATTAATATTTTACATGAAATCTTGCAGTGCGTCTAATAATTTGTCCAGGGACTGTATATATTTTTACCGTTTGCAAGTACCATTTTTAACAACTCTATGTTCAGACTAAAGACTTTGAAGGTCATTTTCTGGTTTTCATCTTTTTGTCGCATATCACGTTCTTCTATTAAGCTCTTCAATTTCCAAGCAACTCAGTTTACATTACCATTTCTTTTTTCACAAATAAAAGAGCTTACTTTTTTTTAATATAGAGAGAAATTGTGTTAAGGGGTTCAAAAACTTTTTATACTGCCACTAATAGAAGAGGAAATATTTGGAAGACAAAATTAGCAAGCTCAATTTTGAGTGTCGTTGTGCTTTCGAACCAATTTTAGTAAAGACCACAGAAGTTTTTCCAAACTAATATGTTAAGCAAACATTCAAAACTAAATATCTCCAACTTTGACTTAAGCCACTTTTGTATTTGAACATTAAGACAGAGGATTTCGTTAACTTCGCTAAGCATATAACTAGAAATAGCTTAAGTCAAAGTTGGAGACATTGGGTTTGGAAGGTTTGCTCCACATATATTCCCTTTTCATTAAAAAAAAAGTTGTTGCGATTTAAAGACTTCATTTAAAGCAATTCCTTCACGCACAACCCTTTTTTTTTTTCTCTAAAAATCAGTTTACCTTGAAGCAAACAAAACACTATCAATAATACATTTAGATTCTTCACTGATCTGTAAATGCTGGAAATTGGTTTTTAATTAAGCAGACATCTAAATAAATACTTTTTTTTAATGAAAGCAAAAGACCAAAAATATTTAACCTTAATTTAACACAATTATTCACTCCTAAAATATTTTCTAATTCCTTGTAAGCCTCACTTAAACTTTAGGAAAACAAAAATCTGCAAATTTCACTTGGTCCCTCTTCACTGAAATTTAAATGATAGAATTAATAAAAAAAATATTTAACTGAAATCTAAATTAATAGTTCTTTAATGAGTTTAGTTTAGTTTGAAATATCGTCGCACTAGAGCTACACGAGGGCTATTGGCAACGGGCGTCATAATTTAGAACCACAATCAGGTGACGAGCCTACACCTGAGTAGGCACCCAACGCAAAATCCCCCCTACCACCCTTTTTCCTTTAAGTAACTTTCCTTTTAGTAAAAAAGAATGCCATCAATTTCATTTAAACACTCAACACTTTCTTCACTTTGCTACAAATGCTAGAAAATAAAATTAATTAATCAAGATTCTAAATAAGTACTTCCTCAATAAGAGAAACACATTTCGTATTGATTAAAAACAGTTCTCAATTCAAAGAAAAACTATTTCTTTCCTAAGTCCCAATTGTTAAGCAAACATAATGCTATGTATTTCACTTTTACACTGTTCACAGCAATGTAAGTGCAATAGAAGTGCTTTAAAAAAAAATTGCATGCAGCTAAATAAATACTTCCTCGATGAATGCAAGACCCTAAACACATAACTATAAATTCAGATCTTTATCAAGTAAATGAAATCAATCAATGACAAAAAGCTGGATAAAATTAACTGTAATTTCAATCACATCACGTTTGCTCTTTCAGATTTGGAATCCTTATAAAACAATATCCCTTCGATTAACCCTATTGTTCATCGAAACAACAAGTTTCGGACTAAAATCTCTTGTCCTGCGATATTCTAAACAAAAATGGCGCGAAAAAAGCTTCCTTCTTTGTAAAGGTGTAAAAGTATTTGTGAATAACAACTGCTGTGTGAAGATGTTTTTTTTTATTTTCAAACCTCGATAACTCGACTTCCCATAAGTCGAATAATCCGCTAACTCGAACTTTTGATCAATTCCCGAATCATTTCTATACTTTTCTTTAAAAAAAACTGTCTCGATAACTCGAAGTGAACAGCTTCTAAGTCGAAGTTCTTGTGACAGATTTCCCCTATAAACACACAATTCAGTTCAAAACTTCAAATTCTTCGAAAATTAGGTAACTTTGTGAATGCCAACAATCTTAAAAAATACAACAAGAAATATCTGAGTTTTTTTTTTTCAAATGAGATTTACATGGTATGTATACTAATTAATATGTAAGGAGGCCAAATTTTGTTTAAGTTGTGTTTTAATAAACCTTTTAACCCCATTCTTCTCTTGTTATTTACATAGGATATTAAAAAAACTGAATAGCTTACAACTATAGTATTATGGCACCAATCAAACCATGTCGACCCATCCTAAGTACTAGTAGAGAGGAATGGGAAATAACTTCGATAACTCGAACTTCGCATAAGTCGAATATATTTGGGGGTTCCCTGGGACTTCGAGTTATCGAGTATTGACTGTACTTGTTTATTTAGATTTTTTTTATGAAAGTTAAATATTTATCGCTCGGGAAAGTTGCGTATATCTCAGAAATGCAATATAAATGATTATGTTTTAATATCTTTGTAAAGCAAACGATGTTATGATTACGACGTATTGTTTTATCGATTATATTACCTTAATATGGTTTGTATCCGATAAATGTTTAATCTTGAATTCTTAAATTAAGTGCCAGGTTCACAGTTAAAATTTTTGGTGCAAGTTTGAGAAGAAATTCTGAAACTTTCTAGCTTTCGTCACAAATATAGAGCGTTGTTTCCCTCTCTGTATATCAAAGTAATGTTTTCTCTGTATAGCAAAGTTATGGCTGTGCCACAAAATTGGTCAATTCAGGCTCCAAATAGTGGTGGCAGCTAGAAAGTTCCAGGATTCCGGTACAATCTTGCACTATCCTGTTAACAGCGCGTGTATTTTTCCACGATTATATTTAACATACAAAAGTCCATCTTATCAATACTGAGCTGTATACTGCCGTGGGCAGGCAAACTGCAGTAATCGCACCAATGAGTTGTACCATTTTCGCTCTGAAATAAAAAAAATTTCCAGTATGTTTTCTTAACGGTTAGGTTAATTGAGTGCTTGCGATAATGGTCCAAGTCATTATGGAAGTACTGCAGTTTACCTGCCCACGGCAGTATATTGGTTAAGTGTTCTTACACTGCCAGCATGATGATGATACGAAGCTTGTCTCCATTTCTTTACCGTTGCATCGTTTATTGCTCGATACAGTTTTTTAGCTTCCACACTACGTTTATAACGTAACAAGTGGTAGGTATTATAATTGTTCAGTCCGTCTGTCTGTCCGTCACCCACTTTCATAGTCCAACTAGAAATGCCACGGACAAGTGTGATACGTCAAAAAATTCAGCGCATCGAAATTAGAATGCATTGAAAATTTCAGAAAAGAATTCGAAGTACTTCAATTATTTAAAAAAAACTGCAAAATTAAATGCTCATTTAAAAAGCATAGGAAGCCATTTTTATTAGAATTAAATTGCCATTCGCAACAATCGTTTGAGAAACTTTAATTCTTTTAGACAATAAATTAAAATAAATTTATTTTTGCGACATCAATCCGTTTGAAATGACGTCAAATATATTTGACTACGAATTCTTTGTATGTTGATATGAAATGTTTTCATTCTACTTAAAAGCGAGAAATATTAAATATTTATTCTTTGAAATATAAATTAATTTTTGCGAACGATAAGTAATAATTATTGAATTTTCGAAATAAAATAAATGAAACTAGCCAAATTTAGCATGTAAATCTTTAATATAGAATTAATGCTGTGTTTGGCGCATTTTTACCTGTTAAACATAACTGTTGTGTGGAAGCGGGTTAAGAGACAAATTCCGTTACAAACCTACTTGTTATCCTTCGTATTCTGTAAGAGTTATTCAAAAATTAAGGTTTACTCAGTGCTGAGACAATGGAAGTGCTGCCTTTTTCTTCAAGACGGTGTTTCTTCAATTTAGCAACTCAAGCATCAAATTAATTTGGGCTCCATTGAGTGGCTCACCAACCCTGATTAAGATTTCAGTATGATCAAAGCCAGTATTTTATTTGGGAGCTCTTTCGCAGTGTCACCGACTAAAACACTTTCCGTGTTTTCGTTACATTTCCTGATTAACGGCTAATCAGCATTTGTAGAATTTAAACAAGTAGGTTTGTAACAGAACCTGTCACTTAACCCGCTTCCACACAACAGTTGTGTTTAACAGGAAAAAAGGCGACAAACACAGCATTGATATTCTATATTAAACATTTACATGCTAAATTTGGCTAGTTTCATTTATTTTATTTCGAAAATTTAATAATTATTAATTATTACTTATCGTTAGCAAAAATTAATTTATCTTTCAAAGAATAAATATGTAATATTCCTCGCTTTTAAATAGAATGAAAACATTTCATATCAATGTACAAAGAGTCTCGTAGTGAAATATATTTGACGTCATTTCAAACTGATCGATGTCGCAAAAATAAATTTATTTTATTATCTAAAAGAATTAAAACTTCTCGAGCGATTGTTGCGAATGGCAATGGTGATTAAATAATCCTAATAAAAATGGCTTCCTATGCTTTTTAAATGAGCATTAAATTTTGCAGTTTTTTTAAATAATTGAAGTACTTCGAATTCGAATTCTTTTCTGAAATTTTCAATGTATTCTAATTTCGATGCGCTGAATTTTTTGACGTATCACACTTGTCCGTAGCTTTTGTAGTTTGGCGTATGAAAGTGGGTGACGGACGGACTGAACGATTATAATACCTTCCACTTTTTACGTTATAAACGTATTGGGGAAGCTAAAACACTTCTAAATAAAATCTCTATTTAATCAGTGTCAGAATATCTAAACAAATAGATTATCTGAACCAGATTTCTGTTACCTATGAGTAAACCCGGGCTTGACCGAAACAGGGCAGAAAACCGGTAAAAATACTTTTCCCTCTTCGATGGCGAAAATTACCGCAGTATAAATCTTGAACCATTGCAGGAGGGTAGCACAGAACCATTCTTTTCTAACCCTTTTAACCCCCTAATTTCCCCAAAGGGGAAAAAAGAGCGATCATACCGCGGCAGAAGCCTGTGTGTAAACGCGGCAGTCGCTAAAGTTTGGAAAAGCATGTAGTAAAGAACAAAAGTTATCTTCTTTAACAATTACGTTCAAGAAAACGAAACCGTCCCACGTATCCGGAACAGTTTTGGAAGAGTGTTCGCACCAAGGCATTTGCCGCTGCTTCTTGGAATTGTATTGAAGAGTTTTTGGTTATTCGGTCCGCTACCCCTTTTTCCACAGGCGTTGACTGACCGAGAAGTAGGTCAAGCGAGAACGAACGGTTTCGTCTTCTTCTTCATTCTCGGGGAGCCGCTCGCATTCTCAAGTCGTGTGTCTTCTCACTATCCTGCGAACTTTCGAAAGTTCTAATTTGGACATTCACTCCTCACGAAGAAGAAGCCGATCTGGACGCATCCTCCTGATGACTCAACTTGGCAACTGTGAGATTTGTGGATGAGTTTAAACATTGATGACGAGGAAGACGCATTATCATCTTGGTTTCTAAGCTCGTGTGCTATGGATGAAGACATCGCTGATTAACCAGTATCACTTAATATGAAGATGAAGCAGTGTTTCTTTGTGTCTTAGCTTTTATGAACTCTGCTATCGATGGATTATTATTCATAAGAACCGCTTTAACATAAAGAGACATCGATTCTGGACGTATTCTCTTGTTCTGTTGGCTTGTAAATTGTTTGACCTATTGATGAGGACATTCACTAGGTGGTCAACATCAGTCATATAAACATCCATTAGGGCTTTCTATGCTTCATTAGAAATCCATATATAGAAGAATTTACGATTTGTAACTCCATTGATTCCTGTTAAAGAAGAGGAGACAATTTTTATGCTCCTGATATTTGTTCAGCAAAATAGATTGAGAACTTTTTCACGGAATCTTTGGGACGCAAGATTGTATTTTAAATTATAGAGTTTTAAAGTTTAAACACTCACCAAATTATAGATGGCTAGTAGTAAAACATTTTCCTACGTGTTAGAATTCACATGGACAATAACTTTACAAAAAGATTCGAAAGCATCTTCCAACTTAGATCTCTGAAACTACAAAATCGATTTCAACATGACAGAATTGCCCGGAAGTTATGTGTTTTACTTCGAAAAGATAGATATGTAGGAAAGATTCGTTTTACAAAAGTTAAGTAGTCATATCTGGGAGTATTTTCTTTGATTTAAGAAACTTTTAGATTCTGAAAAAGAACCATGGTTCTCCTCACTTGCCCCGACAGACCACGGTCAGACCAAGACAACAACAACCAAATCCGCAACATACCTGCAGATGGCAACGAAATGGCCCTGCCTAACTCCGTTTACGCTGCCATGTACAGCAACAACAATACCATTGCCATGAGGGGACCGGACATGGTCCCAGTGAGACTGTCCAATGGTCTTCCGGAGACCAACGTGTCCATGAGACCTGGCAGTGTGGTCTACAGCAATGGTGGTCCCACCGAGAATGGTTCAATCAGGGCTAACAGCGTGGCGTCTGGTTCGCAGAGACCTAAAGGACTGTATATCCCAAATGAACAGCTGCGGTCGAGATGTTTGAGGTATCTGCAGTCTCAGCAGTCGTCGACCCCGGGGGTTTGTTCGACTACTTCGACTACGTCAACAATTCCAAGTACGAAGGGAAAGGGGTGAGTGTCAGTAGTTGGTAAATCAGTATCTGGTTCATATGGTAAATCAGTACATATATGGTTTCTTTGAAAAATCAGTACATGTATGATCCATATGGTAAATCAGTACACACATATATGGTTCCTTTAGTAAATCAGTACATATATGGTTCAGATGGTAAATCAGTACATATATTGTTCATGATAGTAAATCAGTATCATATTTGTTCATATGCTAAATCAGTATATATTTGGTTCATATGCTAAATCAGTATATGGTATGCTAAATCAGTATCTGGTTCATATGGTAAATCAGTACATATATGGTTTCTTTGAAAAATCAGTACATGTATGGTCCATATGGTAAATCAGTACACACATATATGGTTCTTTTAGTAAATCAGTACATATATTGTTCACATAGTAAATCAGTATATATTTGGTTCATATGCTAAATCAGTATATGGTATGATAAATCAGTATATGATATGATAAATCAGTATATGGTATGACAAATCAGTATATGGTATAGTAAATCAGTATGTAGTTCGTTCATGGTCGGTATATAATTTGCATTCAATAAATGCGTTCTACTTCATATGGTCAATCAGTGATTCAGGATCAATTAGGGCCTGATCTTACATCAGGTCCGTTAGGCCAAGACTATTGCCCTCACACTTTATGGATTTTTATGCTAAATTGGGTTGCCTCTTGAAACTTAAGTAAATTGTGTCATTTTGTGACTCAGCATTATTTTTGTTGTAGTTGCTAATTCCCATCTGGCGTCAGACCAGATCAATAAATCCGTTGACATTTGGGAAGTCCGAAACCAAAAGGGGAGAAGAATGTATGTCGTCCCAGTCCAGTCCTAGGCAGTTTAGGATATGATCAGGTGATGCCTGGATTTGCTGGCACTTAGGGCAAGGAGGGAAGATCTTTTAATTAGCAGAAAACTTAAGACTTTTCAGGTATCCGCTGGCTAATTTAAAGCTTATTTTTAAAGCGGAAAGGAAATTAAACTTCACAAGCGAATTCAACAAAATGAGTTAAATTAATGATTATTTTCAATTTTTTTTAAACTCTTAAATTTCGATTCAGACATTAATCATTACACGAACAATCATATACAAATGTTTCTTTAGGAGGCCCCCAAAATTTTCTGTGCCTATGTCTGTGTTATCCTACATGAGGCAATGGGGTCAATACATAAATTATAATGGTTGCATGATTTATAGTCAATTTATAATTTGCATTTAATAAATGAGTCATAGTCGGTATGTAATTAATCTATAATATATTTTTTAATGCAAAATGAGTTAAATTAATGATTATTTTCAATTTTTTTAATCTCTTAAAATTCGATTCAGGCATTGACCATTACACGAGCAATCATACACAAATGTTTTTTAGGAGGCCCTCAAAATTTTCTGTGCCTATGTCTGTGTTACCCTACATCAGGCAATAGGGTCAATACATAAATTAGAATGGTTCCATGATTTATAGTCAATTTATAATTTGCATTTTGTAAATGACTCATAGTCAGTATGTAATTAATCTATAATATATTTTAAAATACAAAATTGGATTATATTTAGAGATAAAGAAGATAAACTAAAGGCTGCATGATGTGGCACCCGACAGAATTGTAATCAGAATGCTTTTAACCTTTTTAAGTGCTATAAACAAGTGCAAAAATTAAAATTAAATAAAATATATCCTACAATACCCCACCCCCCATAAAATATAGGCCAGTCAAACCATTTTAAACAGAAAGTTTTAAAACCGCATTTCTTTTCTTGACTCTGAACACGTATCTTTCGACACCAAAATGTTGCGTTTCATGTTCGACATGACATATGCTCAATATAAAGTATCGGCCACTATCTTGAAAACTAAAATATATATGTATTCAAACTTGACAAAGGGACGCCCTACAGATTTGGATTCAGCATTCCTTGATGACAAACCATACAAGAAATTTCAGGTTGACTTCCATTCCAAGTTAACCTCTTCACTCCAACGGTCCGCATACGTTGACCTTTGTAGAATTCACTTCACAAATTCATTTTATAGTTTTTCTTAAGGGGGAATAGGCGCCTTGGATCGCGGGTCTCTAGACTCAAGTGCCTCAGTGTTAATCTAATGGGAAAAAAACTATTTTCTCTGCCACATTTCTCCGACTGTATTGAATATTTTTACAAACGGTTTTTTTTTTAAATGATAAATGTAGATAACTTACAGGTCTCTATCTTCCCACTTTTTGAAATTGCTTCGAATATTTTGTGTAAAATTATTTATTGAAAATTAAAAAAAAATATATTCGAACCAATTTCAAAAAGTGGGAAGGTCGGGACCTGTAAGTCAGCTACATTTATCACACAAAACAATCCGCTTGACAAAAATTATTTATATACAGCCGGAGAAAAGTGGCAGAGAAAATATTTTTTTTCTCCATGGGATTAACACTGATGCACTTTGCTTTAGAAACCCCGGTCCAGCGCGCCCATTTCGCCTTAATACTAACTTTTCTATTATAAAGTATAATGATTAAAAATGACTTCTCAAAAAATATAAAAAAATCGAAGTAACTGTCAAATATCAGTCATTTATTTACCCAAAAAAAATGACGAGGGTCAAGAACGATTTTTTTAGGTCTTGCAAAAACGAAAATAAACAAAAGATTTTTCAGGGGGAAATTTACAAGATATTTTGCAGTAAAAAAATTGGAATAAATTATTAATTACAAAAAATTGACTGAACTTGTTTATGCATTTATAGAACAAAAAAATTATTTTTAAGTCTTTCAACCTCAAATTCCATAACATTGATATGGCCCTCAGTGAATATTAAACGTTTATTTTTTTTCTCAAAATTCTTTTTAAAACATACTTTTAATAATATTGTGTTTGAAAAATAATGTTCATAGGCTGTGTCCTGACTACGACATCAAATGCCACAAATGCAACAAAACTTGGCGACTTGGCAGAGTCAGCCACATGCTATTGCATCGCTTGGCGGCCGCCAAGTTTTGTTGCATTTGTGGCATTTGATGTAGTAGTCAGGACACAGCCATAAGAATATATGCGTAAGTATTTGCTCGGAAGTGAAGAGGTTAAGGTCATCTGCTACAGTACTATGTTGTCAAATAACTTTCTAAGACATCAAAATTCATACAACCATCAAATTATCTCAATTTGCTTTAGTTTTTACAACTGGTTAAATAGTTAGTTACGCCAGATTTCAATAAACCCGAAATAGGTACAAAACAATTATCGGCTAGAGTGTTTTTATAAATCAATCTTCTACAACCAATTGACGCTTAGAGCAACCCCCATTACAGAAAATTACTTATTTTTACTTCTTCTTTAATCACTTCAAGGAATAATTTGTTCCAAAGGACTAAACACAATTCATAAATTGTCTGTCCATCGGCTTCTCTAGAGCGTAGAGCGCGACATTCTTAACCTGAAAGCGGTGAATGGTACTGTTGATCGCATTTATTGTTGAGAAATTCGCCATTTCAAACATAAAAAAATACCTTCTTTTATACAGTCTAAAGGGTTTTAGGGAGTGGACATCTTGCTTATTTGTTTTAGTTTATAAACTATGCTCGAGAAAAGTCATTGAGAACTTTTCTTTTTAGAATCTAAACAATATTAGAATTTGGAACTTTTGCTTTTTGGTATCCATTGTTTGAAAATTGAAGGGCATTGTGCATATGTGGGTAAACGGTTCAGTATTTTGTCCTTAGTCTAATTAAACCAACGTCATTTTTATTACTGTTGTGACCGGTATGCAATCAAAGATTAAAAAATTTTAACATTAGTTCTAGTGTTGGAATCTATAATAATAAAAATGAAGTTTTGTGTGTTTGTGTGTATGTCTCTTATAGACTCATAAACTAGTTTTTGACATTTGTTTGACTCGTAACTTGGCACAAATTTGTAGTTCATACTTAAGTTACAGATTTTGAACTAGAGCTCAAAATGTTCTATTTTTAGAGAAAATTTGAATATTCTGAAAAAAATACACCACTTTCGCTCAAATCGGATCACTTTTTTCCTTTCGTGATGCCATTCGGCAGAAGAAATTAAATAAAACTTTTAGGAAAATAAATAAAATTAAAAATGTTTATTTTATTCAATTTGCTAATACCTTCAGAAAAACTAAATTCATTATTTGAAAAAAAAAATTGACATGTTTCAAGTGACGTAATTCCGTTTAGTCTCCATTCTAGGATTTTATTGGGGGTTTAGGTAATGATTTTTTCATGGATGGTTCTGTTGTTTGCAAATATGCATATTTAAAAGCTATTTCCGTGAATTATAACTATGATGGATGTTTAAAGCCTAACGTACTAGAGCTGCATATTAGGGTTTAACGTTTTCATTATTTCGCCAAATACGTTGCCTAACTCGCCAAATTCTTAGCTAAACGCGCCAAATGAGCTATTTTTTTAAATTTATAATGTTGGTTGATTGTTCGAAGGTCGTCGTGCTAGAGCTGTATAATAAGTGTGTTTGTAGCTATATCTCTTTTCTCGCCAAATTCTTACCAAAAAGGCGCTAAATGAGTAAAAGGTTTTATATGTTTATGAGGGAAATTACGATGACTATTATGCATACATTTTATAGCGTATGTTTTTATTTTGGATTTTTAAGGTAATATAAGTAACAGTATTTTATACTTTATAACGAGCGGGAATAATAACATAAGTTTATTATCCTATAATGGATTAAATTGTACATACTTGGATCAATTAAAACTTTTTTAGTCCGTACGAAGTACGGGTATTTATTTGCTAGTGTTGTAATAAATAAAGACTGACATACGACACTTACACCATCTAATAAATAATGTAATGCTTCAAATTATTCAAAATATTAGCAGACATTAATTTTTAAAAAATTTCAACTTTAAATACAAACACATAATAAAATTACATAACTTTTTTTTTGTCACCCAAAAGTTGGACAGTCTTTGAAATATCTTGCGAAGTAAATATAGTGCCTGCTCATACTCTGTCCCCTTAAGGAGGGGGGGGGGGGGTTGGAGAGCGGGTCTCCAAAGCGAATGTGTTAATCCAATGAATAAATAATAATTTTGAAAACTAAATTACTCCGGTCTTATTGAATATTTTTACAAATGGTTTCTTTTATCTGATAAATGTAGCTGGTTTACATTGCTTTATAATTCCACTTTTTGAACTCGGTTGGAAAATTTCACACAAAATATTCGATACAATTTCAAAAAAGAGGGATTTTAGAGACCTGTAAGTTATCTACCATTTATCATTAAAAAAGTTTGTAAAAATGTTCAATGCAGAAGAAATGTGGTTTAAAAAATAATTTCTTTCCCATTAGATTAACACTGAGGTTGCTTAATATTTTAATTATAATTATGTCCCTTACAACAAAGTTTATGTGAGACTGAAATCAATCAAATAATGCGAAATCAGTGAACTTTAAAAAAAAGGCTTTTTTACGTATGTTAAATAATAATTATCCTATTTAATTTACAATTTTTATATCTATGAATTTAAAATCTTACCCTTGTACAGCTGTACTTTAAATTCTTCAGAAAAAAAAATAGTTGCTTAATATTTAGCAATTCGTATTGATCGAATCGGTTGTTTAAATAAGGAAATATCTTAAAAATTGATTTTTTTGACAATATGCGTACACACGTAACGATAATTTTAAGACAATAAAACGAATTTCGAAATGTTTGGAGTTATTACTGTCATCAAACAACCAATTCAATTGTTAACAAAATTCATTAAAACAAATATATACCTTACCTAAAAACCAATGTTTTAATGAAAAATATCTATATAAATAATATAAAGATTCGGTTACTTAATATTATCAGAAAGCAAGTTTTCAATTGGTTTCCTGAAAAATGACTAATTACCTGAATTGAGGTGCCGATTCATTACACAATGCCTTGATTTCTTCGAAGCTTACGTCTAAAACGAAGATGTTTTTATGCAGATTTAAATGCAACATGTTTTTTTATATTCATGCGTTTTTAAATGCATCGAAATGCACGAAAATGTATGTGATCTGAACTTTTTATTTCCGATTTTTATAAGTAACTATAGTATAGCTAGTTTACTATATTTACTATAGTATTTTGAGCTACAATAATGGATGGTCAGTGGAATGTCGTTGAGTAAGTTTAATTTAAATGTATTGTACACTTCTCAAAACAATTAGAGGAGCACTTTACGTTCTTTTGTTAACCCTCTCAGTTCCAACCATAGATGTCATAGTTAAAGTATTAAATTGGCAGTTCACGTGACCTCCAATGCTAATGACGGGACGCGCATGGAGGCCAAAATAAGAGGGCAAAATGGCCCGTGTTGCCGCCACTTTAAGGAGAAAAATACTACGAAAAAATACCATTTAATTCTAAATTTACAAACAAAAATACTAGAAAATGATTTAAAGTCACTGAAAAGATTCCAAAATGCAGCTAGTATTTTTACGATATTTTTTTGTAATTTTAGAATTAAATGGTATTTTTTTCGTAGTGTTTTTCTCCTAAAACTGGTGGCAACACTGGCCCCATTGCCCTCTTATTTTGGCCTCCATACGCGTCCCGTCGTTAGCATTGGAGGTCACGTGATCTGCCAATCTAATACTTTAACTATGATATCTATGGTTCCAACGTTTTCTTTTTTGTTCTACAAATCTAAAATTTGTAGAATAGATTCATTATGCATTCATAATGCAATTGTAAAAAAATAGGGGGGATCTTAATTTTTTTAACTAAAATTTAAGGGGGAAAATTGGAATCATAACTTTTGAATAAATTATAACAATAATTTTTCAAAACTTTATTTGTTAATAAAGTTAAATCAATTTTCAAACATCTAAGAATGCAAGCGTGGAGAATTTAGGGTCAATTTTTTTCATAAAATTTTTAATGAGTGGATTTTATTTCACCATATTTTTCATATTTTCATTTAATTAAAACAAACATTATTTAATTCTTCAAAAAACATGATTCTTTCATCTAACGATAAACAAGTGCAAGCTCAACCTAACGGGAAAAAATCCGTAAGCTGATGATTCCAAATGGATCCCCTAATTCTTTTGAGCAGTGTATTTTGATACCCCTCTGCATTGGATGCCGCTCATGTGTTGGCTACGTAATTTAACTCCGGTAGTTCGACGTATATCAACTAAACCATAGGTACTGTATCAAATAAAGAGCTTATTAGAAGAACGTGCTAAGTGACATTTTTGAAAATAATTATATTTTTATGTCAATGAACATATTACTAATTTCTTTACCGATAACAAGGTTCCCCTTTTTCTTTAACTTATTTTACGTTTGGTAACAAACTTTTAAAAGTTAAGTCAATTTTTAACGGTTTGAAAGTACCGCTTTTAACAGCTCCGAGTTCAAACTAAAAACTATCCCCTTCAGGGACATGTCTAAATTGTGGAGGTGGCGATAGATGGCAGCATATGTCACTTATGTGTGTGTTGTGTGTGTCTGTCTTACTCGACGAAGGTTTATAAGCGGGTTTCTGACCAAGCACACAAATCTGAATATATGTCTACCAACCACAACCAACCAACTAAGAACTTTAAAGCTCATTTTCTCGTTTTCACCTTTTTGTCACTTAGTACGTTCTTCCACTAAGCTCTTCAAATGTGGGATCAATGAACGCCAAGCTCAGACTCACATCAGGCAACAGCATTAGCACCATACATTGATATTTTCTTCTCTGACTCACTAGAAGGGGGTTCTGCGACGGTCACCTCAAATACCCATTTTTTTATCTACTTTGTCGGTATTAGGCTTGCATTTTCAAGAAGTTCAGGTATCAAAACCAGGTCTGCCCGGACCTGCTCAGTTAAAATTGAGAGGGAATACTGATTTCTGTATTTTTCGTGTGCAGGTTGCAGCATTAACACCTTACATTAAACTTCCCTCCTCACTGGAAGCTACGTGTACTGTGAGGGTCAGCACAAGCACCCAATACTGCCTTGGGCAGGTAAACTGCAGTAACTAGCCGAATGAATTGGACCATGGCCGTGTATAGCCTAGTGGTTTAGGCCTCGTTCTCGGAATCGGAAGGTCCCGCGATCGAGTCCCGATATCACTGAAAACCCACCGAATAATGCGGAGTACGTGCTCGTTAAATCTGTGGGTCCGAAGTCCTGTGGGCGGTCATGACGCAGTTTCCCACGGGTACAGGTCCCTGGAGACTATTCCCCCCTTCAGGGACATGTCTAAATTGCGGAGTGCGATAGATGGCAGCATCTATCAGCACGATGCCAAGACGGATTCCTGCCGTGTAGTCTCTACACGGGCATCTCTCCTCAGGAACCGCACCCATTTGCCTTAATCCTTTCCCGCTCCGCGGGAAGAGCTTGGGTTTCCCAAGTGGCATTAGTAACAACAACATGAATTGGACCATTGTTCCAAGAACTCACTTACTTTAACCCATAAAAAAGGATGCTAAAAAAGACTGATTATTTTAGAGCAATAATGGTCCAATTCATTGTTGGGGTTACTTCAGTTTACCTGCTCGCAGCGGTTCAGTATTGGGCTTGTACGCAAGAAGTTACGGGATCAAAACCGGGTCGGCCCGAACCTCTTCAGTTGTAATTGAGTGGAGAAATACTGATTCCTATATTTTTCATGTGCAGGACGCAGCATTAACACCCTGCATTAAACTTTCCTCCTCACTGGAAGCGGTGTACTGTGACGGTCAGCACAAATACACAATACTGCCTTGGGCACGTAAACTGCAGTAACTAGCCGCATGAATTGGACCATTGTTTCAAGAACTCACTTTAACCCATAAAAAAATACTGATTATTTTAGAGCAATAATGGTCCAATTCATTGTTGGGGTTACTGCAGTTTATACCTACTCGCAGCGGTTCAGTATTGGGCTTGTACGCAAGAAGTTACGGAATCAAAACCGGGCCTCGAACCTCTTCAGTTGTAATTGAGTGGAAATACTGATTCCTATATTTTTCATGTGCAGGACGCAGCAGTTCATCCTGATGAGCTCGATCTACGCCCAGCTGCTGGTGGTCATTTGCATCGTCTTCTTTACCTCCGAGATTGTCACCCCGAGGGTGCCGCTCTTCTACTTCGAGGTAAACTTCTTATTTTTATTAAAAGGGATCGAAAAGTCAGCCAGCCTTAAACATTTTTTTTTCATTAAACAGAAGTTCCAAGCAGAATTAGAAGTGGAAAAGTTATAGTTTATTCAAACTGAATTATAAATAACCCTTACGTTCATTTCATAATAAAACAATCATTGATGAATTTATATTTAGTACTCATTTCCAAACAAAGGTGGTTTTAAAAGTTTAGTAGGGCAACATCTTCTACGAAGTTCGGATTTGAATCACAAATCGTGTTTTTGAAATGAAACAACCTTACTTTTGACGCCACTTGGAAACAAGCTCTTAAATATAAGGAATAATGAATAGTTATATATTCTGAGGGTATGTCTTCACTAATGTTACTTTTGATTCCCCTGGCATGCAGCACGTCATGCGTTTTGTAAATCAGAGAGATATGCAACGTTTTCAATGACGCACGTGGAATATCATCGACATTGCACACGTCTAGTACAAAAAAATTGGGAATTCATAGGTAAATAACGAAAGTTGGGAATTCACGTGTGCTGTAAAAAAAATCAAGAATTCATATGTGTAGTAGAAACAGTTGTGAATCGGGATTCGGGGACTGAAGTGTGAACCTAATCATCCGATTACAATGTATTTTTGAATCTCTAGGGCTTCTATGTGTTCCTTTATTCCGTGAGCCTGCTGTTCTTGCTGTACGTATACACGTACCTCCTGCGCGAACCTACCACCCGACCCCCGAGGAAGATCAACCTCTTGGAAGGCCTGAAAATGAGGATGGGAGATAAGGGGGGAGGCCCCCCTGCACCCTCGACGGCCCCCACACCCTCTCTCAAGAAGGATCCCGAAGCTGTGCAGAGGGCCAAGAAGCACAGGATATCGGAGAATGATCGCAGCCATGGGAGTCTCTTCCTCAGGATAGGAGCTATTGGTGAGTACTCAGAAAAGCAGTTGAACTAATTCTCTTATTGTTATTGTTTTGTCCATGGATAGAAATTTTGAAGGGCAAATAAAGCCATGCGCGGCCCACAAAACCTCAGCTATCTGAAGGCAATTGTCCGATTAAAGATCCTTTAAGGGAGAGACAATTTTAGGAATTCTAGCCAAGTTGACCGGGCTAGACAGAGCGTGTGCTGGACATAATTCTGTTTGTCGCAGTTTTTGCAGCTTGGATATTTCCTAGTTCCAACTCTGGCTGAACTTTCAATCTCCTAAAGTGTCCAGTTCTCAGTCTTATTTTTTTAAAAATCGAGCGATTTTAACGAAACCGTAATAGTTGGAGCAAACATTTAATCAAATCGGGAATTCTTCGAATATTTTAAAATTTTACTATTTTTTCTATTTTTAAATACTTGACTTTGTATCGTAATGCGCATGAAAGTAGTTTATTCTACATTGCGAAACTTGAGTGTTTTGTTTAAGATAGTCTAGCATTTTCTGTGCCTAATATTTCATTTTTCATGCAGCCTTCGGCCTGGGTACGATGGTGTACAACGGCCTGGAGTTCGGGTCGTTCTTCGAGATCCCCTCGTCGTCCCCGTGCTACTCGATCCTGCTTGGCATCAACCCCGTGCTGCAGATGATGTTCACCTTCGCGCAGATGTACTTCATATTCGCCAACGCCAGGGTAAGTGTACATATTTACAATCCAGAAAAACGTGTATGTTGACTTCCAACACACTGTTAAAAAATTTTGTGCATGGTTTCACCATGATATTGGTTCCTAGTAACTGCAACGGCTGTGTGGTGAAATGTTTCACCTTTTTTTCGGTGTTTGGTTGAACCATTTTTCTGGATTTGGAAACAAAACCCTGAGAAATTTTTCAACCGAATACCAAAAATATGGTATAACGTTTCACCACACAGCCGTTGCAGCTACTAGGAACCATATTTTTGGTGAAACAAAGTGCCTAATTTTTAACAGTGCATAAAAATGTGTTTTCCTACTTGTTATAAATTTTGTTGAACAAATACAAAAATTTTATTGCTACTAAATAAATAATGCATGGTTAGCACAAAACTTATGTTGTAAGCGCAGCACGCATGTTATTCTTCCGAAATGTAGTTCAGCATCTGCTCTTTAATTTTTCCAATAAATAGCTATACTAAAGCTAGTTGTAGATATATTGTTGTTTCAAGTTTTATGTATATTATCCGTCGCCCTTTGCCAACATCGATTCCAACTATCCGAATATTTGCTACTGTATGTCAAATTCATTGTAACTGTACGTAAAATTGCCACTGTGTGCCACAAACATAGCCAGAACCACAGTATGTTCTATACAAAAACATTATATTCCACTGTAAATGTCCCTTCCCCTTCGGCTTATGTTGCTTTGTTTTTACGTCACATAATAAAAAAAACTCCTTCAACAGCTGAACATCCACAAGTTCAAGGTGCTGGCCCGGTTCGGGCTGATGCACGTGGTCGCGACCAACATCTGCGTGTGGATCCGGACTGTGGGGAAGGAAACTCTTCAGGAGATCGTGAAGCACCACCTCTCGCAGGAGAGGGGACACCCGAGCAGCCTGGAAGAGCTCATCCTGCCCTTCAGAGGTACTCTCTCCTTAGGTACTCACATTCTGTGTCATTTGCATGAACATATCTAAGCTATTGAACTAAAAGTAGAACTCTAATTGTCCGAATTCCAAATATTGGAATTGTAATTATTCATCCATTGCGATTTGTAAAATAAGGATTCTGTATGCGCGAGCAATTTCACTTCCCTTCACACACATCATCTGCGTAATCGGAATATATTGAGATAATGAATCTGCGTTATTGAATAATAAACATGAATGTTTACAGTCCTCGCCTGACTATATCTAAGTGTGGGTCCAACTATTTTTTTAAAAAATATTCACATTATCAGCAGTCAGCACCTGCAACATCCTTTGACGCACCATTACACTTTTCTACAACTTTATCATAAAAATAATTTCTCTCAAATCCCTATATTATATGCACTTTTGAATTTTAACTATACCTCTAGTTCGGTTTTCAGAATGAAAGGCAATACCAACATAGTAAGTTATTAAACAACTTAATAAACAACTTAACTTAATAAATTCTGAATCAAATACCCGTAACTCTTCAATCTTCTCATTTATACATATATTTTACTTCTTCAATAGATCATAACTGAAATTTAAAAAAATAATCAACCATTTATATTCTGTGTTGCAGAAAATTACATCAAAAACAACAGCAACCCTTGTCAGAAGCAGGACATCATGGGTTCCATCGTGTCCGACTCGTCCCCGTTCCTGTTTCCCTTCATCGTGGAATATAGTCTCATTGGCGCCGCCGTACTCTACGTAATGTGGAAGAACATCGGCAAGGACCCCGTCTTCCACAACGGCGGAAAGACAGGTGAGGAATTTAGGACCATGGGCCACCAACAATAAGATGCTTGTCCTGTTTCATCAAAAACAAGAATGTTTGTAATTAACATTTGAGTATCAAATAGATGCTATGTACTGAAAAATAGAGTCAAAAGGTTATCCAATCACTGTTGACGTTAGCTGAGCCTTGCAATGGAAAATAGAGGGAATCAAAAAAAGTTCATTATTCAGCATCGACATAGATGCTAAGAACTTGTCAACAGGCAGTATTTGACGTCATTGGTTTTTCCTATAAAATCCTATTTTTTTAAATTGGATAAACACTTATTGTAGAAAGGTTTTCCTTTAACACCGAATTGATCGTTTTGTCCATCTATTTTTTTGTTTAGTTTGGGTATTTTTTCATTTATGTTTATTAAACATATTTCAACCAATATCAACACTTGTTATTTTTTATTCATCCATTTTATTTAAATTTAATTAGAAAAGGAAATTTTGAAAGATGCATTAAACTTTTATTTTATTATCATTCCTTCAAGACGTTACAAATGACATAAATATAGTACGATTTATATGTTTTGACTCATATAACTATATTAGTATTGTAGAGATCTTTTTTTTCTCGGAAGTGTTCTTTGTGTTACATCAATTACAGTAATACACATTGTATTTTAAATAGGTCTAGTAGTTCTGGAAATATTTTATAGGTTATGATGTACTTTATATTTTCTTCAATTAGTGTACATGTTATGGTGAATATATGATGTTCGGTGAATGTAGATAGTAACCAGATTTCAGACATCGAAGGTCCGGTTTTTAGTTATGTAACGCCTTGTACTAACTTAACTCTACCTTCTTTCAACTGCAGAATGTGGTGAAGATGGTTTATCCCGAGCCTCCAGCGTGCAAACTTTGCCCAAGATGAATTGTGCTGGCTCCAGCAAAGGACTGTTCTTCGGGTTGCTGGTCCTGGTGATCGCCACTATTTGCCTCATCGTGTTTTTTGTGCTGATTGAGAACGAGCACTACAGTCTGCTGGCCATATTCCTGTCTGATGTCTCGCATTCAGCAATCATGGTAAGCTATACCAAAGACTTTTTAATAGTGATGGATTACACACAACGATCTATAATATATACAGGATGGACTGCTCCCAGTCCTTACAGTTCTAAAAAAATGCGATCGATTCTAGCTCCAGCGTAATGGCCCATGCGTAGTAGCAAATAGTTGCATCATTTGCTCTACGTTTAGAATTTTATCTCTAAATGATAACGATATTTACTTTAGGGAATGTAGTAAAATTCTAGTCTGTAGATTAAACTATAAGGAAGACAATGATATCATGTTCTTTTTAAATAAATAAAATGTTAAAATTTTCAATAAAAACATGAAAAACTAGCCTCAGTCAGCCTTATTCTTACAGTGCTTTTTTCTAGCCTTTTTAGTACGAAAATGTAATATAATTACTAATCAGTCCATTTGCGTAATTACAGAATTTCTGACCCAGTAAACAAATACATAATAAACTACTATCGCTAACCATTAAAACGTAAAATGAAATTCAAAATTTAGACACTTCCAATTCATGACCACTTCTGATGTTCCCCAGGTCCTCACCATCTTCACCATTATCCTGGGCTTCTTCCGGATCAAGAGGCTGAGGTTCCAGGCCGACCGAACAGACCACCTGCGGGACATACTGCTGACGGTGGCAGCGTACGGACTGTACGTGTACGCCATGTTCGGCATCATAGCCGGAACACTATCTCCGAAAGACTACGTGCCCAACTTGCTGGTCATGGTTACCAGCTGCCTCACCATTGTACAGGTATGGATTATGTGTTATATTTCGTAATAATTATGCCATGCCTCTAATGGTGTTCCAGCCTGATTTTTTTAGTAGTTCTCTTTTTTTTTATCTATAGATTCTTTGAATCGCGAATTAAAAAAAAAAGGTCATGCGTAATAGATGACTGGAACAGCTACGCCTACGATGACGCCACAGTTACGTCAAACATTGCCCTCTATCCTACAATCAAACCACTCTTTACACCGTTCGAATCGTTCACTTCTAAATCTTTCGAAATCACATCAAATCCTGCTTTGGTATCCAATTGCTCAGTTGCTGCATCTGAGGTTAGGGGCCCTTCAGCTTCTCAAACCTCAGCTCAGTCGATAAAATGACCATTATTGGATAGCAAACATTGGAGGTTTTCGAGTCACTCTAACCAATATCTTTGATTTGTAACATTCTATGACCACTAGTCTCGCATAGTGAGTGTAGCGATGTTATTAGAGATTATATGTACCACGCACAACCAACCTCAAATACCATCCACGGTAGATGGCGCTGATTTACTACTGCATTACTACCAGATATCCAGATTACAACTATCTATGCCGAAGCAACTTGGTCTTCACCTTGAGGCACCTTTTAGTTGACACGGGTTGTGTAATATCTTCGGTACCACTACCGTGAGTTTCTTTTAGCTTTTGACTCACAACTACAATGTTAATCCTTCTAAACAATACCTAAACTTTCCTACACAGGTGACCCTTCAGTCGCTGTTCGTGGCCGAAATCACATGCCGCACGACCTTCCTCCCCGAGCACGACCAAACCAAACCGGGCCGCCAGGTGGTTGCGTTCCTCATGATGGGCAACCTCACCCTGTGGATCATCTACACCTTCGAGATGCAGAAGGCAGAGGCCAGCCCGGTACAGCTGGGCTTCTACGGGTTCATGGCGTGGACGGTCATCGTGAGGGCGACTCTGCCCCTCAGCATATTCTACAGGTTTCACTCGTCCATCACCTTCGCCGAAGTGTGGAAGAACTCGTACAAAAACGTGTCTGCCTAGATCTATTATGAAGTCTCTTTTGGAATGATTGAGCTGTTGCTCTAAAGGACATTTATGTCTGTGGTGTTACCATGTGATTTTTTCTGAAATTCTTAGGAGTAGCCAGCATTCCCATCCTAGATATAAATGTTAGGGTTTTTATTCTGAAATTATTAGACACTTGCTAGCCTTCCGTGATAGAGATATCAATTGAAATTATTAAACAAACAGTTACTGGCCTTCCGTGATATAGATATCAATTGAAATTGTTAGACAGTTACTGGGCCATCCTGGATATCGATATCGTTAAGGTTACCTTTCTGAAATTGTTAGATATTTACTGGCCATCCTTGATATAAATATCTGTTACTATCTTGCTGAGATTATTAAACCGTTACTAGCCAGTCTGGATATCGATGGCTTTTGGTTTGACTGTTTGAAATTATTAGAGACTTACTAGCTATCTTTGATAGAGATATCTATTGTAATATCTTGTTGAAATTATTGGGCAGTTACTGGTGGATATCGTGAATGTTGGTTTTAGGTTTTGTGTCTAAAGAGAGAGCAAAAACTTTGTCAAAATAGAAAAACTCTTATTAAAAAAAAAGCGTCTGTGTAGATTGATGTCGTTTGTGTTATTTTTCTGAAATTATTAGTCTGTTTCATGCAAGGACGTGTTTGCGTATAGATCGTATATGTCTATTGTGTTAATTATCTTCCTGAAGTTATTAGAAACTTAATGACCATGCATGCTGGATGTTTAACTGTTTATTTAAATTTTTCTGATGCAGATAGCAAAAACAAGGTAGTAGTTTATCTAGAACTCACACATATATGTAAAAACGTGTTCTTGTATGCAGATTGATGTCTGTTGTGCTTTCTTTCTAAAACTATTAGTCTATTTCTTACAGAACTTGACGTGTAGGGATATGTTTATAGTGTATCCGTGTGTTTTCTTTCTGATACATACCAGAAAATTACTTGCTTAGTTGAAGTTACAAGCAGCAAATCCATCAATCAAGTTCCACCATTCCGTCACCATCGCCGGAAAGTGGAAAAACTCTTACAGAACGTGTTTCGCGCAAAATCGAAGCTTACTGTGTTATATTTTTATGAAATTATACTACCTTGAACTTTGTTTTAGGTTTTTTTTGTCTTTGATCAGATGCAGGGAGCAAAAACTCTTATTGGATACTGAGAACTCTTAAAAAAAGATGCCCATTAAAAATAAACGAAATAAACGTTTAATGTGTTATATTTATGAAATTAATGGCGATGCTGGATGTTTTATAGATTTTGTGACTTTTATCATATACAGAGAGAAACAACAATAGTATGCATAAAATTTTAGAAAAGAGCTTGTCTGCGTAGATCCGCATTATGCGTTATCTTACCGAAGTTATTCGAGAGTTACTAATGGCCTCGTCGATGAACTATTAATCAAATTTAGTGTGTTTGGTCAGATGCAGATAGCAAACACTATTAGTAGCTAAAATTATATACAGAATAATTCTTAAAATAAACATGTCTGGGTAATATAGATCAATATCTTTTGCGTATTTGTGCCACATCTCCTAGAAAGCATGCCCACTCATGGAATCGTTGAAGGAGCTAGGTATAGGCCGATGTGAGAACACTATACTGTCTAATATTTCGCCAAGACGGGAAATAAATCAAATTGATTAATGATTAGTCAATTTCTACCTATACCTATTCCTCAAAATAAGAGTATGTGGCAACCCGGCTTGCTCAGCTGTAAGAGGTAATTGATCTGTGTGATATATTTCTGAAATTATTGAAAAGTTTCCGGGCCAAAATAGAATACCGGCATGGAGAGTTCTATATTAATTAGATCGATATTAATTGCGTAATGTATGTACATCTTTCGAACATTATTAAAAAAAATAATAGACCATTAGATCTAAATTTTGAGTCTTTGACCAAATATGCAGATACCATAAACTTCCAGTATATCTAAAACTCGAGAAGAATGAATAGAGAGGCGTGGTCTTGTAGAGCAATATTTATTGACATTCATGGCTATCTTGCTTAAATTATTAGAAACATTCTGACAATTTAAGTTTTTTTTTATGTTTTATATACGTTAGACGTACACTGTTAAAAAATTTGTGCTTGGTTTCACCATGATATTGGTTCCTAGTAGCTACAACGGCTGTGTGGTGAAATGTTTCACCTTTTTTTCGGTGTTTGGTTGAACCATTTTTCTGGATTTGGAAACAAAAACCTGTGAAATGGTTCAACCGAATACCAAAAATATGGTTTAACGTTTCACCACACAGCCGTTGCAGCTACTAGAAATCATATTTTTGGTGAAACAAAGTGCTAAATTTTTAACAGTGTAAAAAGACAACTAAAAAGGCTCTTAGTATGTATCTAGAAGCATTCGTACAGATACAATGACCGGCCGAAGCTGTATTCGAATGCTATAAGATGTCTAACAGAACTTCTGCAGAGAAACGTTTTCACTGTGTTATCACCCTCTCACACTAATACTATTAATTACCTTTCTTAATATGTCCTCCTAGAATGGCAGTTTGGCTGCAATTTTTATTCATTAAGGATTTTGATCGAACGTCGAAAACTTTGACAAAGCTATAATAAAACTTCTTTATGAAAGCATCAAATTATTTACAAAGAAATCGAAGTAAAATATAATAAAAATTTAATGTTTTTAAATTCTTCTACAGAGACAAAAGCTTCTAAGGTTTTCAAACGAAACATTTTCACGCATAATTGTAAAAGACTTGTTAATTGAATTTTTTTGTAATATATTTTTTAAAAATGATGTTTTTGTGTGTCGATTTATGAATATGATATACATGGCTTACCAGACCAAGGTTATAACATTTCCTTTCAATTGTCATTTGAAATTTTCTTAAGCTTACCTAAATTAGGGCTTTTATAGTCATTTGATGTTTTATTAAAGAAACTAATAAAATCTTATACTTTGCTGGACGAAGAATATTATTAAAAATTGTCATGGATGTTTTTTTTTTTGTTTATGAATGTTACTATTTAAAAAGACAATGAATTAGAAAATTGGTCGATATATGTAATTCTAACTTATGTATCCGACATCTTTGAACTGATTAAAAAAAATACTCTTTCAATCTTTCCTTTCATAGATTATACAAATTTTAAGATATTGATTGTTATAAAAATCATAATTAGAATGTTGTTACAAATACGTTTAGGGTTGGTCTTACAATAACTATTTATTGAACAACTTCAATGTATTTACACTAAATTCCGATCGCAAATTGATGTATATATAAAAGTGTTTTTCGAATAGTTAATTCAGAAAATTTTAAAATTTTGCTACAAATAAATTACATTTTTAAATAAAATTTTCGAAGGTTGTTATAAGAATGATTGGATAAATATAGTTTTCTTTTGAAAATACTATTTAATCATTAGGAAAACTGTTTAAATGCATTTTTACTAAATTCATGTTTATAAATTTTAAAAGATAAGATAAATTTATAGTACTTTGCCTGTCCTTAGAACGTGGAGATTTTACTCGTGTTTCCTACATTTTACGGGCCTGTTAGATTTGTTTAAAACTCATACATGGCTGAATTTCTAAAAATTTTACAAGCATTTCAAATATTCTAATGAATTTTTTTTAACAATTAAATTCATTTCTTAACGGCTTGCTTTGCTTAATTATTTTAAATATATATTTCATTATTATTGAATTTATCTAACATTAATTTAATTTTTTTTTTTTAAAGTTATATATACCAGATAATGTGCTAGATTTCACGCTGCTTCAAAATGTAATGACTACATGATGTACTCCGTATAAATATAGATTGAAATTATATTGTAAAGAAAATAGTAGATATATGCATAATTTGCCCGTTTTAAACATCATTAACGGAATTGAATTACTTTTTAGTACTAGCACCAAAGTAAATTTTTTAATGTGTTAAGCATATTTTTATATGTTAACATATTATTTATGTATTTTTAATACTAATTTAAGTGTCTCCAAAACTTATAATGGTATAAGATTTTCTCTTTCTCTTTTGCAATAAAATTACACTTATTTATTCAATGCTAGTCAGTGACGGCAAATAAATTAATAAGTATTGCACTATGGACACAACTGCTTGCTTGTTTAGAAATCTTAAGTAATTAGTGCTTGATTATATTGTTATATTCATGTTTGTACACTTGAGATTCTTTTAATAAAGTTAATGTGCCCACAGAGGAGGTGACGTCCTAGGTTCTTTTTATTTAATTTACACCAGTTTCTTTAAAGGTAGTATTTTACTACGATTTTAGAATGCTTAAATATTAAATGCATACAATCTTAAATACGTCACTATCTTGTGGCAAAAGCGTTCTCCAAACACACTATATAAGAATAATGAAGGACTTTGATAATAACCTTTTGTTATTCGCTTTTGTTTGTTGCGTATACCCATTGGTGATACAAATCAAAGTTTTACAGATAGGGGGGCCCGGATGGCCGAGTGGTTTGGATCGCAGACCATTACGCAGCAGTCTGCGCGCTGTAACGGGTGCGGGTTCGATTCCCGCCTTCGCCCTGGGTGTACTTCCTTTCTCTGTGACAGTAAAAATTCTTTCTGTGTCTGTCTTACTTGACGAAGGCTTATAAGCGGGTCTCTGATCAAGCACACAAGCCGGAATATGTATACCTACCCCACCCTTTACAGATAGAACTATTCGGTCGTGGGCGGGGTTATTCAGAATCATCGTCGTACTAGAGCTACACGAGGGCTATTGGCGACGGGCGACATAATTCAGAACCCCAGTCAAGTGATGAGCCGACTAATGAGTAGTCACCCAACGCAACTTTTAAGGGCGACAGAAGCGTCGTATGTTGTGAGCAGAAAAACTTCAGTATCTGTACAGCAACGACTTGGACCATAATTGTTACTTGTAAGTACTCAATAAATACAACCTATGAAAAAGAGAGTATACGTAGTATTCCTTACTTGGCCGAATGGTTTCAGTATTGGACTCACAATTAAACATTCTCTAAAAAGCGGAGGTTCGAAACCCACCTGTTACTAATCATCCTATAAAAAGGTATTTCCTGAAAAATTGTAGAAGACATTAAGACGTCATATGCCTTAAAGGCAATTAGATATAAAAAGTAGTAAAAATGATAATATTAGAGGGTAATTCTATGTAACAGTAGTGTAAGTCACATTCTAAGAGAATATTAAAAGCTTTTTAAATTTGAAAAATAAATCAAATTAAATAAAGCCCTTTTCATTATTTAGTTTTAATAAGTGTAGATCAGCTATTCTACTAATTTTTTTTTCATTTAATGTTAAAAGTTGCAGTGATAGTGATAATCACTTTTTACACTTGTGACTTACACTGCAGAAAGTATAATTTTGCTTTTAATTACCCTAGAGAAAAATATAATAAATCACAAATCACTTTACCGTTATTTCAGCTAATTTTTTATATATAAACGAAAAAGATAAGTTAGTCTATAGATACGTAAGGTAAGGTAATCGTTTCCGGTTGTCTATTTCTAGCCTCCTTCAGGAGCTTTAACACAGCCAATAACGCCTCGTAATTTAGAACCCTGGTCAAGTGACGAGATCAACACCTGAGCGGGCACCCAACGGAACTTCGAGCGACATCGTACGCTAACGCCGTCGGGACTTTGGACTCCACAGATTTAACGAGCACGTCTGTCCCTGTGTACTCGGGCCCATCCGTGATGAGGATTTTTTCTACTATTTCCAGCACGGATCCGATTTGTAGGATGACTGGCAGTAGGTGGGATTCGAACCCCCCGCACTCCTGAGAAGGTTGAATCTCTAGGCTGATGCCTTAACCACTCGGCCACGGACGGGCCAGATGTTTGGACAAATGAGATGTCAGACAAATGAGTTTTTGTTCGCGTTTTATCTTAGTGATTGTCCTTACTATCCAACTGTGGTTAAAAATTACGAAGCATTGTTCCAAATTCCATATCTTTCACACTCTTTTCTTTTAAGTTAATAATCTGCTGTAGCAAGATTTTCATTAGGCATGTTATACGTCACATAAAAAAGCTTTTATTTTGATTTATCAAAGAACAGAGATTTCCCAACCAGTAAGTACATTTTGGTTTCGTTGCTTGTTTATAATTCAAACAAAAGGTAGGTTATGTTGCATGTTCTACCATCTAGGTTGTTGCATGTTGTTTATGCTGTAAGTTCATTTATATTCTTCCTAATTGTAATTTTAAAATAATAATAAGACAATATCACCAAATAGGATATTGGTAACTATTTGGGTACAGTAAAAATTTTATTATAGCAAAAAAGCGAAATTCTTAATCAATAATGGATTTATAAAACGCAACCAAACACTGGATTAAACTACTACGCCAAATAGCTACCTTATTTAACCAATACAACAAGGTGTTTCTTGAGAGATTACTGAAGGTTACACTGTAGAAATTGGCATACTCTTATTCTACCAGTATAAATATAAAAGTTAAACTTTTATTTCAATTGCTTCTAGTACTTAAAATAGTATAGCAAAATCATTTTCAAAATCTCTGGACGCTTTGTTGATGACTTTTCACTTAAGAATTAATTGATATATCTAATAAAAGTAAACAAGCTGTAAAACAACATATCCAAATGTTTTCAGCATTTGGTACCAAAGCTTAATTTATAACTTTACCTAACAGTCTATAATTATAACAAGTCATAATATAGCCATAAGTATAATAGAAAAGTATTTTAATTTTACTTTATTATTTCATTTCTTATTAGTTTTCTCTTTCCATTTTAAAGTAAAACTGTACATTGGATAACCACAATGGCCAGTAGCTGTTTTGAATGTGATCCTGATTTCTGTCCTGAATGTGGTACAATTTTACCCCTACCTGGATCTGAAGATACTGTCACTTGTCGAGCATGCAAATTCAAAGTACCTGTAAGCGGTTAGTAAAACACTTTTTTGAATTTTATTCAATCTGTACTAATATTGGTATTTAGTAAATTTTTGAATCGTTGCATTTTGTTTTCTTTAAAAGCTATTTTGCAATTTGTTGTTGGTAAAACTGTTTCAAGATGCATCCTCTTTGCCATTTACTATTAATCTCTTTCACCAATTTCTTTTAAAAAAATTATTGTGTCAAACTGTACCCCCCCCCCCCCCCTCCATGTCTTTTTTTTTAACTAGAAGAATTTTCCCCTCCTCCTAAAGAAAGCAATCCTAAGCCCTACATTTTCAGTTTAGAGTGCTTACATGACAACTAATTCATATGCTAGTTAAACATTACATGTTATTGTCATTATAAAACTAATATTTTTATGTAAGCTAATAACCTATATTACAAACATTATTGTAAACACTAGTTCAACAAAGCAAAATTAAGCACTTATTTAAACTTTCTCTGTGAAATTAAATCTAAGGATCCATCCCATCAAACCTGTTCTCGTTACTTGACCATGGTTCTACATTACAAAGTGTTACTTGGCTATTATAACTTCAACAACTTTTGTGATTTTTTACCTAATTTTTATAACTATTTTAGTAGATTTGAATAAAATTTTTAACACTCTGGTAAGTCCTGAATTATGCCGAAATCTATAAATAAGTCCTGTATGTAGCCCTAAAATATGTCTAAGTGGCCCTGAAAAAAACCTACATTTTTATGAAAGTTTTGAGAAAGAACCATGATAAAGCTCTGTATGGTGGCCAGAAAACATTCAACTCAACTTCACTTACATTGAAAAAGTGTGAGTCTTTTACTATAGTGGCTAAAAAGAGATAGTGTGTCAAACGCTATTGTTCTCCTGGGTTAAAAGTAGGGATGCACCGAATACCAAATTTGGCTGAATACCGAATAACGAATTTTCGGCCTACCTAAACCATTTTTTATTTTTTGTCGGATCTAAGTAAGTTGTATTTATTATTCATCAATTTCAATTAAACAAACATATAAGTACACAATCACACAATATTTTTAATACAATATAGCTATTATATTTTTAATTGAAGCAACATAGAATAAAGTAGTACTCGTTTGTTATTAAAACAAGCCTTTTAGAAAGTGTAAATTGGTAAAATCACAACACGAAAACGAAAGTATGAAAACAAAAACAGAAGTAGGTGGATCCGGTCTAGAATGAAAATCAGAAACAAATAATAAAACCATGGCTTGCAATATTATTCTACAAT